>OX377202.1:93287534-93547602 GCA_947396885.1 Heligmosomoides polygyrus polygyrus
GAACCTCCCACTCAACATAAAAAAGTATGGTGATGCATACTGGTAACACTGCTCCTATGGATTTCGTCAACGGTGTTGCTATGTCGAGATGTAATATTGTCAAAGACCTGGGAATAACATTTGATGCTGATCTCAAATTTTCTAAGCATATCGACAGCGTAACAAAAAAGCATATAGAGCCATATTCATGGTTTTCCTTAATATTAAATGTTGATATGCTTCATTATTATTACGACTCTATAAGGCGTTTGTATTGCCTCATGTCGAGTACGGCACACAGGTTTGGTATCCTGTTCTCAAAAAAGACGTTTTGAAAGTTGAACAAATACAAAAACTCTTTATCCAAATTTTATTGTACCAATTCACTGAATGTTCTGATCCTGCCCTACCAAACAAAAAAGAGCGCTTGAAAATGTTTTGCTTGCGTTGCCTAGTATGTAGAAGACTACTGGCTGATCTAACGCTTTGCTGTCGCATTCTAAAAAAGAGGGTTTAAACTGTCTGCAAGCAAATATTGGATATTTCGAGCTAGTAGCCCTAGAATGAACAACTTCAATATCCAATATAATTGAATCCGTAAAAAAATTTTTCTACTGTTTTCAATTCGTTTTTCTACCGCTGCGCAAGACGTGTAAGCCTTGTACCAGCTGAACTGTTCCAGGCGAGATCAGCGATCATTTTTAGGCGCAATTTAATGTGGGTAAATCTTTCCCACTTACATAGAATCTAGCATTGTTGTTAACATTTAGATTCTTACAGACACCACGCTTGCTACTCTCGTTGCAAGATGACTGATGTTCCAGAGCCCACAATTCGTTCATGGTCATGACTGTCATTCGACAACAGGAAGAATAAAGCTCCGAATCTCATACGGGAGGGGAAAACATGACAAACTCCTCAATGATGAAGCTCCTGGCTTGACTGTTGTATGGTGATTCTCGTTCCACCACCTCACAAACAATAAGAATCGCAACTCGCTACAGAAAATCTCGTTACTCTCCTCAATGTTTACCTGTTCCTTAAGCTTATAATAATAATGTACTGTTTCAGATATACTATCGGCACTAAAGCATTAATACGTTACAACTTCATCATCCTTATCTCAATATCATTATCATAATCTCTCCTTCAAAGTCTCTGCATTCCATTTTTGCAGTTGGGAGCTTGTTTTGCTGCACGTTACGATTCATTGAATTTTGCATCAGATACAAACATGGAATCGAGAAACACTCAAACCCGTTGAATGTTATGTTTTTCTTCGATTACGTTCCTTTTCTTGTATAGCGTACAAACATTTGCAATAAATCAATATCAATATCAATATCTCTGACGTTTTCACAGCTGCATTTCGAAGATATATTATCCTTGCGTTTCTAGAAGATGGTGTTGTTTTCAAAATATTCCTAACGACAACATCGGAAACAGCTGGTAGAGAATAGAATCTTCCAAAAGCAGTGTATGTCAGATTTTTGCTTTATTTCTCCCTTCTCTGCAACTTGAGATTGTGCAAAGGCGGAGTGGTTTATCAGAATGAGTGCAGGACTTGAAGCAGAAAAAACCGCGCCCCTCTATTTTTAAAGAACAACTAGCCAGTAGAAGGTTCTGCACTATATTGATTCCGCTCGTCAAGCATAAGGTCGAAGAGTACAACGGCGAAGAGTATTCTGTCAACCTCACGATTTTGGTGTACGAGACAGAGATTTCCTTTAGACAAGTGCTCGAGGCGTCCCAGTCCTCTTCTAGGAATCCAAATGTGAACAACCTAATGAGTGTTTGACCGTAACGGCAAACTTCGCACGGTTTGTGCCTAGGCCCTGAAAACTGAAAACGATTGCCGTTATTCCTCCGCCGCTACGCCCCAAGCGGTCATTGCGCGCACGCGGCTCTTTCAGGTGTTCAACCTGTATCAGAACACGTCTGAAACCTCTAAACAACAACAACAACAAACAGAACAGGAAGCCTTTAAAAATGTGCCACGGAGACACCTCAATCACGTGAAGGTAAAAGCGAGATCGGCCGAAATATTCAAGCGAACGGCGGCTTCCTGTAAATTGCCAATTCATCGTTCCCATTTTTCGATAGAGCGCGAAATGTCTCAGCGTTGCATACGTAAAGCTGAATCGATTCAGAATTGTTAGCCCTTCCAAGGCAACCATGTTTTGCAACATTTGGTCATCGGTTGGTTGTTTTGCGTTCGAAAGAGAAGTACCTATATTACCAGGCGCAATACGAGTTCCGAAGGAGAGGTTGTAATCTCTATTAGACTTTCGATAAACAGCCTACGGTAGGATAGATATTTTGCTTACCTAGTGGATGCCTGTCCTTGCACTTAGATACTGCTGGAATTGTAAACTCTAGTATGAAAAATGCAAGAAAAATGCATCGTCAAAAGCCAATATTTTCCCAAACCGTATTGCGCCTATTTCTGCTGTGCTCCCTCAGGTACAGAGCAGGTTGCGTAGCCTGCTCCAAACCTGCCCTTTTTGCTCAGCTGGAATCTGCGCTGTTCAAGCGCAACACTATTTAACAGCAGGGATTCCTGGATGCGGTTCATCCAAGCCTCTAGCGGCGGTGGAGGAGTCGCGTACGACTCCGACCAACCAAATCGTCTACGATGTCGACTGACTGTGGTATCGTCGTTTTCGAAGATTGCCATGTGGACGCGACGCCAGTGCTCGCAGCGTAAAGGCAGGGAAATAGTGGCGACCACTGAAAACATGTCGCGATCGGGCAGCTGTACCACTCATTCTCTACTGGTCGAACTGACGCCGGGTGGTAGCCTAAAGCTACACTCAGACGGTTAGGCATCGTGTGAGTTCGTCTTCTTCTTTCAGATTTTGCATTCTGTTTCCGGATTTACGTCGGAGACGCATCTGCGGGTAAGGCCTGCGTCAGAGTTTGGTGGTATACCACCTTTCTGCAATTAGCGAAGCCCCGGACGCATCACTCAACGGGAGCAATTCCTTTGCGTTACACTGTGGTACATTGCCTTTCAGGGCCCGGATTCATCAAGCAATGGGTATAGGTAGAGATACCGTTAGGGAATCACACCCACTACCAGCTATGGGTAGTGGCTACGAATCGTATTCATGAAAGAAATCAAGGGTAAGATACAACTAGGCCTGTCGCGAAAACAGGTGATCTCACTGCAGCGCCATTTTGTCAATGGGGCGCGAATGAGTCGCGGGTATACGGATGTACCCAGAATGATCGGCGGGTTTTCTCTACCCACTGATATACACGATTTGGCGGGTAAAGTTTATCATGAATCGTGGGTATGTCCGCATCGTGGGTATATCTACCCCTATATCCAGCATACCCATGGGTATGCACGTTGATGACTCCGGGCCCAGAACTACGGCTACATTTGCGAAACGCAGAGCGGTATGTGGCATCGCAACGACTCGCCTTCGGCGAGGCTCCCACCTCGGTGGGGCGTGAGTCCACCACGACAATTAGGAAAGGGACGAGATTGCGGTGCGGCGCCGGCTGACGCAGGCTTAAGGCGCCTGGGCCGGATTCATCAACGACTTACCCGTGGGTACAAGGGTAGAGATACCACGATGAAGCCTGCGTCTCTGACTCTTGCATTATATCTATCTGACTCTTATCTTATCTATACCCCCTATACCTCGCATGCCCACGGGTTTAACTGTTGATGAATCCGGCCCTGAACGAGTAAGCTGTAAAGATAAAGCCTCAAGCCGGTTTTAGGCCTCTAGAGAAGACGAGATGACTGAAACATCAGGCCAATAATAAAGTACCAAGACAACGACGTCGTGCTACAGGTGGATTATAAATGTTGCTAATATCAATGCCAAGTTTTTGAGATGAGAAAGGACGCATAGTGGAGGTCTATTCCAATTCAGCGACAGCTCTTAGACCAGTTTCTATGCCAAATCCCCATTTTACCATCCGGTATAGAACACTTCCAACCTTCTGCTACTAGAGGACAACTGTCGAAAAAGCAAAGTATCAGTGACAACTGTGCCTCTAACTTGCCTTTATTGCCTTCAACGTTCCTAAATTTTAGCTAATTCTTTCTCGACATAATAAAAACGGTTTGGGAAACCTGTCTTAAGCGAATAACCAGAGATATGGAAAAATTCAACCCCTTTATCCTTCATCTCACGAAAATATTATAAAGAAGTGCGTCCTTGCACTTACATATCCATGCGTAACGTATCGAAGCAGCGCTGGTCCGATACGTTACACATGGACATGAAAGTAACTGACGTCCACCCTGATGAAGCGCAGGATCGAGAAAGGTGGCGTCACGACACCAGAAGAGCGGACCCCGCTACGAAGCGGGACAAACACTGAAGAAGAAGAAGAAGAAGAAGAAGAAGAAGAAGAAGAAGAAGAAGAAGAAGAAGAAGAGGTGTGCGTCCTTGCAGGAAATAGCTCTAGATATGTGGGTCTAACGAAATTGAGTGAAAATGGAAGTAAGGCGAAAGCTCCCCAATGCTCAAGGAATTGAAGTTGAACAATGGAATACACTACGAATTAACTGCATAACATGCGAATTACGCCCTCAGTTGATGGAGCGATCTAGTGTTTCGTAGTCTTGGGCATTTTGTAGCTTTGTTTCAATACGATAAATGAAGTGGTGTTTTTCCACAATCGGAACGTTACAACTGATTGTGACTAAGGCATCAAAGGTTTGCGATAGGCTGTATCATATTTATGAAGAAAAAGAAAGAGAAATCGAGAAAGTAGCCGTATATTCGAATCGCGTGAATACAACGGGCACTTCTCTAAAGAAGAGAATCTTATGTATGAGGCCTTAGAATAGAATTGTATAATTTTTTAAGATTCAAGGTGGTTTTTGTATTTCTTAATAAATTGACCTCTTAGTGTAGGCTTCCTTTGCCTCTGGCACAAAATTATTCAATAATCTGTTTATTCGTAATTGTAAACTAATAGAGGACTACCAGGGCGAAGGAACCCCTACGGGAGATGGGTCCGAGGGATTGCAGATAGGAGCATTTGCATTCACTCCCTCGACTCCAGAAGTCGAAAAAAGATTTCGTCCCCTATTCATGCACCATCCAGTTTCAATTCATTCAGGGTTATCTGGGATGCAGATCACCAATCTGGCAACCGTTTTCGTTGAAGCGATGGATGGCAGAAGGTTACGATGGGTATGTGTAAGGCTCTGGTTCATGTACTTCCCTCCTCAGGATAGAGCTTTTACCGTGTAACATTATATAACATCGAATCTTTTGTGATACGCCGTGTATTTGATGTAGTCATTCTGATGATACACAAGGTTAGCCAATGGGTAAGTCAATGTATTTTCCTCTGAAACCCGTGATACCAATTTATTATAGCCGAAAAGCATGAATCTGTTTATTTGCAGTGGTGCATGAAAGCATCTCTTAGAAATGTTCACTGCAAAACACTTTCTCTGACCAGGATACTATCTCAGCGGTAGGTCGGAACGGCGCAAGCCTTGTTTATGAGCAGAACTGCCTCTCCCTGAGAAGTAACAAACTGCAGGTATCTCGACCCCAATACAACTCTGCGCAGAGTTAGGCCTATGGTATACTCCCGACCGCTGCCGCGACGCGGGAGTGCACAGCGGCGCGATGGCTCGCGATGCGCGTCGCGAGCCGTCGCCGTCGCTGAGGCTGACATAGTTCAGGCAGTTCTGCAGACGGAGACTTTTGCAGAATTTTAGCGAATCAGCTTATTCAGTGCATTTTTCCCGGTTTCCTTGTTTTTTTAGCCTTTTCGTTCGTGATTTCGCGTTTTTTCCCGTTTTATCGCCTTCTGATCCGTATGCCGCCGTAGGGTTGTTGCTTTCAATGGTATTTCGTGGATGTCGTGTTTTACAAGGGGGTTTGTACCATGACCATGATCACCCAACATCACCAGACGTGTGTTGAAATTGCTGTGGTATGGTCACGAACCAAGGAAGTGTCGAAATAAGTGAGTGGAAGTGCATAGAATAGGGCAGCCCGTCGCACGGTAGTATGTTTCACTCCCGCAACGCGGAGGTATAACACCCCTCTGCGACGCATCGCGGGAGCGATGGCGCGTCAACTGACAACCGCGCACCACTGCGCGGTCCGCCACTGCAGCGAAGGCCGTTGACAGTTGCCCCGCGCCCATCACTGGAGCGACGTGGGAGTATACCATAGGCCTTAGGGCTCGTTTAGTGTGCGCGCGACGCGCGACGCGATGCATGTGTAGTGGCCAAATTGATTGAGCGACGCGATTGATCAATTCGGATACTACACATGGCATCGCGTCGCACGTCGCGTGCACACTAAACGACCCCTTTGGGGCGACGGAAGTCGCGTGTTGGCGCCCTGTTGATCCACGTGCTCCAGAGCTGACGGGCGCGCGCGGAATGAGGGCTTGTATCGCGGCTCAGCGCAGTGCACAGAATGCGTAGTAGGGAAGCGCTCGAGCTCGTGAGCGAGGGGTCGGGGATTTGGATCCCGCGGACTGCGTTTGTTTTGCACTTTTGCAAAATCCATGTTTATCATACAGGTGATCCACCTAGGTGTATTAGTATGTTATAGAGCATGTTTACATATAACATACCACCCATCCGTTAACAAGGGTGGTCCAGGCAGGGTCACCGATTTCGCTGAAACTTTGTCTAGGGGTCATTTGGGGTGTTGATCACGAATCTGGTACTCGTTCTTCACGTTCTTCTTCGGCTGGATAATATAGATACATGAAGGCACAGGATTGCATTCTTAAACTTTCTGCCGGTGACGGTAGGTAGAGAGAGAATCGTGAAAAAACGGGTTTCAGATTCGTGACCAGCACCCCAAATCCCCCCCCCCCCCTCCTCCTTGACAAAGTTTCAGCGAAATTATTTTGACCGAAGTCTTGTTGGTGGAGTCGGAACTTTTAACTAGTGCCACAAAATATCTATCGTTACATAACTACAGCTTCACACAAAATGGGCTTAAATTAAGTGACACACAGAAGTGAACATTTTAGCTAATCTTTAGTTTGAAGCATATGTTCTATGTAAACATGCTGTGTAACACACTTTAATATCCCTAGGTGGACTACCTATATTATAAACATGGATTTTGCAAAAGTGCAAAAAAAAACACAGTCTGCGGGATCCAAGCCCACGACCCCTTCCTCACGAACCTGAGCTCTTCCCCACTACGCAACCTTGCAATGCGATGTTTCGCGATACGAGCCCTCATCCCGCGCGCGCCCGTCAGCTGTAGAGCAGGTGAATCAACAGGGCGCCAACACGCGACCTCCGTTCCCCCTGACTTTGCGCAGAGTTGTATTGGGATCGAGATACCTGCAGTTTGTTACTTACCAGGGAGAGGCGGTTCTGCCCATACACAACGCTTGCGCCGTTCCGACCTACCGTTGCGATAGTATCCTGGAGACCATCTCTGAGTCTCCGGCCGCGTTACGATTTACGATTAACAGCGGTTGTATCGTAATTACGATTTACGATTTACGAAGGTTCGGATTTCATTCACGCACATCCCTGTTGGTAATGCACGTTAATGTCGAATTACATCGAAAATGGCCTACCACAATTCACCAGTGGGGTGGAACACATCAATGTTGTGTAAGATTTTTTTAAATTTTGTGCAATGCAGAATGAACTATAGGGCTCATTTTCATGGTGACCATCCCGAGCCGCTCAGCGCCACGTTTGCTCAAAACAACCATTAGAGACTGATAGAAACTAATGCACAGGCAAATCTTACGAACATTAACAAATGTCGCATTTTTACTATTTGAGAAAAATATACTTAGACTTGAAAAAGTCCAAAATGGCTTCACGAGAAAACTATTTATCGGGAAATGTGGGTTTCATTTCCATGCTACTCCCGACATTGATGTAAGAAACAAAAACCTTGAACTACAGACGCTTTCAAATAGACGATGAATATACGACCTCGTAATGGTTCACACATGTTTTTCCATGTTTCCTGTAAACGTGACTTCTTCATGGTGAAAGCATCCAGAACCCGAAGCGGATGACAGAACTTTTCATTATGTACTGCAAAATCTTCAATTCGACGTAATTTTTTATTAATAAAACAGGTTCAGATCATCATTAAACTTGGCAGAACTTGACATGAAACATTTATTCCTTACAACCTAAACCATTTATAACGAATGCAAGTCGATTCATAAATAATTCTAGGACATAACGAGATCTGGTGGCAGAACTCCTCTTGGCTTGTTCTCCGGCTACCCTCACGTACAATCGATGAAAATGGAGGAAAATTGGCGGAAAGTTGTGAAAAAAGGTGGAGGGATTTGCTATGGCGACCAGTAAAGGTAGATATTATCGGCTTTCTGCCGGAGTTATCGGTTTTCGCCCAGATTTGTTAGATTGGAGTGGCGTCATACGATTTTGATGGCTGATTCATAGACTTCACAGCAGGTTGAAGGGTTCAGTTGGGCGACAACATATCGATCGATTATATCGATTTTTTGGTCGGAGTTGCCGGTTTTCGCTCCGGTTTGATCCGGTGGGGTTGGAGTCATGCAACCGTTTCTTCGAACGAATTGTTATCGCTGGCTGGAATTACTCCTATACATTGTCATTCAGACATGATTTACTGCCACTCAACTGTAACGACCGACCGAACAAAATCTATCGACTTTCACAATTTTTCTGCAGATTAGAACCTTCGAGGTGGTTTTGCGCTGGACGGTAGACAAGACTCACGTCAAACGCTTTAAATCCTTACTTTAATAAGCCAGCTTAAATAGGTCAATAAACCAAATCGCTTTGTTTTCGGAGTTCGGGGGGGGCAAAGTCCGGAAACCGAGTAGCATCAAGCGAGCAAAGCTATGGGCTAATCTACTAACTTAAAGAAACAGTACTCAATATCTATAATAGCATTTATTGAAAAACGCAAGAGTAAATGGCATTTACAACCCAGTAAACACTGTGAAAACTGTGCTGCCTCTAAAGGTAACACATCAAAAGATTGTTACGTTCGTGTTATTCAAGTGAAGCTATAGAACCTTGCTGTAGCTACGAGCAAGAAAATTGAGAGCATTCGACAGCTTATATATTTTCTGAGATCTGTTCTATGTCACATGGCAATTTGGTAGTGAGATTCCAAAACGATTTTAGAACCTGAGCTCATGTTCTAGGACTAGCAAATACAACTAAACCGCAAACGCTGGACAAGACAAGAAGATGAAAAAAGAATAGCGTGGAAATTCTCTCCGTCGGTCATGCTTCAATATACTTTCTCCAGCTTTTTTAAGGAGGTGGACAGCAGCCAGAGCCTTCAGCAAAAAAGCACAAAGATGTCTTTCGTCCGCTTAGAAGCATGAAAATTGAGCGTAGTCTTAGAACTCTGAGCATACATGTCATCAAACCACTTGTTGAGATTTGGCCTTTTAGCAGAATGTTCAAACGGAAACAAAGGGAATTAGAGCATAATATCAAACCGCAATGTCCGGAAAAGTGCTAAATTTAATGAATGCAAAATCTGTAGTACGAACAACCTTCCTTATTGACAAGAATGTTTTGCGCGCCATGGAGCAACGCTGCCTCAGACAATTTGAGGGGTGCTCTGCCCGACAAAATGACGTTGCGGATGCTCCGTGGGTTCAATTTTGAGGGCGGTCCTCAGGGTGGGGTTTACTATCTGTCGTATCGCCGCTCGCGGTATGCTACGCGAGCAACAGGTCAACTTTGGGTCTAGCTAGGCACCGATCAATGTCCGCAGGCAGCTGATGGGTATTTCGTTCTCCGCCTCAGCGTTTAGTGTTTTTTCGAGTTGTGCGCGCGTTTGTTGTTTTGCTTCTCAGTTTGGGAAGACATGAGATGACAAGCCTTAACACAGAAGGGGTTTGGATGCAGTGAGTTTTTGAAGTGAGGATGAGTTTGATCATGTTTCCAATCTGTTCATGAAGCCAGACTGCGTTCTTCTCTGATACTGATTTGTTTGAAATAACATTACAATCGCATAAAACACTTGATGCACCACAGGTCCCCAGAAAGCGTTCGTGCTTCGGAATCATTCCGCCGTCGTATATTCCATCCGAGTAATTGTAAGCGGATAGTATTCGTAACCTTCGAAACGCTACACCGTAGCGGTCCAGGAGAACTTTTATTACATTTCATCATTGTGAGTTACAGTTATATCATTGTGAGTTGGTACAATAACATCATTTCATCGCCTCATTAACATTTACATATCATCACATCACTTTATTACGTCATCATCAGTTCTTCTTCCTCCTTTTCCGCGCTACTGAAGGCTTTTTGGAGGAGGTTTCCATGGCAAATTAAAGTTATCGTCATTGTGCTTTTTATCTCCTTTACAGTCGCTTGGCGTGTTGTATTTAGAGCAGAAATTATACAGTTAAAGTGTGTGTGGTGAGTTTGGTGGCGTTAAAGAACTTAACGCGCATAACGCTCTATGCCTTCATACCATCGGCGTTGTTTCATCGACTGCACGGATAGGAATTGGAATTGGGGACACGTGCTACCGCCACGACGAACCTAAACACATTTGAGTTGACTGCGGGAAGCTGCTGCCGTCTGTCGTTACAGGACCATTGCCCTGTAATTCTTTTCAAGATTTTCTTCCCACGACGTGCAAATTCCCTAGTACCTTAGTGCCAAATTTTGATTCTAAACGGGCTTGTGCCCGCGTCCCAACAGCCACGCTTCGTAACTCGGACAGGTTACATCATCCAGACCCAGGAGTTCCTTCCCTTTGCTAGCTCTAACGATCTCCTCCGCTGACGCGGAAACCCGCAATGTGACTATTCTAGGAGAAGGTGCAATCTCGGTATAAACAGACTGTCAAGTACCCTTGTTTCCTTCTCTTTGTATTGAATTCCGGTCTAGCGCTTATGTACGTACCACAGACCTCGATTCTTAGAGCTCATTTACTTGATGAAAGTAGCGGCTTAGCATGTTTGTACCAGCATCGAGATTGCGGATCCTTGCAGAACAACGGGGCCAGCCAAGGGAAGGAGGTCCTAGGTCCGGATGATGTAACCTGCTCGTAAATGGGATTTCTTGCACATGAAGTTGTCTGTACGCAAGAGTCAGCGGCCGCTGAGAACGTCTTCAATTTCGTGTTTTCGTGCCATATGATGTCTTCCACGCCAAGGCATAGGGACATGGGCTTGTAAGCTTAAACCGATGACGGAAACCGTCCTTGCCAGGCGGAGGCGGAGCAACACGCGCGGGCGAGCGAATTCGGACCTTAAGTGAAAAGTATCACTGTTCCTGAAGAAGCGCAAACAGCTCGTGTTATTTTCCTTAATTCGGTCATATTTTGGATGCGCTAGGTGTTCTAGAGCGTAGTCCTTGTCTGGAGAATCAATAGGTTTTTCACACCACCACACCCCACCCTGAATTTTACTGAGAGCTCACCGCCTACCTTATAACGACCGGATGGGCAGTATTAGTTTCATCAGACAATAACGCGTTTTGTTGTTGCTTGTTTTGTTTTAACTGAAAAAAATCTTCTGTTTTATTTCCTTACCAGTCAGATAAGTGGAGCAAATGATTATGATGAGTGCTCTTAAGGAGCCTTTACTATCTCATTTCCATGGCTGTCTGTTTTCGCCCTGCCGCAGCATACCAAAAGGCCAGAGCGATGATTTCATAGTTTCATTGTTCACTTAAATAACATTCGCAACATAGACCAGTTAATTTATGACACCTTTTCTACGCCACATTTCTACACCTAGGCGGTCGTTTTTGAGCATTGTTAAGCCACAATGCTCAAAAACGACCAGTCCAGCTAGATTCCATTATCTTCTTTTTCAGGAATGACATACGTTATCGAAAATGTGGACTTTAGTTTGATTGGCATCCGAGGCTAAAACCATCTGAACATCAGTTCGAAATAAGAACTGGAATCTTTTCTTCACGTCCAACACACTTCTTCACGCGAAGACGAGTGTTTATAGACACTTGCCGTGTGAGAATTTTGTA
This sequence comes from Heligmosomoides polygyrus polygyrus, assembly GCA_947396885.1. Lineage (NCBI taxonomy): Eukaryota > Metazoa > Nematoda > Chromadorea > Rhabditida > Heligmosomidae > Heligmosomoides > Heligmosomoides polygyrus. The sequence continues at coordinate 93,299,464 of OX377202.1, forward strand.
AATCATTAAGAGGTCAGCTAGTTTCCTTCATCTGCAAAGTGATGAACAGTCAAGAAATCTAGATCTCTCCCACCCTCCGGGGATATAGTGGTAATCCATTGCGTGGCACCTCGTAACTAGCATCTCTGTAAAACTTTTTTTACTCATTCAAGAAGGCACATGCGTTTTTTATTACACGGATTAAAGATAACTGTCCCCGACCACCATATTTTGTTTCATCCCCTACAGACGTATGAGTAACGAGCTCTATTCATTGCTAGGACCAGTCCTACAGTCGTAATTTAGCCCCCATTTTTTCAGGAATACCCCACACATCTTGCAGAAACAAGATTTTTGGCGCCTCAGAAGAAGCGACTGTAGCAGCCCTGCTGACGAACGTCTGCACATGTCAAGCCACTAGCACAATACTGAAGATCGTCACACAGGTAAGATATGCTTAGCATTTTATCGCCACTAGCATTATTGCTTTGCTATTTCTGGGCATCGGGGAGTGCGCTGCTTGAGCGCGTTTTTAAGGAGTCTTCCTATTTTTAATTAGCATTCCAACTAGTTTCACCAATTTTGCTTATTTTGTGATAGTCCATTCTCTTTCAACTGGTGCAGAGAAGTAACTCTGTTCTGTTGTCTGATTGTTGTTAATGGTTTTTGGGCTGCCTGTAGCGTAGTCAGAAGAGACGCTAGCTGTTGTGTTCAGCCTGAATCGAGTTTCTTGGTTCCATTCCCGCCCAAACCAGCAAGCATTCCATCCCTTCGACCTTGTCTAATTTATACCAGCCTTGTCTGGGAAGCATAAAACGTTGAGTTGTCCATCGACTGGCCACCGCAAGTCATTATGTAGAGTAAATGTGATACAAATTGCCTACACGACATCACGCAGAAAAAAAGCATGGCCTATTCTTAACAGGGATTCACTAACGCCGTCCTTTATCCCTTGTCCCCGTTGACTTTTAGGGAATCTGCTCGCTCTACGCTGAATGTTCTGCAAAATAATAAAAATTTGTTGTCATAACACGTTGTTGGAGATAAGAATTAAAAGTAGGCGCTATAGTCAGTCACCTTGTTGGGTGTCACGCATTCTACTTCTGCGAGAAATCGAATTTGAATGGGTATTTTGCCTATCCAATGACTTAGGATGTCCTTCCGATGAAGAAGTCACGTTTCATTCACTCATGTAAGCCTGATGCCAAATCACCAACTTCAGACTGATGGAACGCTTGATTGGCCTGTGAGGGAGCCGAACTACGCGAGAAATGGTCTCAGTGTGATTGCTTGTCTTCTCACGGGTCTTTTTGTTCTTGGGCGTTAGTAATCCTTCTATGTATTGTTCTTTTTCGTTTCCGTTTTCAATTTTAAACTAACTTCTCTTCAAATCCCAATGGCATTAAGAAAAAACCACATTGGCGTGGTCGAAGTTGTGCTAAGATGCGTTGTAAGAATCACAATTATCGTTGACGGGCCCTATCCCTGGATCGCCCCTTGTGTTAGTTTTGATAGGAGTCTAATATCTGTGCGATAGCGTAGCAGATCTCCTCTATGTAAGCGAATTCATTAGACCTTGGTTGGTTTCAACTAAAAGGCCCTTTGAAACAGACACTAGCAAGCTTCCTTTTACCATATAGGTTGCTCTGGAAGAATGAAGGAAAAACGTTGAACTACACCTGGAGACTGATCCGCTGCCGTCTCCCTGTCTGGGCCCTCGCTGGTTAGAGGTTGTTCGCTTTTACGCTAGCACCGTCACGTTTCCTCAGTTGTCAGACATGGACTGCCTCATGGAGCGTTTTACACCAATGGGTCTTGCAATCACCGTCGGTGCGATTTTAGCTTGAAAATGATGCTAGAATCAACATTTACGATATGGTCCTGAATTTTGGACAGGTAGTAGGTATGCCGTATTTGAACAGGGAATGTGAGGCAGCTAGTGTGGCGCGATCTCAACGCAGGGAGGGGGCATACGCGTGGAATCTGAATTTGTATTTGGTCTGCACACAATTGCTTCCGGAGCCAGCCGTTGGGAGCTTAGTGTGTTATACTTCCCAGACAGGATTACTACCAGTTTATAATGGTGATGAGAAGAGGGCTTAGGCCTGTGCGGGAGACCAACCATTACTCAATCTAAGGGTTTCGTATGTTATCATAAAATGATTAGATACCTTACAAATAGCGAAACCGCGCACCGACCTGCACAATGAACCTGATTTGTTCTACTTATTCCTCAACGTTGGTATTTTGTTCAGGTTCTTCCTAAGTCTCGGGAAAAACGACGAAGATGTGCTATCTAATAAGATTTGCTCGATGGTATGTGCCGGAGACATGAGGTATGTGAGGTATGTAAATATATAGTTGTTTAGGGTATGCTGAATGGTGCTGAGGGAGGACGCGGACCGTCGTATTTGGAAAATAATGAGGTGAATTTGCAGTATTATACATTTTGTAATTAAATATTTGTAATTGCCTCATTATTATGTGGCGTAATATTTATTAATAACTTTATATTACTTTATGTCAGAACAATAATTTAATTTTTAGAACACCGTGGTGGGCAATGGACGCAAATCGACGACGGATCAGCAGCAGGTGTGTGCAAGCTAATTTATTATTTTAAAATTGTATACATACCTTGTCATTGTTTTAATTGAATTGATTAATTTTATTATTATTATTTTTAATTAAGAAGGTTTATTTAAGTTGTACGTGTAGGATTAAATGCTGAAACTATTGTTTGTTAGAGGCATGTGGAAAATAACCTATTTATATTCTTTCTAGAAGGATTTAGGTTAAATTTAAAATATATGAATCTATTTTTGTGAACGCATTTAAACAGAGCTGTGGTAAAGACTAAATTATCGTAACCTGAATTTTTCATTTGTATTTTTGTAAGCTTTAACCTTTCAACAAAATCTTTTAGTTTGACACAAGTGCGAGCTATCCTCAATATTTCTGTGTATATAGTAGCTCTTTTAACATTAATTGATAAGTTTGAATAAAAATTGGGAAATCTTATAATTTGGAAATTAATGGAGTCTGTTTTATTGAAGAGTTTAGTGATAATTTTGTTATTTTGTATATTAATGTTTAGATCCAGGTAATTACAGGAGAATTCGTTTTCATGTGTAATTTCTAATTCTAAAGAGTTATCATATATAGAGCAAACCATGTTGTGAATATAATTTGTGTTATTATTATGTATGATTAGAATGTCATCCATGTATCTAAAGAGAGCGAATAGTCCAACGTTCACATGTTTTTGAGCAAATAAGTATTCGTAGTAGGAAAGGGTTAGGTCGGCAAGTAGAGGACTAGCATTGCTGCCTTGAGGTACCCCAATTTTTTGAACAAACAATATGTTAGCAAATTTACAGTAGCTATTTTTAAGTAAATAATCCGTAAGGTATAAGATGTCGTTAATACTGTAATAAGAATAATTGTGTTCTGTTGGGTTATTAGTATAGAAAAGTAATTTATAGCGATTATAGGCTCTGAATTGCTTTTGTAAATTTTTGAAGCATATTTTAAGAATTTCCTTGAGGTTATTAATAATTGTGTCGTGTTTAAGATTGGTAAACATATTGGAGAAATCTGCTGAATATAATTTCATGTTAGGTTCATTAATATTACATATTTTTTCACTGATATTAATGTCTTGTATGGACCAGTAACCAACAAATTTATTGTCTCTAGTTCTAATATTACTAACATAGTTTTTAAAGTGTCTTCTAATAAATGAGTATATTAGAGTAAGTAAAATTGATAGAGATTTTAAAGTGCTATTTGCAGCCCCTGTAATGAATCTAAACTTGATGGGACTTTTGTGTAGTTTAGGTAGTGCACCACGGATCTCCCTCGATAGAGAGCCTTCGGGCTCTCTTGTTAAGAGGGATCTCGGGCCGCTTGTCGCAGGGCCACGTGGCGCGTCCCCGGGTGGTGGATAGGGGAATTAAACGCGAACCAAATGCGACCGTGTACTGCCCAGAGACGCAGGTGGGATGCAGGGGATGGACTCCTTGCTCCTGCTGTGTCGGGTCGATGCGTTCCTTGTGCGTGGGAGCGGCATGTTCGTGCACAGTGTGCGTGGATGTGTCCGTGACTGTGCGGATTGTAACTGTGTCGGCTCGGCCAAAAGCTTGCACTCGGTAGACTGGGAGTACATGTAAGGCGATTCGAGGCCGCCTTAAGTCTCGCCCCGTCCCTTCGGGCAGTCTGGCTGGCTGCCCGGAGTACCCCGCCCGCACGACAGAGCCTGACTAGCTACCCGTGTTGTATTCCAGTCAAACACAGCAGCACTAAAGGGCCTCATTCCCCTGACCCCGAAAGAGCCCCCATTTCTGCAGCGATGGGAAGGACGAGTACGGAGAGGCTGCTAAAATCTCAGGGCCTAACCAGGCTGCGCAAACTGAGAAGGACTAGGATGACGATCTGTACTTACAACGCCCGCACGCTTGCGTCCGAAGCATCCGTCGAGGACCTGATGATGCAAGCCAGGAAGATCAAGTACGACGTCATCGGACTGACCGAGACGAGAAGACACCACCCCCTACACGCCGCCTACGACTCCGGAGAAGAACTGTTCCTCGGAACATGCGACAGCAGGGGAGTAGGCGGCGTTGGTGTCCTCGTCAACACGCACTTGGCCATGAACATCGATTCGTACGAGTCTCTGACAAGCCGAATCGGACGTCTACGACTGAAGCGATGTGGCTCCGTGCCAGCCTTGACTGTGTTCGTCGCGTATGCCCCAACATCCGACTACGACGACGAAGACGTCGAGGCCTTCTACGTGGAGCTGGAGAAGTTCTATAAGGAAGATCACACCTTCTACAAGGTGATCGTCGGCGACTTCAACGCCAAGATCGGGCCACGAAGGTCGCCGGAAGAACTTCACATCGGAACCCACGGTTTGGAGTGGAACGAGCAAGGTGAAAGGCTGTCTGAGTTTATCATGTCGACCAAGACCATCCATGGAAACTCGCAGTTCCAGAAGCCTCCCTCCCTACGATGGACCTGGGAATCCCCCGGTGGCCAGTTCCACAACGAGATCGACCACATCATCTTCAATCGCAAGTATTGCCTGACCGATGTCTCCGTTGTCCCCAAGTTCTACACGGGATCGGACCACCGCCTCCTTCGCGCGAGGTTCCGCTTTTCGCGTCAAGGAGAGAAGGCCGCGAAGTTCAAGAAGAGGAATCCCAGAACGACCATCAACTGGGATCTCTACACCTCTCTTGTCGGCCTTTGGGAAGATGCCGTCATGGACAACGTCGACGAGGAATACGATCGCTTCGTGCACCATCTCCACGATAGTGCCAAGGGAGCCGAGAGCTTGAAGACCACCAAGAGACGCCTGTCTCCGGAAACTCTCGAGCTGATACGCCAGCGTGGAGCAGCACGAGCGTCAGGCAACTACCAACTAACGTCCGAGCTTGCAAAGCTATGCAGAGCGGCGATAAAGGAAGATCTCAAGGAGAGAAGGGCGGAAGTGTTGGCTGAAGCAGCAGAGGCAGGGCTGAGCATCCGCAATGCCCGCCGGAACTTCGCCAACTTCAAGACCAAGATGACCGCTCTCCGACGTCCTGACGGAACCATCACCTCTTCCAGAAGGACCATGGAGAAAGTCATCCACGACTTCTACTCCGATCTCTTCGATAGCCACGTCCACCTGCCCCCATGCCATCTTCCGCAGGATGGATACGTCGTTCCCCCTGTTCTCCCTTCCGAGATCCGACACGCCATCTCGTCGGTGAAGAAACGTACAGCACCCGGTTCTGACAGGATCAGAGCTGAACACCTGAAGAACCTCCCGCCAGCGCTCATCAACACCCTGGCGCGGCTCTTCACACGCTACCTGTCCGAATGCAAGGTTCCATCTCAGTGGAAGACCAGCAAGACCGTTTTGCTGTACAAGAAGGGAGACGTGCACGACATTGGCAACTATCGCCCGATCTGCCTGTTGTCCGTAGTCTACAAGCTGTTCACTCGAGTCATCCTGAATAGGATTAGTAGAACGCTGGACGAAGGACAGCCATGCGAACAAGCAGGATTTCGGAGAGGATTCAGCACGATCGACCACATACACACCATTACGAAGCTCATCGAAGTGTCGCGAGAGTACAAACTGCCGCTGTGCCTTACGTTCATTGACCTGAAGAAGGCATTCGACTCCGTCGAGACTGAAGCGGTCATGGAAGCCCTGCTCACCCAGGGCGTTCCTACTCAGTACATCAGAGTCCTTCGAGAGTTGTACAGTGGATTCACGACCAAGATCTCACCATTCTACAACGACGTCGTCATTGACGTGAAGAGAGGAGTTCGACAAGGGGATACCATATCCCCGAAGCTCTTCAGCGCCACCCTCGAAAACGTCATGCGCAAACTAGAATGGGAAGACATGGGAGTGAAGGTCGACGGCCGGCAACTGCACCATCTTCGCTTCGCTGACGACATCGTGCTCATAACCCCGAGCATCAGTCAGGCGGAACGAATGCTGGCCGACTTCGATCGTGTATGTGGAAGCGTTGGACTGCAGCTGAATCTTACGAAGACGATGTTCATGAAGAACGGATGGGTTTCTGATGCCCCATTCTCGCTCAACGGAACGAACATCTCCGAATGCTCCAGCTATGTGTATCTGGGTCGCGAAGTCAACATGACCAACGACCTAGCACCAGAGCTGAGCAGAAGGAAACGAGCGGCTTGGGGAGCTTTCAAGAGCGTCGAAGAAGTCGTGAAGAAAACGAAGAACGTCCGACTCCGTGCCCACCTATTCGACTCCACTGTTCTTCCTGCCCTAACATACGCCTCAGAGACCTGGGCTATACGAAAGCAGGATGAACACGCGATCAGCGTCGCGCAGCGTGGAATCGAGAGGACGATGCTCGGAGTGACACGACTCACGCAAGTGAGAGAAGGCCTCCGGAGTTCCGAGCTTCGCCGACGTTCGAAGATCGGAGACGCTGTCGCATGGGCCAAGTCGTCGAAAATTAGGTGGGCCGGCCACGTAATGCGATTCGCAGACACCCGCTGGACGAGAGCCGTCACAGATTGGATTCCGCGGGATGTCAAAAGAACACCAGGACGCCCACCAACGCGTTGGTCGGACTTCTTCGTGAAAGCCCTGAACGACCGATATGACGCTCTTCGTGTCCCTCGAGCGAGGAGGATCCATTGGACCACTCTGGCACGCGACAGGGACGAATGGAGACGCTGCTGGCGCCCGCTCGAGCAAGTCGATGATCAACGGGACGACAGGTGATACAGGTGATACAGGTAGTGCATAAATTATAGGAATATTCCCATTGGGTGTAATTTTCAAGTCGTTGTTTTTATTGAACTGCTCGTGTTTTGTTATGATAGAACATATGTTTCTATTCCTTTCTAACTCATAAGTATCATTATTATTAGAAGTGTAAATGTTATTGTTTGTTATTTTTATGTCCATTTCTTCCATTATTTTAATAAGGTAGAATTTTTTGCATATTATCCCGTAGTTATTACTAGCTTTGTCTAACGGGCAAAAAATAAATAGATTCTGTAATTTTTTAATGTTTTGTATTGTTGTATTGCTGATACATTGTTCATTTTTAAAGTATCTTGTATACATGAGCGGTTTTAATTTGCTAAAAAAGTTATTATGTAGTATTAGTTGAACTTCCTGCAGTATATCGTTTTTTAATTTATACTTAGTCTTGATAACTTTAATGTAGTCGTTAATGCAATTATTTGCCCATTGTTTTACAATTTCTTTATTAATATATGGATTAGTTCTATATTTACAGCCTTTATTAAGTAGTTCTATTATTCCTTGATTCTTAACCACTTTTGTGTCTCCTGTGATTATGTGCCGGTAATAACTATCTATCATTGTTTCATATTCTTTCTTTTTGCAAATGCAGGCTTTGTTAAGTATTTCAATTAAGTCTTTTTTATCAATATTCTTTAGTATTTTGTTGTAATTAAAAATAAGTTTGGAGACTGGATCGTTAAAGGTGTATATTATCCGGAAGGGGATGTAGGGTTTTTCTGAGTTTTGTTTTATGATAGTCTGTAGATTTACTTGTGTTGACTATTTTGTTCAAGTTGATGTTATCTAAGAAATTATGAATGTAATGTGTTTTAAGGTTGTAGTAGTTGGAATTGTTTTGTTTTTTAGTAGTAGTTTTAGCATTGTTGAATTGGAACTTACAAAGTAGACATAGTAAGATAAATATCTTGTCCTTAGGAAGTTGATTAAATATTTTACCTTCGTAGCAATGTTTAATTATATGTCTAATAACAGGTTGCTTGAGGTTGTATAGTGCATGTCTAATAGTAGGTATATCATTACTAATTGAAAATAATCTGACGAATTTATCAATTTCTTCTTTTGTATTTAATTTTCTTTTTTCTTTTTTATGTTTCTTACCATTTCTAACTCTAGTTCTTAGAATTTTTAAATCAAAGTAAGGGTGATTAGGCTTAAATGTGAGTGGATTAGTAATGTTGGATATGTTACCATATGCTTTAATGCAGTCATTATTGCCAAAGGGGTAACTGGTAACTAATAGTTTAATCCAAAAAAGCTCTTTTTCTTGTAAAATAATTTTACTGTCATTATCGGCCAAATTATCTAAAATGTGGAATTTAAATTTTTTGTCCTTACATTGGTTTTTAAAATGGTTGTATGAAATTTTATTAACATCACCTTTATTAATATGGTATACGTGTTCTCTAATTCTTTCTTTAAACTTCCTGGTAGTGAGACCCACATATTGTACGCAACAGGTTATACAACTTATACAATATATAATATTTTTACTATTACAATTAGCCACTTGTGTAGTAAAGGTATTAATTTTAAGTTTGGTGGTGTTTGAAATAATATAAAGTTGTTTATCAATGACTTTGCAAAACTTACAATTTTGACTACATTGAGTTGGAGGGTTATCGGTGCCAAAGCAGTCTAAAGTATAGGCTCCATTAGCCTTGCTCTTCGTAAAACGGTTAGTAGCGTGATAATAAGTACTGTTGTGAGAAATAGTAGTAGACCCATAGGTAGAGTATAAGGTGGGCCTAGACCTTATACTCAGGGGGAGGGTTTTTGGGGGGTTTGCCCCAGGGAACCCGCGAGTCCCGAAGAGTGGGTTAGGTTATGAATTCTTTGTGGAGATGTCTAGACTCCTTTGAAGGCGTGGAGGCCTACCCCCTAGCCGGCCACCACTTTTATAAACCCTATCAAAAGAGCCCCTATTGTTAAAGGGGTGTGGTCCCCGTGTGTAAAGAATGGGTTATAGCGTGGTTAAGAGTTGAAGGACTGTAAGTAACAGTAAGTGACTAATAGGGTGTCTAATAAAAGGAAACCCGCGAAACCTTAATAGCGTTTGTAATAGTAGCAAGGCAAGAAGGCAATAATGTCTAATTGTTCAGGACACCTATAGAAAACGGCTAAGACAGTTTCAAGACGGAATCAACAAACGAGTCTTGGTAGACTGGGTGCGTGTCACCGGCCTGCCGAATAAGGACAGATGGCGTTCGGATCGATTACTGGCATATTTGGCAACTGTTATAACTGGGTATGTGGTATAGTTTATTAAACATGAGAAAATAATATTACTACGTATAGGTATTCAAATGATGGGAAGCCACCAGCTTTCAGTTGGCCTACGGGAGCTGGAATATCCGGCAACATTCCTGCATTACGAGTGAGTAAACGTATTGTGGTCGTGAGGAATATAAGGCTTGAACTCTACATTTAGGCTCGACTACTGGAGATATTTTTTGACTGAGGGCAGAAAGAAGCTGCAGGAATACAACCAATCTCACGGTACTAGGATAGAGATAAATAAGGAAGTGACTATGCAAATGACGGACGAAACGAATTTGGGGTGAGTAAGTATGGTTATTAGTAACTTTTAATGATATAGATAACTTTTAGATTGCTTTTGAGAAGAAAAATCTTGGAGTTGTATACAAAAAGTGGGAGGCGCGCACCGGAAATGTTTGTACGCAAAGGGAATCTTTGCATTGGTAAAAATTTTGTAAGTTACTTGTTATAAAGTGCTGATGTAAATGTAAAGTTGAGTGTGTAGTATAAATACTTAAGATGATGAGATCTGCTATGGTGGCTATTAAACTTGGTCTGGAGTTGCCCGAGTGGCAGGGGGCGCCGTACCAGGAATTGCTGAATGAAAAAGAACAGAACGATTACCAGGTATGCCTATTAATTGGAAGTAGTTTAACAGGTGTGGAGGTTTAAAGATTTCAGAAAGGACTTATTGTTCCTGGAACCTTGGAGTTGCCTGGACTGGATTTGGTGAAGATATTGAGAGAGCGGACGGCATCGTCTAGCATGGAAAAGGTAAGAATAAGTATTGTTATTTAAAGTGATAAATTAGTTAATTAAGATTTATAGGGCAGCACCGAGATCAGGAAGCGTAGCTTGGAGACTGACAAAGATGAGCAGCCATTGAAAAAGCACAAGTGTCCACCAGAGTCGGTCGGTACTGCTGATGATTGAAAGGACGCAACTTCGAAGGACTAAAGATGCCAAATATTGAACTGCTGCAATGTTAATTAATACCGTTTTAACAGTGAACTAATAAATCATAAAGGTATAGTTAATTACACATAGTGGGATAATCAAACACGAAGAGTTGCCGTCAGTTAGACGGACTAACGACCAATTGGCCGACAAAGAAGAAACGACCCATTGGTCGATACAAAAGAAAGAGGAAACAAAAGCCGAGTTGTTAATGTAAAAATTGGTGAAGGTAGTAGGGAAGATTACAGGTGATGAAGAATTGATGAAAGAAATAGTGCATTTCTTACGGGAGATGGTGCAATAACCCTAAGAAGGTACTAATATTAACCGGTGTCGGGTTGCCCTCGAGCATCCAATTAATACTAGCATAGCAAATAAATAGAGAAGATGAGAGGAAAAAACAAAGAAGTGAGGTTTGGTCTCCGTTTCGCACGGGCCCTTAGACGGAGACCAAACATAGAAAATACTCCTCCCCTCTGTGCTCATCAGTAAGGGAAGGGAAGGAGCTATCTATGGTATAGGAATAGAAAGTGTAACTCACCTGATAGAGCTTGTCGTTGTAGAATCAGTAAAGGTAGTGTGAAGACTATAGCTAATAGAATTATGCTAATATATTAGATAGGAAGGCAATGGAAGAAGTCACTTATCGAGAAGATTTAAAGGAACCAATGATGATTAGAAATACAGTAAACTTTCCGCAATTACACAGTAGGAGCATAATCTAAAATTACGGTAAACATTAACATGTGTAAGCCAATTTGAAGAGTAACAACTTAAGTAGAGGTAAGATTTTGTAGTGAAGAACGGTGTGAGGGACGGTTGTACTAGTATATGTGTAGTAAATTATGAATAGGCATTGAAAAGGCATTGAAAAGTTAATAAAACCATATTGGTAATTCAATGCGGCAGTCTTGCTCCAATTTTGACCGTTTAAATTCGCGGCTACCTGCGCCCGTGCTACCGTACCCCGGTTTCTCTGGCCTAAAACGACATTATCAGTTCGAGAACATTATGCCATATATTTTATTTTTTTATTTATATTGTGTGATATCATTTGTTTTTTAAAAATTCGTGAGTTTGTATGCATGTGATTGTGTCCGAGAGTGTGAGTGCACATTTGTTGTTTCTTGAAGTGCAGTGTGAATGTTTGTGCTTAAAGTTTTATGTTTGTGTATGTTCGGTCTATGTCTATCTGTAAATGTTTGTGTGAGTATGTGCTTCTGTGTTCATGTCTGTATGTGTGCAGCTGTGTGAGAGATTATGTGTATGTATATGAGAGTATGTACTATTTAAATTTGCTTATATTTAAAAACATTTAATATTTGAATAATTAAGTAGTAGTAACTTTAATATATTATTTGTTTTTATAAATATTTTTATTTTATTTTATTTATTTTTTGTTATTTTTTAAATATTTATATTATTTATTAATTTTAGAAGTTAGAGAACAACTGACCATCGCATCGAGATAAAACATGAGTGCTAAAAAGCCTATCGGCTGTACCAGCCCGTAACTGCGAGTGCAAATGACCCTCTGAACTGATGGTGTCGTGACGAAGTATTGGGCTTTTGAAGTCAACGAGGTGGAATTCTCCATCGCCATTGCTGATACACTTCAGACCTCCTCGCATTATTGTAGGCTTCTAGGCACACTTTAGAGATTCATGTTCACGTGCTACACTTGTTCCAACCCAAGATTTTAAGCGGTTTTGACAGTAAATTGTTGCATAGAACAAAAAACTGGTGAAAAGTTGAGAAATCGTACATCCTTCCAACGGACAAATTCGTGTGAATGGCACTCAAGCTATCAATGCAGTGAACATCGTGAGCCATTGGACGAGTGAATAAATCCAAACATCAAAGTAGCGCTTAGATTTCTCTTTCTTGCCGTACAAAACAAGGTACAAGTTGTTGGAAAGCTAGGAGTTTATGACCATTCAGACATTCAGATAGTGACAACATTTTTTAGGAGAATCTGTATTGATGCACCAGTTTCATAGCACTAACTATCACAAAGGTTTCCTAGGCGCATCTAGAGTCTAGGGTCCGTGGGGTGGGGGGGGGGTGGGGGAGTCACCATGTAGTACAGCCCAACTTGCCCTTTGAAACCGGATTTTTTTTTTTTGCAGCAATAGTGTGTTCTACCCCTACAGTGAACTTAGGTAAGCCATTTATGATGTAACTGTACATAAATGTGCCTTTTTACCAAGGCGTATAACCACTGAGTAGGGATTGCCCCCCCCCCCCCGCACCCTATTTGCGCCATTTCCTATGATCGACACTGCTACTGAGCTGAAGAATCAAAAAATCCAATTTATTAAAGGCGTGAAACTTTCTACGGAGTAACCGCATGATAATAGTAATCACACCACTATGGCATACATGATGCGAAATGCGAAATGCGAAACAGCTGCAGCGGCCGAATATTAGCATACTGTTGCGGTCGGCCGCGTGTTTCCACCGCTAGACCGCGCACACTTAAGCCCACGCCCAATCTTACAGTAACAGCGTTGCTCCATGGCGCGCAAAACATTCTAGTAATCTCAACAAGTGGTTTGTTGACATGTATGCTCAGAGTTCTAATAAATAGAGAAGATGAGAGGAAAAACAAAGAAGTGAGGTTTGGTCTCCGTTTCGCACGGGCCCTTAGACGGAGACCAAACATAGAAAATACTCCTCCCCTCTGTGCTCATCAGTAAGGGAAGGGAAGGAGCTATCTATGGTATAGGAATAGAAAGTGTAACTCACCTGATAGAGCTTGTCGTTGTAGAATCAGTAAAGGTAGTGTGAAGACTATAGCTAATAGAATTATGCTAATATATTAGATAGGAAGGCAATGGAAGAAGTCACTTATCGAGAAGATTTAAAGGAACCAATGATGATTAGAAATACAGTAAACTTTCCGCAATTACACAGTAGGAGCATAATCTAAAATTACGGTAAACATTAACATGTGTAAGCCAATTTGAAGAGTAACAACTTAAGTAGAGGTAAGATTTTGTAGTGAAGAACGGTGTGAGGGACGGTTGTACTAGTATACGTGTAGTAAATTATGAATAGGCATTGAAAAGGCATTGAAAAGTTAATAAAACCATATTGGTAATTCAATGCGGCAGTCTTGCTCCAATTTTGACCGTTTAAATTCGCGGCTACCTGCGCCCGTGCTACCGTACCCCGGTTTCTCTGGCCTAAAACGACATTATCAGTTCGAGAACATTATGCCATATATTTTATTTTTTTTATTTATATTGTGTGATATCATTTGTTTTTTAAAAATTCGTGAGTTTGTATGCATGTGATTGTGTCCGAGAGTGTGAGTGCACATTTGTTGTTTCTTGAAGTGCAGTGTGAATGTTTGTGCTTAAAGTTTTATGTTTGTGTATGTTCGGTCTATGTCTATCTGTAAATGTTTGTGTGAGTATGTGCTTCTGTGTTCATGTCTGTATGTGTGCAGCTGTGTGAGAGATTATGTGTATGTATATGAGAGTATGTACTATTTAAATTTGCTTATATTTAAAAACATTTAATATTTGAATAATTAAGTAGTAGTAACTTTAATATATTATTTGTTTTTATAAATATTTTTATTTTATTTTATTTATTTTTTGTTATTTTTTAAATATTTATATTATTTATTAATTTTAGAAGTTATAGAACAACTGACCATCGCATCGAGATAAAACATGAGTGCTAAAAAGCCTATCGGCTGTACCAGCCCGTAACTGCGAGTGCAAATGACCCTCTGAACTGATGGTGTCGTGACGAAGTATTGGGCTTTTGAAGTCAACGAGGTGGAATTCTCCATCGCCATTGCTGATACACTTCAGACCTCCTCGCATTATTGTAGGCTTCTAGGCACACTTTAGAGATTCATGTTCACGTGCTACACTTGTTCCAACCCAAGATTTTAAGCGGTTTTGACAGTAAATTGTTGCATAGAACAAAAAACTGGTGAAAAGTTGAGAAATCGTACATCCTTCCAACGGACAAATTCGTGTGAATGGCACTCAAGCTATCAATGCAGTGAACATCGTGAGCCATTGGACGAGTGAATAAATCCAAACATCAAAGTAGCGCTTAGATTTCTCTTTCTTGCCGTACAAAACAAGGTACAAGTTGTTGGAAAGCTAGGAGTTTATGACCATTCAGACATTCAGATAGTGACAACATTTTTTAGGAGAATCTGTATTGATGCACCAGTTTCATAGCACTAACTATCACAAAGGTTTCCTAGGCGCATCTAGAGTCTAGGGTCCGTGGGGTGGGGGGGGGGTGGGGGAGTCACCAAGTAGTACAGCCCAACTTGCCCTTTGAAACCGGATTTTTTTTGCAGCAATAGTGTGTTCTACCCCTACAGTGAACTTAGGTAAGCCATTTATGATGTAACTGTACATAAATGTGCCTTTTTACCAAGGCGTATAACCACTGAGTAGGGATTGCCCCCCCCCGCACCCTATTTGCGCCATTTCCTATGATCGACACTGCTACTGAGCTGAAGAATCAAAAAATCCAATTTATTAAAGGCGTGAAACTTTCTACGGAGTAACCGCATGATAATAGTAATCACACCACTATGGCATACATGATGCGAAATGCGAAATGCGAAACAGCTGCAGCGGCCGAATATTAGCATACTGTTGCGGTCGGCCGCGTGTTTCCACCGCTAGACCGCGCACACTTAAGCCCACGCCCAATCTTACAGTAACAGCGTTGCTCCATGGCGCGCAAAACATTCTAGTAATCTCAACAAGTGGTTTGTTGACATGTATGCTCAGAGTTCTAATAAATAGAGAAGATGAGAGGAAAAACAAAGAAGTGAGGTTTGGTCTCCGTTTCGCACGGTCCCTTAGACGGAGACCAAACATAGAAAATACTTCTCCCCTCTGTGCTCATCAGTAAGGGAAGGGAAGAAGCTATCTATGGTATAGGAATAGAAAGTGTAACTCACCTGATAGAGCTTGTCGTTGTAGAATCAGTAAAGGTAGTGTGAAGACTATAGCTAATAGAATTATGCTAATATATTAGATAGGAAGGCAATGGAAGAAGTCACTTATCGAGAAGATTTAAAGGAACCAACGATGACTAGAAATACAGTAAACTTTCCGCAATTACACAGTAGGAGCATAATCTAAAATTACGGTAAACATTAACATGTGTAAGCCAATTTGAAGAGTAACAACTTAAGTAGAGGTAAGATTTTGTAGTGAAGAACGGTGTGAGGGACGGTTGTACTAGTATACGTGTAGTAAATTATGAATAGGCATTGAAAAGGCATTGAAAAGTTAATAAAACCATATTGGTAATTCAATGCGGCAGTCTTGCTCCAATTTTGACCGTTTAAATTCGCGGCTACCTGCGCCCGTGCTACCGTACCCCGGTTTCTCTGGCCTAAAACGACATTATCAGTTCGAGAACATTATGCCATATATTTTATTTTTTTATTTATATTGTGTGATATCATTTGTTTTTTAAAAATTCGTGAGTTTGTATGCATGGGATTCTGTCCGAGAGTGTGAGTGCGCATTTGTTGTTTCTTGAAGTGCAGTGTGAATGTTTGTGCTTAAAGTTTTATGTTTGTGTATGTTCAGTCTATGTCTATCTGTAAATGTTTGTGTGAGTATGTGCTTCTGTGTTCATGTCTGTATGTGTGCAGCTGTGTGAGAGATTATGTGTATGTATATGAGAGCATGTACTATTTAAATTTGCTTATATTTAAAAACATTTGAATATTTGAATAATTAAGTAGTAGTAACTTTAATATATTATTTGTTTTTATAAATATTTTTATTTTATTTTATTTATTTTTTGTTATTTTTTAAATATTTATATTATTTATTAATTTTTGAAATTATTTGTAAAATTGTTAATTAATTTTTTAAACTTACCGTTTTTATTGTTATTTTATCATTTATGCATTATTCTAAGACTACGCTCAATTTTCATGCTTCTAAGCGGACGAAAGACATCTTTGTGCTTTTTTGCTGAAGGCTCTGGCTGCTGTCCACCTCCTTAAAAAGGCAATAAATAGCTGGAGAAAGTATATTGAAGCATGACCGACGGAGAGAATTTCCGCGCTATTCTTTTTTCATCTTCTTGTCTTGTCCAGCGTTTGCGGTTTAGTTGTATTTGCTAGTCCTAGAACATGAGCTCAGGTTCTAAAATCGTTTTGGAATCTCACTACCAAATTGCCATGTGACATAGAACAGATCTCAGAAAATATATAAGCTGTCGAATGCTCTCAATTTTCTTGCTCGTAGCTACAGCAAGGTTCTATAGCTTCACTTGAATAACACGAAAGTAACAATCTTTTGATGTGTTACCTTTAGAGGCAGCACAGTTTTCACAGTGTTTACTGGGTTGTAAATGCCATTTACTCTTGCGTTTTTCAATAAATGCTATTATAGATATTGAGTACAGTTTCTTTAAGTTAGTAGATTAGCCCATAGCTTTGCTCGCTTGATGCTACTCGGTTTCCGGACTTTGCCCCCCCCCCCGAACTCCGAAAACAAAGCGATTTGGTTTATTGACCTATTTAAGCTGGCTTATTAAAGTAAGGATTTAAAGCGTTTGACGTGAGTCTTGTCTACCGTCCAGCGCAAAACCACCTCGAAGGTTCTAATCTGCAGAAAAATTGTGAAAGTCGATAGATTTTGTTCGGTCGGTCGTTACAGTTGAGTGGCAGTAAATCATGTCTGAATGACAATGTATAGGAGTAATTCCAGCCAGCGATAACAATTCGTTCGAAGAAACGGTTGCATGACTCCAACCCCACCGGATCAAACCGGAGCGAAAACCGGCAACTCCGACCAAAAAATCGATATAATCGATCGATATGTTGTCGCCCAACTGAACCCTTCAACCTGCTGTGAAGTCTATTAATCAGCCATCAAAATCGTATGACGCCACTCCAATCTAACAAATCTGGGCGAAAACCGATAACTCCGGCAGAAAGTCGATAATATCTACCTTTACTGGTCGCCATAGCAAATCCCTCCACCTTTTTTCACAACTTTCCGCCAATTTTCCTCCATTTTCATCGATTGTACGTGAGGGTAGCCGGAGAACAAGCCAAGAGGAGTTCTGCCACCAGATCTCGTTATGTCCTAGAATTATTTATGAATCGACTTGCATTCGTTATAAATGGTTTAGGTTGTAAGGAATAAATGTTTCATGTCAAGTTCTGCCAAGTTTAATGATGATCTGAACCTGTTTTATTAATAAAAAATTACGTCGAATTGAAGATTTTGCAGTACATAATGAAAAGTTCTGTCATCCGCTTCGGGTTCTGGATGCTTTCACCATGAAGAAGTCACGTTTACAGGAAACATGGAAAAACATGTGTGAACCATTACGAGGTCGTATATTCATCGTCTATTTGAAAGCGTCTGTAGTTCAAGGTTTTTGTTTCTTACATCAATGTCGGGAGTAGCATGGAAATGAAACCCACATTTCCCGATAAATAGTTTTCTCGTGAAGCCATTTTGGACTTTTTCAAGTCTAAGTATATTTTTCTCAAATAGTAAAAATGCGACATTTGTTAATGTTCGTAAGATTTGCCTGTGCATTAGTTTCTATCAGTCTAATGGTTGTTTTGAGCAAACGTGGCGCTGAGCGGCTCGGGATGGGTCACCATGAAAATGAGCCCTATAGTTCATTCTGCATTGCACAAAATTTAAAAAAATCTTACACAACATTGATGTGTTCCACCCCACTGGTGAATTGTGGTAGGCCATTTTCGATGTAATTCGACATTAACGTGCATTACCAACAGGGATCTGCGTGAATGAAATCCGAACCTTCGTAAATCGTAAATCGTAATTACGATACAACCGCTGTTAATCGTAAATCGTAACGCGGCCGGAGACTCAGAGATGGTCTCCAGGATACTATCGCAACGGTAGGTCGGAACGGCGCAAGCGTTGTGTATGGGCAGAACCGCCTCTCCCTGGTAAGTAACAAACTGCAGGTATCTCGATCCCAATACAACTCTGCGCAGAGTCAGGGGTAAGTCGCGTGTTGGCGCCCTCTTGATTCACCTGCTCTACAGGTGACGGGCGCGCGCGGGATAAGGGCTCGTATCGCGAAACATCGCAGTGCAAGGTGGCGTAGTAGGGAAGAGCTCAGGCTCGTGAGGAAGGGGTCGTAGGTTTGGATCCCGCAGACTGTGCTTTTTTTGCACTTTTGCAAAATCCATGTTTATTATATAGGTAATCCACCTAGGGGTATTATAGTGTGTTATAGAGCATGTTTACATAGAACATATGCTTCAAACTACAGAATAGCTAAAATGTTCCTTTCTGTGTGCCACTTATTTTAAGCCCATTTTGTGTGAAGCTGTAGTTATGGAACGATAGATATTTTGTGGCACTACTTAAAAGTTCCGACTCCACCGACAAAGCTTCGGTCAAAATAATTTCGCTGAAACTTTGTCTAGGAGGGGGGGGGGGTATTTGGGGTGCTGGTCACGAATCTGAAACCCGTTTTTTCACGATTCTCTCTCTACCTACCGTCACCGGCAGAAAGTTTAAGAATGTAATCCTGTGCCTTCCTGTATCTATATTATCCAGCCGAATCGTGAAGAACGAATATCAGATTCGTGATTACCACCCGACCCCCTAGACAAAGTTTCAGCGAATTCGGTGACCCTGCCTGAACCATCCTCGTTAACGGAATGGGTGGTATGTTATATGTAAACATGCTCTATAACATACTAATACACCTAGGTGGATCACCTGTATGATAAACATGGATTTTGCAAAAGTGCAAAACAAACGCAGTCCGCGGGATCCAAATCCCCGACCCCTCGCTCACGAGCTCGAGCGCTTCCCTACTACGCATTCTGTGCACTGCGCTGAGCCGCGATACAAGCCCTCATTCCGCGCGCGCCCGTCAGCTCTGGAGCACGTGGATCAACAGGGCGCCAACACGCGACTTCCGTCGCCCCTAACTCTGCGCAGAGTTATATTGGGGTCGAGATACCTGCAGTTTGTTACTTCTCAGGGAGAGGCAGTTCTGCTCATATACAACACTTGCGCCGTTCCGACCTACCGCTGAGATAGTATCCTGGTCAGAGAAAGTGTTTTGCAGTGAACGTTTCTAAGAGATGCTTTCATGCTCCACTGCAAATAAATAGATTCATCCTTTTCGGCTATAATAAATTGGTATCACGTGTTTCAGAGGAAAATACATTGACTTGCCCACTGGCTAACTTTGTGTATCATCAGAATGACTACATCAAATACACGGCGTATCACAAAAGATTCGATGTTATATAATGTTACACGGTAAAAGCTCTATCCTGAGGAGGGAAGCACATGATCAGAGCCTTACACATACCCATCGTAACCTTCTGCCATCCATCGCTTCAACGAAAACGGTTGCCAGATTGGTGATCTGCATCCCAGATAACCCTGCATGAATTGAAACTGGATGGATGCATGAATAGGGGACGAAATCTTTTTTCGACTTCTGGAGTCGAGGGAGTGAATGCAAATGCTCCTATCTGCGATCCCTCGGACCCATCTCCCGTAGGTGTATACGGGAGTGGGGTGGAAGAAACACACAGTAAGGCATCCAATCGCACGATATTTATAAAATATGCTTACTGCTGTACTTGGTAACAGTTAGCTGAAATAGCAAGTTTCGAGAAGAGTAAAAAGCAGTCTGTAAAGGAACCCGAATAACGATGAGCGTCTATTGATGTTGGGTCAAATCAATACTTGTCGATCGTGTTCGGAAGTGAAGTGAAACCGAGAAACACTTCTAAAACTAATTGAGAACATTCCAAAGAGGTAATATAGGGAAAGCATCTGACTGAGCTGCCTCAGCGAGACAAGCGTGGTTTAGTGGACGCTCGACATCACCCCACACGACAAAACTAGCTTCTTCCACATCTAACAACAGGTCTGAAGTGGGTTAGGAGGAAAGTACCCTACCGAACCCAAAATGTGCTCTTTATTTGCAAAAATGGAGCATTCCACAAATAAAGCGCAAAGACAGCCTCGGAATCGAGTCAGTCACGTGGAGGGGAGTGAAGTCGAGAGGTGCCTACGACAGTGCGACGCATGCCAGCCGAGTTTTCTTTGGGCTTAACCATGGGAGATTCCTGGCGAAATTTATAATTTATTATAAAAGGTCGGAGGTTCGAAGGTAAATCATGATGTGAAAAAAACACTGGCACCAATCGAGAGCGAACCAACGACGTCACACTTGACGAGCGGGAGCACTACCCTCGCGTAACCGTCGCAGCTAGAGGCGTATTCTTTAAGAGTCCCTATGACTCATCGCTCTGGGGCCAGCTGCTTCGCATAGCGAGTCTATGGTTTTCTTCTTCTTCTTCCTCCTCCTCTTCTCCTTCAGCGTCTGTCCCGCCTCGTAGCGGGGTCCTCTATTCTGGTGTCATGACGCCACCTTTCCCGATCCAGCGCTAGATCAGGGTAGACACCAGCTACTTTCAGGTTAATATGTAACGTATCGGACCAGCGCTGCTTTGAACGCCCTCTAGGCCGCTTTCCAATTACCTCGAAGTTAAGGCCTATCTTGCGGACGCTGCCTTCCTTTCCATTCAGAACGTGGCCGTAGCATCGTAAGCGAGCTTCGCGCATCTTGTCCGCTATCGGCGCGACACCGAACTTCTGCCGAATGACGTCGTTTCGGATGCGGTCCATGCGCGTGACTCCGGCCGTCCAGCGCAGCATCTTCGTCTCTATGACGCTGATGCGCGTTTCAACTTCCTTAGCCGCAGGCCAACACTCAGCGCCGTACATCGCTACCGGCCGGACGACTGCTCTGTAGATCTTCGACTTCATGTGCTCTGGTATCTTCCTATCGCAGAGCACGCCAGTCAACGAGCGCCACTTGGACCAAGCTGCACTCACGCGTGAGTTTACTTCAGTTATCAGATTCCATTCGGATGCTACTGTTGATCCCAGGTACTTAAAAACCGAAGCGCGTGGGAGCTCGAGGCGAGTAACCTTGAGGGAGCTAGACTCAGTAAAGTCCGTCGTAAGATACTCGGTCTTTTTAACGTTCAATTCAGGTCCAAACCGCTCTAGACTATCACACCAAGCTTGCACCTCTCGCTCGAGTTCACCTTTATTTTCGCTAGCGTACCGTATCACTTCTCGCGGTACGCGGTCAAAGGCCTTCTCCAAGTCAAGGAAGGCGGTATGCACTGGCTTCTGTTTGTCGCGATGCTTGCGAGCGGCATGTATGGATCAATGGTGCCACAGCCAGCTACGAAACCGCACTGATTGCTGGAAAGCTGGACGATGTCGACCATCGACAATTCGCTCAAAGACCTTCATGCTGTGCGAGAGTAAGCAAGCGAATCGGACGGTAATTGGAGCAGTCTGCAGGACTGCACTTCTTCTTCCAAATCGGAATCGTCGTGTTTGGCGCCAACACTCAGGCACCTTCTTCTCCGCCAAAACCTGGTTAAAGAGCTGCGCCAACCACTCAGCAGGGTACCACAGCTTTGACTTCCACAGATGAGCTGCAACTTCATCGGGTTCAGTCGCTTTGCCTGGCCTCATCTTCTTCAGAGCCGCTTTAGCCTCCTCCACGGTGATGTGAATGGGACCGTGAACAGAAGCCACAGCAGAAGGGATGGCGGTGAGGAAATTCCATAGTGGGAATTTCCCCAAAGTAATCATGCCATCGCGCCTCAGCGCCTTCTTGTGGTCTGTCAGAAGATGGCCGCTCTCATCATTGATGCCAAAAAACTTTTCAGTATCCTCGGTTCGGCGATAGCGGGTCTTAGCAAGTCGGTACAAATACCGCTCACCATCGCGCGATTCTATCTTCTCGTTGACATCTCCATAATGAGTGGCTTTTGCAACAGCCACGGCTTTCTTTGCAGCGTTCTGCGCCTCCTGATACTTCTGCCAGTTGTCGGCTGTTTTATCGCCGAGAAACACGTGTTAGAGCGACTTCTTCTCTCGGACTTTTGCACGTCTTCTTCACTTAATCTGTCCACAGCCACATCTGCTTTTCGACCTTGCGTCGTCCAGGCACCGTGATGACGAGCTCCAATCTTGCAACTTCACGTATCGCTTCGGCAGCCTTCTTCCAATTTCGCCGACAGTCGTGACTGTCGGTAACCGCACGCGAAAAATCACAGCTGCCTCCTTCTCCCTCATTCGCCATCACTTGAATCTCGGTGCACTGCATCGCTCGACCTTCTTCTGCCTTGGAGGGGCGATCTTTAGGGAAGCATTCGAAGCTTACAATCGAGTCACGCAATCGTTCGGAGACGATTACTCCAACTCCACTGGTGCTCCTGGGACTTCTACATAGAACAGCACCGTCCTATGTCCCTTGACTTGTGGCAGGACCACCTCGTCTCCTGCACCGCACAGAAATCAACTCATCTACGCTCCAGTGCTTCAACCAACTCGCAAGAGCGGCCCGTCAACGTACCCACATTCAGCTTGCCACGCGAGTTCTGCTTACGTTACGGGACTTTCGGACTAGCTCAGTTGTCCCTGATGCTATCTTCGCATCAGGGACCCTCGCATACCTTTCACACTCGCCGGGCTCTGCGAGTGCGCGTCGGCTCCCGCGGACGCCGTAGCACTATCTCGATACTCATGTACGTCATCAGCCAGGTGGTGTGACATGGGTCTTCGTAGGCAGGCCTGTCACAAGGGCTTGTCGCCTGCATTGAGTGTCCGTGCTTAGCTTAGCTCGCAGAGCGGGCGGCTTTCAGTGGCACCACGTGGAGGAACGGACATCGCCATAGCCAGTCTGTGGTCAAACCACATAATTTCGGCAGGTCACAACTCGCTCAGGAGTTTCGTTTTGCAATTTTGGCACACATATTCGCAATCTATGGTACATAGCGAGCTCTTTCTAATGATCCTGGTCTCAACTTGAAGTTCCTGGGAGGTTGAAACTCTTCCCTAGAGAGACGCGTCCTAGAGATACCTGTAACGAGTCTTTTGAACTGCCTCAAAAAGTTTGGTAGAACGTTTTTTGGGCACTTCAGAAACTCGATTAGTAAAGAAACCTATTCTTACATTATTTCATTTATTTCGTCATTGGGTTTTGATCTTCCACCCTCGTGTTAAGAGAAGAAACGGCCTAGAGCTCCTGGACTGAAATGCCTAACATATCAGTTGATATCTTACAAACCACGACAAGGTCATTCTTATGTGCTAGTAAGAAATGAACAGTTGAATTGCTTTGCAGTGCCTTGAATATACAGCATTCAGTTTTATCTGATTTCCTTGCTGTGCGTCCGCAGTGTCCTTTAAACGAAGGCTTTGTGTCTAAAATAATAATCCATATCAGCATCGTAAACTGCCAGCTCCCCAATGTGATAGCTGCTGTTATTGTTCTGCAGTAAAACGTAATGCAGAACAATAAGAGCTTGGTTTTAAGGGCCTCTTAGACTAAGTTGTTTTTTAATCTTAGGAAGGTATGCGCTCACTTTAGAATAACAAAGTTTATGAAAACCTGCACATCAAAAGGTTCTCACTAAAATAGAATTCATGAATCACTTTCAAAATCTCCTCCACTAACCAGCGAAGGGAACTTTTCAATAGCGTTACCAGCTCTCTATAGCGTTTACCCTTCATAAAGGGATTATTTGATTAATAGCTGCGAGGTTTCGAATCCGTGTACGGCCTAAATTTGAGAAAAAAATCGTGAAAAATGTGAAAAAATCTCTAAGCTTTTGATTGTTGTGATGCTTTATGAGAAATCAGGTTACGAACTACAATTATTACGCCAGGAATGAAAAGAATCTGTTGTAGCTTTCTAAAAGCTCCAGGTCTTTCACTCATTTTTGCCTGATATGTATTTTGTTTCATTCAGTGAGAAATCCACCTATACTACGTTTCGTTTTGTTGAGTGGCCTTGGCGAGCGCCAACAGCGTTTCCATTCGTCCCTGTCGCGTGCCAGAGTGGTCCAATGGATCCTCCTCGCTCCTCGCTCGAGGGACACGAAGAGTGTCATATCGTTCGTTCAGAGCTTTCACGAAAAAGTCCGTCCAACTCGTTGTTGGGCGTTCTGGTGTTCCCTTGACACCCCACGGAATTCCGTCGGTGACGGATCTCTTCCAGCGGGTGTCTGCGAAGCGCATTACGTTGCCGGCCCACTTAAATTACAACGACTTGGTCCATTCAACAGTGTCTCTGATCTTCGAACGTCGACGAAGCTCGGAAACCTGAAGGTCTTCTCTCACTAGCGTGAGTCGTATCGCTGTGACCATCGTCCTCTCGATTCCACGCTGCGCGACCCTGATCAGGTCTCTGAGACACACGTCAGGGGAGGAAGAACGGTAGAGTCGAATAGGTGGGCACGGAGTTGGACGTTCTTCGTCTTCTTCGCGACTTCCTCGACGCTCTTGAAAGCTCCTCAAGCCGCTCGCTTCCTCTTGCCCAGCTCTAGCGCTAGTTGGCTGCCCATGTTGACTTCGCCACCCAGATACACGTAGATGGAGCACTCGAAGATCTTCGTTCCGTTGAGCGAGAAAAGCGAAGATGGTGCATTTGCCGGCCGTCGACCTTCACTCCATTCTAGTACGCGCATTACGTTTTCGAGGGTGGCGCTAATGAGTTTTGGGGATATGGCATCCCCTTGCCGAACCCCTCCCAGCGAGACACTATTGAATCGAAACATGCCTCTTCTGCTCGGTTTGATGTCTATAAACGTTGAAAATTGTTAAAGCAATAAAAGATGACATGCGGAGCATCTAGTGTGTCCCAATTTGTATGCAATAGAACATAATAATGGTCACCACTTTGTTTATCGAATAAAGGCTCAAATGAGAAGATCTGAGCACATCACTTTTTCTCGCATACGTGGTACTCCTTATCGCAGGTCGAAGGTGAGTATGTCGTGCAGTCCGAATCCTTGTGACAAGGCGATCCTTTTGTGTACGGCTCTCCATTCTTATATCTTAAAGAGAACAGCATTTTTATGCAAAGATTAATGTAAATTTAGTTTCTTTTGTAAAAAGGCTAGAACTGTGCAACGAACTTCCTGTCGTAGAGGCATACCATCTCCAGAGTGAACAAGTTTTCCTCTCCTTCACCCTTGGAAATCTTGTATCCACAACCGATTTGTGTTGCCCTAGCGAGAAGCATCTAGAAGCATAAGGTATTATTCTGATTTCACAAACTGACCAAAAGCCTATTATACCTGATTTAAGGAATTGTTTGACTCGAACCAGCTTCTGTATGCCTTTATCGCTTCTTGGCTTATGTCCGTCCCACGCGAAATTTTGCTTGAAAAGATTTTCTCAAACAGGAGAACGTTTAAATGTTCTCATATCAGTTACCTTGTATAGTCATTCCTCCCAAAATTAGGTGGAAGTGCAGATATCTTGTTGGCTACTACGCTCCTGGACAGCGCCTCTAGGAATTGGTTCTTCTGCTGAAAAGCACTAATAACACACAGGTAAGCGTATCAAATTTACGCAAAACTCACAAAACTTGGGCGTCTTGTTTTGATAATTTTAGGAAAGATTTT
The DNA here is from genome assembly GCA_947396885.1 of Heligmosomoides polygyrus polygyrus. Lineage (NCBI taxonomy): Eukaryota > Metazoa > Nematoda > Chromadorea > Rhabditida > Heligmosomidae > Heligmosomoides > Heligmosomoides polygyrus. The sequence continues at coordinate 93,325,452 of OX377202.1, forward strand.
AGGAAAGGGCTAGATTTCCTTCAATGTTCGGTTCATTTATAACAAATTTGTGCGAAATTGGAATGCTGATGTGCTTACAGCAGCTTAGATTTGTATGTATGCCTCTCAAATAAAATCGACAGCATCTACCAGGCTGTCCAATAATTCTTGTCCGAAAATTTCACCATTTTTAATTTTTTTCAACTTTATTTAAAAACAAGTCTAATCAACAATATAATCACCACAGTTATCCACAACAGTGGCCCATCGATTGCGCAGGTCGCCGATGCCCTTCGCCCAGAACTCCGGGGGCTGCGACTCGAAGAAGTGTCGGATTTGAGGTTGTCGTAGTTGGTGAATTTTCTTCCGGCCAAATGGTGCTTCAGCGGGCGGGACAAGTGGTAGTCGGAGGGGACGAGGTCCGGGGAATACGGCGGATCGGCAACCGTCTCCCAACCGAGCGTCGCCAACTTCTGCTGGGTCTCCTTCGCCACGTGGGGGCGCGCGTCGTCGTGCAGCAGGTGGACCGAGGCACATCGGGGACGCTTTTCTCGGATGGCAGCGGGTAGTTTCTCGAGCTGATCGATGTAGATGGAGGCGGTGACCGTCCTGCCTGACGGGAGCAGCTCGAAGTACAGCATGCCCTTGGCGTTCCACCAGCAGCAGAGCACGATCTTCAGCGGGTGTTCCCTGTCCTCGAGGCTCGTGTCGCCGCTCTCGGAACGATTGAACCAGCGCCTGACTGTGCGTTGGGACACTGCATCCTCCTTGCACGCTCTGCAGATGTTGGCGACCGCAGTGCCGCGGTGCCCGTGTCGTTGCCCAGCAGCCTCTCGTAGTACACGAACATACGAATTCGACCTTGGTCCATTTTAGCTTGCACTGGTAGCCAGACGCGGCGACTGCGCCTTATATACCCCTAGCGTGGAACTTTGGAGAACCTTCACTTGCCTGATATTGTAACACTTCTAAGGAAAATTATAGAATTTTGAAAATTTTCGCACAGGAATTATTGGACAGCCTGGTATATCAAAAGCGTCAAACTTGCTTAGAAATGTAGTAACATTGGTTAGAAAATGGTCCAGTTTGGTTTGAAAAGTGTCAAATGTGACGTTAAAATGGTATAAATTAGGTGAGGCTTTTGAGGCTTTTGAGAGCTCTGAACACTGTTGACAGTATGACGGTGCCGGAAAATCGTACCGTTCTACTGAATGCGTGCTAGTTTTCATCTTAATTTTAGGACAACTGGGCGAAATAGTCAGAAGTGAGGATACGGACAAGAACTGAACAATGTAGCAGGGATGAAGATGAAATTGAAACAGCTGAAACATTCCTCCGAAAACAAAACGACGCAATGTAAATGTATTGATGTTAAAGTTTTGGGCTCATCCACCTTCGGGATGATAAACCTATTCTACTTCTTTCAAGTATTGCAGAATATAGGAGTCTGAATACGTATTTGGCTTACAGGCAACCTGTGGCCGCAGCACGATAGGCTGTTTCCGCTTTAGTAGTCCCACTTCCCTTAGGTAAAGGATGAGTAACGGACAGAAGGACTTTACGAGAATCATTCTTCGCCCAAAACCTACCAATTTGTACATGTTCGACGCTGGACCGTAATCTTTGCCACTTATTTTAATACCATTGGCGACAAAGACTCGCAGGCCGTTCTGCCCTTCGTAGAACACCTTATCGATAACGTTCTGGTCGATGACGAAGTCACCATAGCTGACCGCTAAAAATCATAAGGTATGTTTATTAGCTGGCTTCTGAATTAAAAAGATTATTGCTGCTGACGTCGATCGGACATCAATGAAAATATCCATGCAAAGCTTTCCTTCTAGAAGTCCAGCACAACAAACTAGTCCAAAAGGCCAACTGCATCAGTTGACCGTAGAACTACTAGTGTCGAGAGAAACAACTGCAAAGTGCTATAGAAGAACGGACACAATCTCACGCTTTTCAAAAGTCTACACAGCGGATAAACAAATTAGTATATGTAGTAGTTGGCTTTCCATAATGAAGGCCGCAATATGAGTGTAAGGCTTGGGCTTAAACGATCGAAAAGCAAAAATCGCTAAAGAGTGGACTAATTAGGTGGCACTTCACAAGAATCGTATCTTCATTTGGTGCAAACAGTCAGTAATACAATACCGCTCAAATTCTTTGCAAAAAAGACGATGAGACGGATTAATCCGTCACAAAGCGGATTAATCCGTCTCAATGCGTTTACCTAGTTTTGAAGCTTTTGCTTCCTCGGCTCCGTTACTTGATTTACAACCCCTCCGAGATCCCAAGTGGCATGTCCTTAAGGCTTTTCGTTGACAAGATTCAGCGAAACTCAGAAACCCTCTATGGTTTCAACAGATCTGTATTTGTTACGCATCAAGTGTGATTGTGGTACTAAATAGTGCACGATCAGCGAGTGTCTACTATTTCGAAATCGTCAGAAAGACCACTAAGCACTTGCCTAGATTTTCTACACAAACCTTTTCTAGAAGATACTCGAAGACAGGTATTTATGAACGTGCGTCTCCTATGCTGTATTGCTACATATTTCTTCACATAAACCCAGAAATTGGAATATAATGAAATTCGGGTTACCTTCGGCTGCATGGCACGGAAATGCGAGAACCTAAACGAAGCCGTATATAGTACATGTATGAGTATGAATGTAAACCATTTTCAGCTTAAACTGGACACTTTTCATTTCGAATTAAGGCAATTTAAGAAAGAAGGTGAACATTTTACAAGCCTAGTCACCAGGAGACTATCTCAACGATAGGTCGGAACGGCCCAGGGGTTGCATATGGGTAGAATCGCCTCTCTCTGGGAAACAACAAAATACAAATATCTCGTCCTCAATACAACTCTGCGCAAAGTTAGGGACGACAGAAGTCCGACCGCTGACGGCGTTGGTCCCATGCCTACACGAGGAGGGCGTGGCCCCCCGGACTAGGATTGATCCGATTTTTTTTGTTGATAAAAAACCACCTCTGCAGAGTGTCCTTTTAAAGGTAATTATGCCGTTGAATAAGCACAAAATTTCCAAAATTTGACCTCAAACATTATTTCCCAGTTTATCTTGAGATACTGGTGCTCAAAGAATTTGTATGTTACATGGAAAGATTGCGCCGCAGACTCGTTATATGCATTGAGTTGTCAAATGTAATGATCGTGTAAATACTGCTCACATATGTATACGTCTGGAGACAGTCTCTTTACACGACAAATTCTTCGCGGACCATTTAGAATGCACCTAATACACTCCTGGGCATAGGATTAGAATTTCCATACTAGTTCAAAAAGTGTACACGCTTCTTCTTAAGACACACAATACGAGAATTTTTCGCACGAATTTTCTTTTTTGACAAAAATATTTCAATTGCTTTTGTAATATCGTACCTATTATGACCTTTAACACGATCATTTTTGTTTGAAAGGTGTTCCTTTCAAAACGAAAATGGTATATTTGTCCGACTTACAGCGAGCAGTAGAACTACTGTGAGTACCATTGCCGAACGAGCAGAGATGACTGTACGTGGCTTCCATCGCAGTTCTCCTTTTATTGCGTAGTGAAATAATAGTCATTAGAAACTAAGTGTTTACCATAGACTGTCAACTCGTATACACAAAGGGATAATAGGAGTGGAGGCCCGAAAAAGAACGCCTACGTTATCACAGCACTTCGTACTTGCCACAAAGGATACGCCCGATATTAACGAAATAGAAGCATTGTGCGACTATCCCACGCGGTCCACACCAGTGTTAAATGTTTGGCATAGGTAGAGGGAGTGAAATGAAGTGCACTTTAGGTAACAGAAGTCGAGGTGTTTCATATCCCACCATGATTCATGATCTTATTGTCGGACAAGGCAACAAGGTACAGAATTCTATCGAAACCCAGTGTGAGAAAAGGTAGTTCAGCAGTGGTCGCGTTGAGGGCCTAATGTTAAATCGTAAGAAGGATTGATACCGATATCAACAGCATCCTTCTTTAGGAACGGTTTGTGTTCAATTGCTTTGCATAACCTTCCCCATTTATTTATTTATTATAATTATTTATTTAAGCGTTGAAGAAGATGCACTCGACAATTAGAATAGAAGAATGCCCAAAAAACATGCTTTTAGAAATCGAAGGAAAAAACAAACAGTCAGTTTTGCTCGTGCAGCCCTCTTAGAATCCAATTTTTCAAAGGATTAGCATCCGTTTCGAGGTTGTTATTCCGTGAGTTTGATCCAAAAATGTCGGATTTGAGCAGTTGCCTTCGCTCAGAGTTACTCTTATTGATCACCAAAGGAATCTGCATAAATTGCGCTGTTCCTTACTGTCCTAAGAAATGTAGCAAATTTATTTATTTATTTATTTATTGAATACGTCACATAGACGTGCCATAGTCAAAAAACATCAGACAGGCAGAAAGTTAGAACAGAACACGTAACGCAGCTGTCTAATTGCAGACAAAATTAGTCAAGAATGGGAGAGAAAAAAAAACAAAATGGAAAACTAAGGATAAAACGTAGGCAGAAAAGGGGAGGATAGAACGCTAAGACATCCCAGAGGTGAAGATCATCATCGGAACCGAGCATAATTCCTACCACTAAAATGCACCGTTTGGATAACCTGATTGGGTGCCATTACCAGACGTGGCACCGGGAGACAGGCCCAACATTACTAAACCGAATTGCAATATTATGTTAGAGAGAGAGGTAGGAAGGTTTAAGCAATCTAGCCTGTATCTGGTACGAGCTCAAGAGTGTCCTGACAGCACGACTCCGCGGAAGGTGCCAACGAAGAAGCACGTCCAGAAGCAGTCCTAAAGCGGGTAACATCCAAAGAGAAGAAAACAATTTCTATAGCTATATATTGGACATAAATGAGTGAGACGTGCTGCCTGTGGCCCTTGAAAAATTAGCGAAGTGTGATACCCGCAACGTATATTCGGACTAAAGGAAATCTTGGAAATTCCAGAGACGGCCCTGGATTCCCTAGAATAAACTGCCAGACACATTTATGCTCTAAAAAAAACCAGATAGGCTGCAAGGAATAGAAATGTAACGTCATCAGCTGTAATTTTGAACGGACGCTTATCCCACAGGTGATCGTCTGGAAGTGGCATCCAAGTGTTGTGAAATCTTAATACTGTGAATATAAAGATACTTGGGAACGCTCAGTTCCATTGATGAATCACAAAGAGCAACAAGAGGTTACCTTATGTGAAAGAGAGGCAAAGTTACAAACAAAAAGAACCAAAATAAACAATGACGATTACACTAACGTGCCCGTACAAAAAAAGGTTATGCTTTCACAAATCAGAAAGCTGCTCTATCCTCAACACTATTGCCCAATTTAAAAGGTTATGAAACTATTAATTAGCCCAGGGACCCCTAAAAGCCTCAAAAATAAACTGATCCACTAATCATCGAGAAGTGAGGTAGTGTTTCGAGGCACCACCAGATGATTGAACAAACACAGTCCAGGCCGGCGCCTGCAATATGCAAAGGTGAATATATGAAGAAAAAAAACAGAAGAAAAATCAAACTGTATCATTAAGGCCAAGAATCTCGAGAACGTCATGCTTTCCAAGTTTCTTCTTGAAGGTCAGTCCGTCTTGCGCACTGAGAACGTCTATCGGTAACCGGTTCAACCATCGCGCTACTCTGACGAAAAGAAAGTTATACATTTGATTAAAATTCCTTCTGAAAATTTTTTTATACTGCAGCTGGAACCCACCTGTTCTGGAGCTAGTTGGTATAAAGACCCAGTATCTGCTTGCAGGAAGACAAACTTCTTTGCGGAGTATACGAAAGCAGAAAACTAGGTCCGCCACAACCCTTCTGTAGTGTAATGTCTTAAGCTGGAGTCTTCTTAAGCGCTCTTTGTAACACGGTATTACCTCACCAGTATCTACCTGCCTATCTCTATAAGCTCTAAGAAATGCAAGCCTTGTAAAAGTTTCTTGAACTTTTTCGAGAAGCAGAATGTGCTTCTTTAGAGTGGGGTTCCAAACAGGCGAGCCGAATTCTAAGTGAGGCAAAACGTAAGTTTTATACAGGCGCGTCAAAATTCTAAGATCACTAACATGAATGTTACGAAAAATGCAGAAGAGGGCGGAGTATGCACTATCAACGGCGTTTTTGATGTGCTCAGAGAAGTTCAATCTAGAGTCAACTAGAATACCAAGATCTTTGGCTTCTGTACAGTGACTCAGATTTATGCCACTCACCGTATACACAGGAGCTTCTGTATTACCAAGATGCAGCATATGACATTTTTTCGGATTAATTACTAAATTCAAAGGAGTAACATAGGCGATCAGTCTATCTAGTGAAGCCTGTAACGATGTGGTGACAGTAAGTGAATCTTCATGGTTATAGATCCCGTATAGCTTTATATCGTCAGCGTACAACTGTATTTTAATATGGTGGGAAGACTTCACCGATTCCGCTAAGTCTATTACGTATATCAGGAACAGCAATGGTGACAACACACCTCCTTGTGGCACTCCACTGCAACAGTGATGCCTACCAGAATACCCATCACCTACCCTGACTGTCATGTGCCTTCCAGCAAGGTATGAGACCAGCCAGTTTAGCAAATTACCACGAACTCCTAGGGAAATAATTTTATCGATTAGTATAGAGTGGTTTACTCTATCAAACGCTTTGGAGAGATCCACGTAGATAATATCCACAGATTTACCCTGGTTCAGTGCTGTCTTCCAGTCAAACACGCTGTCAACTAAATTAGTAATTGTAGAATACCCTGGTAGGAAACCATGCTGCGAGTGAGTGTCACCATACTGTCTTTGTAGTAATGAAAGCAGTTTGTTCCTGATCATTTTTTCCATAATTTTTATGGGAGTAGGAGTTATACTTATAGGTCGATACTCCGATACTAGTTGTGTTCCGGGAACCGCCATATAAAAAATAAAAAAAAAATAAAAAAGTATTAAGACTATTAACATATTTGTTCACTAAAAACCTGTAAATTGGCGACCATTAGGAAGGTCACCGGAGATATATTGTCAAAAAGAGGAACTTTATGAAGTTAACCAAGCCACTGGAATGCTAAAATCATGCAATGTCGAATCATGGAAGAAAGAAATTCAGAAAATCCTGAGCACGCGTCCCCGGGCGGGCTCCGTGTTTCAGGAGCATCACTATACTGGTACGCACCACGGGGACGGCCCAGGAATAAATTTTTCTCTCCATATGTAGTGAGGTATTGGTAATACATTGAACAAAACCTTTGCATGACAAGGATCGAGGTGACGGCTGGATAACTTTTTGAGGAAGGTTGAATGTTAACTATAGAGAAAAAGTGAAACCAGTCAACATAAGAAAGATTTTTTTTGAGGAATCACGATAAGAAAAAATCCCATCTATTTACTGTTGTTTTCTATTTTTTTGGTACAAAAAAGATGTCTTTCCAAGGCCCCTTCACAGGCAACAAAAAAGAGAGGAATAAATAAGGATCGAAGTACACAGGCTAGCGGGGAGGAAGAGAACATAGGTGCAAGCAATCATTGTGACACTTGGCACTGGTAGAGGCTGGCAGAAGAATGCATCGTTCAATCAATGGATGACACTGCTTGAGAAAAACATCCATCGGTTCACTGGAAAGCAGTATGTTAAAAGCAATTCTCGTTGAAATTGAAATCACCCCGAAGGGCAGGATCACCAACCTGCGTCTGAACTCCGAGCCCGGCTGAAGTAGGAGACGGAACCATATAGAGCACCGGTAGAACACAATATTGAACAGCTTATCTCTACTAGGACGGTGGATTTTGCGGTAAAAGATGCTGAACCTATTTTGCCTTAAACTAACGTGCCGATAAACCTAGTACTTGCTCGCTGAGAGATTCACCTCGTTCCTGATAATGCGAAAGCAAAAGACCAATCAGATATTATCCTTCGGACTTGAAGTGGCAGAAGCATAAAAAGCTTCAGGCGATTTTCATAGCTAGGAAGGAGAAGGCGATCTATAGGGTTCGAGCAACGGTACCATAAAAGCCTTGTAAAAAGCTTCTGTACTTTCTCGATTTTGAGCACAAGCTTTCTAGTTCTGGGGCTCCATAACGGCGAGCAATATTCCAAGTGAGGCAATACGTACGACTTGTAAAGGCGAATCGATATTGCCACATCGGAACATTTAACATTCCGAAAAATCAGGAAAAGTGCTGAGTACGATTTCCGAACAATGTAATCTATGTGAGCTCTGAATTCAAGCGTGGGTTCAAAGAGAACTACCAAGTCCTTAACAATACGACAGCTAGACAACGGCACACCACTAACCTCATATTCCACAGCCTCCAATGTTCCAACATGCATCACCTGGCATTCATTCAAATTTAGGGGAATTTCCCACTCAGATGCCCATGCAGCCATTTTTTCAATAGCACTTTTCAATGCTTGCCTCACTTCCACATAATTACTCGAGGTATAAGATCCGTAAATATTTATATCGTCAGCATAGGCTTGAACTCTGACAAGTGGCGAAGTTTTAAGTAACAGCAGGAGATCGCTAGTATAGAGGATGAAGAGTAATGGTGACAAGACAACCCCTTGAGGGACACCACTAGTACAACGGTAAATCTTTATCTTTATCTAGAGACGCACATTAACATGAGCGTGGAGTGAATTAGCAGAAATCAAACCTAAAACAAATTCCTAAGAACTTTGAACATACACATGCTTTGGTGAGAAAAAAAAACCATTTAAGTAGTGCGGAAAAATAAAAATACCGACAAGTGAACATCATCCGAATAGCTAAGAAGTAATAGAGCAAAAGACAAAAAATCACATGAACGGCTAAAAAGGCAGTGAAAAACCCACGAACGAATGATATTAAATATTAGAAAAACTACTATTTATTCTAACAGTGAAGGTACGGTCTTGAAGATAGGATACTAGCCACTGCAACAGCTTTCCGCAGATACCAGCTTGCTGAAGTTTGGAAACAAGCTTGAAGTGGCAGACCTTATCAAAAGCCTTTGAGAAATCGAAATATATTATATCCAAGGAACCACCACCGTTAACAGTTCTGCAACAGTCATAGTAAAGGTCAATCAGATTAGTTAGTGTGGAGGCGCCCGGCATAAAGCCGTGCTGCTCCACAGCAATGATCGACCGCTCTTTCAGGAAAGAGAGAATCTTCGCACTCACAATTTTTTCCATAACCTTAACAGGGGTTGGGGTGAGGCTAATAGGCCTAAAGTCAGTCACACTGCAGCTTCCGGAACGTTTTGGTAAAGTGGTGACAATAGCCTGCTTCCATAAATAAGACACTTTACCATGGAATAAGGACATATTAAAAATGTGTGCAAGAGGTTTGGAAAAAGCAGTGCGACACTTCTTGAAAATTATTTTTGGAATACCGTCCCATGGTTCACAACAAGATGGCTTGAGTTCACCCAAAATGCGAAAAATGTCCTCCGGATGAAAGTAAAAAGCTGGATCAAATTCGGACAAGGGATGCCTGTTTTCAGCGTTTACTATTTTGCTATCCCCTAAGGAGATGTATTGTCCTGCGGAAAGGACACTGGCAAAACACTCCGCAATGCGGCAAGCTTTCTCATTGTCAGATGAAATAGGGTTTGATTGTTCGTCTACAATTGTGGGAATAGAGCCAGTAATCCTCATCCTCCTACGAACGTATTGATACAGACAACGAGCAGACCTGCTGCGCGAAAAGCGTCGCTCATAATTATCCAAGAATTTTACTAAATGGTAGTTTATATCTGTACAGACCTTCTTGTAAAGAGAATTGCTGAGGGCATCTCTGTTTTCATGGAACAACCGCTCTCTCTGACAAAGAAGGTTGTGGATATGCTTAAGATATTTAACATGATTCACTCTCGGCACTTTGAAAGGAACGAACAAGGCTAGAGCCGAATAGGGAACTTTGCAAAACCGCTCGTACAACTCAGAGACTGAACTATATTTGTCGAAGACTGACCACCAATCAACAGAACTCAAATGTTGACTAAGTAAGGCGAAATCGACTTGGCAAAATCTGGTCTTGGACAAATGAATGAGCTCCAGCTCTGAACAAGCAAGTCAAATTCAATTACTGAATGGTCCGAAGAGGCGAACGGCGCAAGCACGGAAACATTGGAGATGTTATTGGACAATGACAGAATTATATCAAGTACATTATCGCCATGCGTCGAGTCATTTACTAATTGACAAAAACCTGCGTATTCAAAAAAAAATCAAAAAATTTGGAGGATAAAGCATTCAACGCCTGACGTTGAGCCCAATTGATCTGGAGGTTGAAATCACCCATGATCATTGTATCCTTATAACTGGATGAAAGATCTTTGAGAAGTTCAATCAATAAGTCATCATTGTGATGGGAAGAGCTAGGAGGTCGACAAACTACTACTAGACGAGTAAACGAGTTAAACGGGGGGGGGGGGGGGGGAGAATGATGTCAACACAAAGCACATCATTAATGCCTGGTCGGTCCAGTTTGACTTCCCTCACACAAAGATCTGATTTAGCTAGACAAAAAACCCCACCGCCTCTCCCGTTACTCCTGTCACTCCGGAAAATATTAAAAGAAAAGTCACCAATGATTTCGGAATCTAAAATTCTCTCACTTAACCAAGTTTCAGTTACAGCTACAAGATCAGGCTTACTAACACTGAGAAAGTACTGTAAATGGTCAAGTTTGTTACAAATACTGAGTTTAAAGAAAACATTTCAGGGTTCTAGAACCGTGCCGATTTAGAGATTTCCCACGCTTCTTGGGGTTAACTCCGACAAGCGTGTCAATTGGCCTCTATAAACTACCCACTCCTTACTTGCCATGCCATTATTACGCTCCCGAGCAATTTGGCGTAGCTCAAATTCTCGCTGTATTTCCTCGCTCGTCATGCTCCTGCGTACAAAAACATGAGAGAAAGGCGAACCGCGTAATAATCGAGCATTGGCAAGTACTGACCGCCAGTGGAACCTAGTTGGCAGTATAACCTTGACCAAACGCGGACGCTGAGGGCTGAGCTTTCCCATGCGATAGCAGGTGACCGGACACTCCACATCTATGAAGTCAAGGACCTCCCGAACCTTCTTCTCAACATCGGATTGACGCTCAGATGCTAAGTAGTTGTAAGGAGCTTCCTGAAGACCACTAATGACTATGGAGTGGTCGCGCTTATCGCTCTCAATGGCCTCAGCAAACTCAGCAGGAATTTTTACCTTAAGCGCGAGGAGAAGCTCGTTGACCAAAGGATCCTTATTAATTTTTTCGAAGATTTCGTCAATTCCAGAACTTCTGATTTTTAGGCTACTGGGACAAAAAAGCTTGTGTCACATTGGCAAAGATGTGTAGAATCAGAAGGTTTTTGTTTCGATTAACAAACTTGCCTACAAGCCGAGATAATAATAGTTTAAATTTACCGTGGTTCAGTGCCATTTATTTCATTACAACCTAATAAAAGAGACATTTTTTGAAATTTTATAAAATTTTTACCCCAATCAAAAATAGTGGCTAAAATTTTATTCTAAATTGCATTAAAGCAGCGTCGATCTATTAAATTAAAAGCAAAGATTGCGCCATGCTTCGACTAAGGCACCATCATTTTTATTTGATTGATAGTTGGTATTTTGTTTGGTGGAGTATCACAGATGTAAACAGTACGAAACTCTAGAACAATAAGAACATACATATCCTTACATCGCTATTTCAAGTAAACAGCATTTAAGCTATCAATCAAATAAATATTGTGACTATCTGGTCGAGTACATGGTGCGATAGCCTATTTTAATTACCTTTGTGATTGCTGATTTCCACGCTTTCTTTCCGAGCCTTTACCAACTCTCCTACCTCAGATGGATGTTTGGCTTGGCCTGGACGGGAAATACGAACCAAGAACCTAGAACGGGGTGCAGCCGCCATCGACTGCGAAACCGCAAGGCTGCGGAATTTACGTAAGAAAGGTGGACGACTAAAGAAAACCCAGGCTTTTAATAAGCGTTTCAAAGCATTGATTAATTTTTTTGCAAAAAGATAAGCCAGCTGTAGCACATCCAACGTCTATATAGGTATGCTTATATAGGTATGGTTGATGGCTATAAATCTGGCTCTGATCTCTTAGCTTTTGCATAGATGAGACTGCATGTCTTGAAACGCTATGTTTTGAAGTTTTGAAACGAATAATACTACCTTTGCAACACAAATAAGCAGCCAAGACTTGTAAGCAGGTCACAGATAGCAAGATTATAGATGACCACCGAATACGTGACCAGATATTTGGGAGCCTTCTTCGAGAGCAAGTACAGCAGAAGCGAGTTGGCAGCGACTCCAAGTCCGTTGCAGACTACTTGAATTAGCATGGTACTAATTAGCAGGTAGTCCATCTCTGAAGCATGGTGTGTTCTTGTATTTATCAGTAGAGACGAAAGCTTCAAACCACATAAAAAGACTTAAACGTTGACTTTAAAAAATTGAAATTTTCATTTTGTAGGAGAGAAACGGGGACATTATGAGGAATGGTCGGAGTAATAATTGATACGGATTAAAGCTTTAAAAAACTATGCTGAATCATATTGGACCAGAGCGTATTTATTTGCTCATTTAAAGCATGCACTACACGCAACAATACCTTATACAATGTACATATCCGAGACGAAATAAAATTTGAACAAAACGACAGGGTCAAAGCGGATTGAAGGAGACATTTCTCCTGACAAACGTTTTAAATGCACAAAATAGGAAGAAGAATATTATTCGGTCTAAAGACACTTTTCCTATAAGAATTTTGTAAATCATTAAGAGGTTAGCTAGTTTCCCTTCTTTCTGTGAAGTGATGAGAGAGCAAGAATTTTGGATCTGTCATTCCCTCCGGGGATATGGAGGGAATGAGCATTTAATCTAATTCCTAACTTGTTTAGCGTTTTGCACAAGAACAAAATATAAAAATCATTTCATAACAAAAACATAACAAATAACATCGACACAGACAACCAGATTCCTCCAGCGTTAACCGAAATGCTTGATGAACATGGTAGTAAGATCGAAATATTGGCTTAGTGAAGGGTGCATCTTGACTCTAATCAGGATTTGTCTTATCAAGGAATCACAAAATTACTGAATTGTTCAATATTAGCTTTTATAATAGTAACCAAAAATTTGCTGCTTGTTATGACTATAAAACATTTTACACTGATAATGTAAACTTTAATAATAAGTATGTATTATACATGTAGTATTCAAGACATTTTCATATTACGTAGATTATCTTTTAAGAAGCAGTTACTGTACGTTTTGTATTACAGTATTCAAACAATACGGAGGCGTTCTACAATACGGTAATTTATGTCACTTATTGGCAGAACTAACAATTTCCATGCTAGAATACGAGTTCACCAAGAAATGGAAACCTCTTAACTAAAGTTTATACCATATAGGTACATAAACGATCTACTAGTGGATCATAGTTTAAATGATACAAATGTGGACAGCATTTTTAATAAGGTACATAAGAAACACATTTTAAAGCTCAATTATTTAGACATTTCCATAAATAATATTAATCATGAAGAATTGAAACTTCATCATATAAAACGTCTGATGATTTTGGTTTTAGGCGTCCATAAGCTAAGTCGGCCATTTCTATTAAAGTCAAACCAGGCACCATTATAACGGAAGCAACGAGGGTCGCTAATGTTTGCTCTACAATTGACAATTCCAATAGCAGAAATAGCTGAGTTTAAGGATATAGTTCTATACAACGAGTAGTCTTCTGCGTTTGTTATAGCAAACACAATAAAATGTATATATATAGGAATATACATCTAGTATCAGTACGAGTGTAAGAGTACAACGATAATCTAATTAGATTCATTAAGGAGCCTGATAGAAACTGATGCTATAGAAATTTTAAGGGTCCAAAATTGTATTAAGTTTAAAGAGTTCGGCTAATTCTCCTTTTATGTATATAGCGAACGAATGGTGGTGTGCTCCGATGTTATTCTTCGATTATATTGCGTCGACTGACTATCAAATCTAACTTTTTCGATACCTTCTCCCAAATTTGTTTCGTAGGATGTTTTCTATCCTATATTCTATCCATCGAATCTTTTGATCTTAAGTGTTTTAACCACTTACCTACCTCTTCTATTAGTACTCCTCACTTTCAGTGACGAGCCACGGCAGGTGTACTAAAAGTTTGCCTGATATAGTGGCGAAACGAGCCTTTGACATCCTTTTATAGACATTCCTTGCTTTTGAAGGCAGCATCGTTGAATGGTCGTGGTTTTACTTTTTACAAATTAGGGTCCTAGCCATGGAACATAGATTTCCACCAGTATCTGTGAGACGCTCTGTGAGTAGAACTGAGCAACTATTATGTACAGGGACCTTTCCCTTCAATGTATTGCAGACTGTTTGTTTACTGAAATATTTTATATCGAAGTGCGCACTACGATAGGGGTAAGAATAGGTCAGGTAAAAAAGGTACAACAAACAAAAACATTTCGACAACTGCTTCACTATAAAATCAACATAATCCGAAATGGATGAGTGTTTTGCTATAGTGAGACTGTGTGGCACCCGCTCATTGCTTTCGCCGCAACCCTTTGCTGACGGACCACGGGAGAACACCATATGCCTAACACTATGTCAAAATATCTAATGACATGGCTAGCGTCAAGTTGTTTCGGAAGCAAAGTCCAAGAATATCTTACCTCACGCCTCGCCTAGATAGTCAGCTTCCTTAGTGCGCGCCATTGTTAAAAACGTGGTCAGAACAACGGCTGCTGTGCGTAGTGGAGAAGAAGAACGCAGAAGTCACTGTGGATTGCTTTGAAATTTTACGATAACAGCAGATATGTGGTATAATGTCAGAGCACCGAAAGACGAGTTGAGTACCGAGATTATACACTCTGCCAAACATGATTCTCTTGTCTCCCCTTTATCCCTAACGTTTTCACAGCTGCATTTCAAAGATATATTATCCTTGCGTTTTTAGAAGATGGTGTTGTTTTCAAAACGTTGCTAACGACAACATCGAAAAGCAGTTTGTAGAGAATAAATTCTTCCAAAAGCAGTGCGTGTCAGATTTTCGCTTTATTTCTCCCTTCTTTGCAACTGAAGATTGCACAAAGGCGGAGTGATTTGTCAGAAGGAATTGGAATTTTGAGTGCAGGAATTGAAAGAGTAAAAACCGTGTAAAAACGTAGTAAGTAAAAACCCTTCATATACTTGAACTAAAGACCAACAAGCCAGTAATAGGCGCAACATATTGACTCCGATCGCCAGGCATAAGATCGAAGAGCACAACGGTGATGCACAACGGTATTGTTCCAATGTCACCTTTTGGTGTGCAAGAAAGCGATTTCGTTTAGAGAAGCGCTTGAGACGTTTCGGTCTTCTTCTAAGAATCCAAATGTGAACAACCAGAAGGAGTGTTTACCCTTAATGACGAAGCTCGCACCGTTCGTGCCTATGCCCTCGCCATTATTCTTCTGGCCGCTACGAAGCAAGCAGTCATTGCACGCACGAGCTTGCTTGCTTCCATGTGTTCAGCCTTTATCAGAACACGTCTAACCTAAGACAACAGGAAGCCTCTAAAAGTTTGCTCTGGAACACGTCAATCACGTAAAGGTAAAAGCGAGATCGGCCGAAACCTTTGAGCGAACGGCGGCTTGTAAAGGCCAACGATTCTATCCTTCCCACGCATTTTTCGATAGAGCGCGACATCCCATTGCATACGTAAACATGAAAGGATTCAAAACTTAACCTTTCCAACAGAACCAAGTTTTACAACGTTTGGTCATCGGTTAGTTGCTTTGTGTTCGGGAAAGAAGGACCTGTACACATTTCCTGGGCAATACGAGTTGGGAAGAAAATGTTGTGATCCCTATTAGGCTTTTGATATACAACCTACGGTGGACAGGATATTTTGCTTACCTAGCGGATGCCGGTATTTGCAATAAGATCCTGCTGGAATTGCAAACTCCAGTATGAAAAATGCAAGAAAAATTCTTCGTCAAGAGTTCGCATTCTCCCAAACCATCACCTGTATCACCTGTCGTCCCGTTGATCATCGACTTGCTCGAGCGGGCGCCAGCAGCGTCTCCATTCGTCCCTGTTGCGTGCCAGAGTGCTCCAATGGATCCTCCTCGCTCGAGGGTCACGAAGAGCGTCATATCGGTCGTTCAGGGCTTTCACGAAGAAGTCCGACCAACGCATTGGTGGGCGTCCTGGTGTTCTTTTGACATCCCGCGGAATCCAATCTGTGACGGCTCTCGTCCAGCGGGTGTCTGCGAATCGCATTACGTGGCCGGCCCACCTAATTTTCGACGACTTGGCCCATGCGACAGCGTCTCTGATCTTCGAACGTCGGCGAAGCTCGTTTCCATCCCAAACCATATTGCGCCTATTTCCACAGTGCTCCACTACGGAGATAGCATGCTGCAGAGGCTGCGCCAAAACTGCTGTCTTCTCTCAGTTGGAATCTGCACTGTTCAAGCGCAAGACTATTTAACAGTAGGGATTCCTGGATGCGGTTCATCCAAGGCTCTAGCGGCGATGGAGGAGTCGCGAACGACTCCGACCAACCAAGCCGTCTACGATGTCGACTGACTGTGGTATCGTCGTTTTCGAAGATTGTCATGTGGACGCGACGCCAGTGCTCGCAGCACAAAGGCAGGGGAATGGAAACGACCACTGAAAACACGTCGCGATCGGGCAGCTGTACCACTCATTCTCTACTGGTCCAACTGACGCCGGGTGGTAGCCAAAAGCCACACTCAGACGGTTAGGCATCGTGTGAGTTCGTCTTCTTCTTTCAGATTTTGCATTCTGTTTCTGGATTTACGTCGGAGACGCATCTGCGGGTAAGGTCTGCGTCAGAGTTTGGTGGTATACCACCTAGCAGCAATTAGCGAAGCCCCGGCGGCATCACTCAACGGGAGCAATTCCGGGGCGTTACACTGTGGTACATTGCCTTTCAGGGCCCGGATTCATCAAGCAATGGGTGTAGGTAGAGATACCATTAGGGAATCAAACCCACTACCAGCTAGTGGCTACGAATCGTATTCATGAAAGAAATCAAGGGTAAGGTACAACTAGGCCTGTCGCGAAAACAGATGATCTCACTGGAGCGCCATTTTGTCAATGGGGCGTGAATGAGTCGCGGGTATACGGTTGTAGCCACCAGGGGTGCACACAAAGTTCTGTGCGTTAAACTATTTTAACGAGAATTTTTAACGAAAATTTTCCGGTAAATTTCCGGTAAATCGTTAAATTTCGTTAAAAATACAGTTAGCTGCAAACTATTATTTCGAATGAAAAAATCAAGTAAAACGTTGTATGCTCCTTCCAACTTTAACAGATCAACAACTAAAGGGTACTAAGCGGGATGGTGCCCGTTTGTGCACCGGAAAGGTATCTTAAAACGGGTAAGTAGATCAGCCACACCCCGGAGATCCTTAATTTGCCTAGTTCTGTGCTCTCCCCCACGTGAGCTACGAAGAGCACAGAAACCGTGTTTATTTGAGTGTTCCACGACCATGGTCTCATAATGGAGCGGGCACCAGCCCGCTTAGAACGCAACTAAAGTTTAAGGTTGGAGTACTATACTACAATGTAACTTGAACAATTCATTATCAACAAGGTGTGGACAGTAAAATAAACAAACCTTCGGCAACAAATTGTAATATCTTTATGGTGTGGAATAACACCAGGTATGGGATGGGAAAATCAAGAGAACCAATCCGCTAAGTACCGAAAAAACTAATAAAAATACAGTGGAAACCACGTTAACGAACGTACGGTTTTAGCGTGCCCTGTGCGTAAGACCAATCGATTTTTTTATATCGTCGGAACTCTGACACGACATCGTGTCACACGGTCCCACATGGCCGAAAAGGTGTGATAAGACCGTTGACATGTTAACGTACAGAAAAGTGGCTTCCCAAATTGTTGTTATTAGGGCGCGTGTAGCGCAATCGGAGGGGTGCTTCTGCATGCATATCCTGTACCAGGTTCCTGGTTCGGATTTCCCGCCATGCCAACCAAGCCTTCCATCCCTCGGTGAGTTTTCGGTCGGTGAATTGGTACCAGAGTTGCCTGCGAAGTATAAAGCGCTAATTTCTTCATCGTGACCACACAGGTGATCTACTGCATGGTCATTTACGCATTCAAATCGTCTCCAGGACATTGTAAAGAAGTTGATTGGGTGGCGCATCCCAAAAGGGATTGAGTGACGGCGTTCTTTATCCTTTCAGTAGCATTTTTCTCAAATCATTTAAAATACGTTCACCCACTGAAAATATTCCCTCCTTTTCGACTAGTTTAGGTGGTGAGCAAAGTATTCTGGGATAAGCAGCGCCAAATGAGGATAAGCATATCTTTTGAGGAGGTCAGACCACTAACTTTATGGATTTGTTGACGTGCTTGGCGGCTTGACGAATGACCTTTTCTAGCTCCAGTTGCATTATTTCCAAAAATTCAAATGCGCCATAGAAGGCATGAGAATAGCATAAAAACACTAAATTGTCCTTGCTGGTTTCAACAGTTTTTCAGGAATTGTCCTAATTGAGAGGATGAGGCCTGCAGTACTAGTGAAGTGTGAAGGGAAAGTGATACACTTACTAAGAAAAAAGTCGTTGAAAATTCCGTTAAATTTCTAAAAATTTCCGTTAAGTCGTTAAGCCGGATTTTAGCGGAGAATGCCGTTAATTCTTTAAATTCGTTAAATCGTTAACCGTTAAATGAGCACCCTTGTTGGGTCATGGTGGGAATTAGACCAGTTTCTATGCCAAGTCCCATTTTTCGATCCGGCATAGAACACTTCCAACCTTCTGCTGCTAGAGGACAACTGTCGAAAAAGCAAAGTATCAGTGACAACTGTGCCTTTAACTTGTCTTTATTGCCTTTAACGTTCCTAAATTTTAGCTAATTCTTTCTCGACATAATAAAAACGGTTTATGAAACCTGTCATAAGCGGATAACCAGAGACATGGAGAAATTCAACTCCTTTATCCTTCATCTCATGAAAATAGTGTAAAGTAGTGCATCCTTGGGCGCTTGTAGCGCAGTCGGAGGAGGCGCGACTGTCGCGTGCACCCGATACCAGGTTCTTGGTTCGGATTTCCCGCCCAGACCAACCAAGCCTTCCATTCCTCCGCGGTCGGTGAATACCAGACTTGTCTGAGAAGGAAAGAGCGCTGACTTGTTCATCGGCTGGCTACCGCAAGTCATTGTATGGCCAAATACGCATTCATATCGCCTCCACGAAATCCCGTAGAAGTAGAATGCGTGGCGCATCCCAAAAGGGATTGAGTAACGCCGTCCTTTATCCTTATTCTTAGCTCGTCCTTTCACTTTCATGTCCATTTGTAACGTATCGAAGCAGCGTTGGTCCGATACGTTACACATGGACATGAAAGTAAGAAGAAGAAGAAGAAGAAGAAAAAGAAGAAGAAGAAGAGGAAGAAGAAGCAGAAGGAGAAGAAGGAGAAGAAGAAGAAGAAGAAGAAGAAGAAGAAGAAGGAGAAGAGGAAGAAGAAGAAGAAGAAGAAGGAGAAGAGGAAGAAGAAGAAGAAGAAGAGGAAGAAGAAGAAGAAGAAGAGGAAGAAGAAGAAGAAGAAGAGGAAGAAGAAGAAGAGGAAGAAGAAGAAGAAGAGGAAGAGGAAGAAGAAGAAGAAGAGGAAGAAGAAGAAGAGGAAGAAGAAGAAGAAGAAGAAGTGCGTCCTTGCAGGAAATAGCTCTAGATATGTGAATCTAACGAAATCGAGTGAAAACTAAATTAAGGCGAAAGCTCGCCAATGCTCAGGGAATTGAAGTTGAACAATGGAATACACTACGAATTAACTGCATAACATGCTAAATACGCCCTCAGTTGATGGAGCGATCTAGTGTTTCGTAGTATCGGGCATTTTGTAGCTTTGTTTCAACACGATAAATGAAGTGGTGTTTTTCCACATTCGGAACGTTACAAATGATTGTGACTGAGGCATCAAAGTTTTGCGATAGGCTGTATTATATTTATGTAGAAAAAGAAAGAGAAATCGAGAAAGTAGCCGTAAACACGGATCACGTGAATATAACGGGCACTTCTTTGAAGAAGGGGATCTTATGTACTCTGGCCTTAGAATAGAATTGTAAAATTTTAAAAAGTTTTTAGGTGGTTTTTGTATCTCTTAACCAATTGACCTTTCCGTGCGTGCTTCCGTTGCCTCTGACACAAAATTATTTAATAATTTGTCTATTCGTGATTGTAAACTAAATAAGGACTACCAGAGCGAAGGAACTCAACAAGACTAGGAGAGGTCGTGCACTTTTTGTTTTCAACGAAGAAGACACTGTTGGTGAACTGTGACTGCACTATTTTTTTGCCCGTCCGAGGTCTTGCGGATGAGAAACTCATGAAAAAGTAGCGGCAGCTTGCGCTTGCCGCGACGCTTTCCCTGTGTGTCGTCGACACTGTGAAGACTTGCGCATTATTCATCGCTGGAAGAGATATTCTGTGAGCACGGAATTGATTTCTATAAAGTATTGAATGCAGATCGTTCTACATCTAAAAACAAAGAATTTCTATGAGCAACTTTCAAGCGAACCAGGGCGAGCTCCGCTTTTTTACTTTGGAACGAGCGAAGTCTGGTTCTAAAACTGTACTTGATATCCATGCCATAGCAACTTAAATACATTTTCATGACTTAAAGAATTATTTCCAGACTGCAAAATATGTCTGAAGCTATCTTCGAATTCCATAATCGATGGTTTCATTTCTCTGGGAAATGGTTTTTGGCGCAATGTGTGTTCGGAAGGGGAAGAGGGGGGGGGGGTGAGCAGCAAATACCTTACAATAGGTATACGGAAGTATGTATATGCCACTTGAAGTATAAGCTACAATACTACACTAAAACAATCGAAGAAAAACTCAGGGTGACGAACTTCGTGAGTGATGGAAACAACTTGAAAAATGGGAAATAAGCATATGCAACAATGAATTAATTGTCATCGTCCGTAAACAGGAAATGCGCAAATCCTAAAAGTAGGCATAGGCTACAGGCTTTGTTCCGCACACAGAACGGGCAGCAAGGGAAGGCATGCTTCAAGATATGGCTAACTAATTCATTGTGTTGGGGTGGGCAGATTGACCGAGAGTTTTGTCCCTCCACTCGGACTCTTGACGTATACCTCAAACTCGGGCAATTAAACTTTAATAAAACTAAAAAAATACTCTTCAATGCACGTATACGATGCAAACGATACATTAGCGACAAGTGACGAAAATACCAAATCTAAAATAGATCTAAAACCCTACTTGCTAGTTGACGGCGCCCGTGGAGTAAGGTGATCGAACAGTCTTTGTCCGTCTTGAGAGCGGGTGAGATGTTAGATGCTGCTTTATGTTTGACAGTCACTTTAACGCTGTGTTCCATCTGATGAGGAGTAACGGCGCTCTCAGAAGCCTATATCTCATATTCTGAAGTCGTGAACATTAACACTTCATTTATAGGTTTTATAGAACTTTTAGATTACAAAGAATATGGAACCACAATTAGGTATATTCGTGCTAAGACTGACTGCACCCTGAAACCCTTCTTCTCAAGTCCTCCCAGCTATGATTTCACCGCGGAACAAATTCAAGAGGACGTAATGCATATCCTATCGTATAACCGGCTTCTAGCCGGCTGAGCTGTATGGTTAGGGTTGTGGGCGGGATATCTAGCACTCCTACTGAGTCGTGGAGATCTGTTTTGCGCAGACATGCGTGAGTCACCACACTCATCTCTCTTATACGAATGGCACGCAGAACGGGATTTTTTCCTCCATCCAGACAAGACGCTGCCGTTGTGAGCCGCCTGCAGCATCTATGCGACTCTTGTGTAAAATAGCCGTTATTCTTTGCAATACTGAGGGCCAATCTTCTTGAGACAGTCCTTTGGACCTCATCAGACGAAACTTCGACATCATTCTAAGCATATTTTTCACAACGGTCCTCTTCATACTGGCGGGATGCCAAGAACTAGAATGAATAAGAATGTTTTTGCTGGCTGACTTGCGATACATAGTCTCGAAGTTCCCCCCCCCCAAGAGATGCGGTTCTGAACGTTTAGAAATGTCAGCCAGTCTTCTGTAGGCCTCTCCGTCATGAGCTTTATATGCTCGGACTGGCAGTGTAGGAGGTCGAAACATGTGCCCAGCTCTGCTCGAGTAGAACACACTACGAAGCAGGCATCTATGTACCTACAGTAGATGACTGGCATGCGTCCCGAAACGGGCATCCTCCACTTTGGAGATAAACGCTACCGCAGGGACTGGAACCAGCCTTTGTCCCATGGCCAGTTCCCTTACCTACCTATATGTAGTACTTCACTGGCCATCTGAACACACGACAGCTTAGATACTCTTTCAAAAGTGTCATTGTCTGAGCGATGCTAAAACCGTACAAGTTTAAACTTATTTGAGGTAAGTAATAAATTCACACACTGCCTGTAGTGCGTCTTCCTTCGGAACTTTTGCGTACAATGACGTTACCTCAAAAGCTTCCATGGCATATACTTCCCTCATAATGGCATTTGGGAATACTTGCTGGAAGGCATTGGTGTTGGATAAGTGGGCCAGAATAAACATGAACAGCTGTACTAGGGCCAGGTTCAGCACCCACGAAATGCTGTCTGTTGGCTCACCGACGTTTCTTATGATAGGCCTAACCTTGAAGCAGGATGCATCAACAGTGTACAACCCTTTGTAACTTGTGAGTTCTTAGAACTACGTATAGCACGGGCATATCGGCAACTCATATTTCAATCGAGTGAGGGTGCATGTTGGGAGGCCAACAGAATTAGCTATTTCTGCCCATATCCTATTTAGGCGGCGGTACTATTTCGTAAATTCCTCAGGGGTGGTTGGGATATAGATGCTGCTATCCTGGAAATCTCGTTATAGCCTTGTCCAACTCCTGAGGAAATACAACAAATTCCTGCCCTTGTCACTAACTGTGACTTTTATGGCGCCGAATCTTGCTAGCTCCCTTATTTCCCTCAAACCGCCTTTCTGTGCCACTGTAAGATTCGGGGCGCGCGAAGTTCCACCTGCCTGCAATCACAGAAGTGGAAAATACCCTGAGTTTTGAATCTACCGCCGGATGTGGTTTTTGTGATCCAGATACGTTGACGGAAATGGTGGAGGCGGTGTTGCTATGCCACTGACAAACTCCGGCCCGCTTCCACGCTCGCGCACTCCACCTTCGGTTTATTCAATTGGACGGCAACTGCAAGCAGGTGCCTGGGATTTCTGAAATTGCTTTTGTTCCCTTAACCTTAAGAATATTTCCTGCAATATTGCCTTGTTCTTAGAACGATTAGAGTCACAAATGGTCTCCGACTCATCCACTATTCCCTTCCCAAGGCGATTAGGGACGAACCTTTCACAGCACACTTCTTTGTACACAACAACACAACAATACAAGCAATCTCGTCTGCTCCGGATTATCGACTTGAGAATCCTCATTTCCATGTTGTGCACTCTTCTGTCGTCCTTGAAGCAGCCGCGTACTTCGTGGGGGTGCTTCCGACGAATTAACCACGGGATGACTCCTTCTCGTTCGCAACGGCGTAGAAAGTGGATGGTCTGCCTGACCGAGACGACTTCCATGACAGCTGATACTCCACGTAACATTCTCCAGGATCGACTTGCCATGAATCTTGGAATTGTTAATTCCGTTTGTACGAGGCTGGTTTAAACTGTTCGCCAAGATTGGTAGCAGATTTATTCGGGCTGACGTTTCGGCGCTATCGCCTCTTCAGAGCCTGGAAAGCTCGAAGAGACATTTGGAGACCATTCGCCCGACCATCATTTCATTTTGCAGAAAGAAAAGATGACTTTTGGGCAAATAGTCTCCAAATGCCTCTTTGAGTTTTCCAAGCTCTGAAAAAGGCGATAGCGCCGAAACGTCAGCCCGAATAAATCTGCTACCAATCTTGGCGAACAGCTTAAACCAGCCTCGTACAAACGGAATATCCGTGGCATTATAGACCTAGAGACGACGTAGGAGCTCTTGGACCATTCAATGAAGGAAACTTTATGAGAGTGGTCACAAACACGAATCTGTACCGAAGCTGCTCGGAATATCACTCTCCTTGAACTACGTGGCATGATATGTGGTGAGCTCCAGGAAAGACACCTGCGGCAGAAATTCTTAGCAAAAAGTTACGCTCTGGAGGACGTTTTGGAGGGGAAGCTTATCAGCTGTGAGCCGAATGCTGGGCTATCAAATGGCGCACCTTCTTCGAAGAAGTCTCGACAGTAGCAGACAGCCCATCCGGTCATTCCACCTTCTCTGCTCGTGTGCATGAGACAAGACCACAACGACGCTTATTAATACTAGCTTGATACGCGTCCATGCCCTCAGATGAACGAGTACATAGTCTTATAAACTTTTATGATGCAGTGCAGTTCACTCCATCGGCTGTGAAAAAACGAAGGATCAAACGTTTTAACATTAATTTAACTAATTCTCAACCTGAAGGTTGGCATTCGCCTTCCATTAACTGGTTTTATGAAAAACTACAAATTAGACTGAACTCATCATGTTTGAGTTTATGCATCACTTTCAAAATCTCATCCACCAATCAGCAGAGCTGTATTCCCATTCCGGGTCACTTTAGCGTTTAGATTTCAGAATGGCCCTGTTTGGTTGATCAGTATGATGTTCCGAGCAAGAACTTCGTGAACGGCGTAAAAATATGTAAGAAAAATTTTCATAGAAGAGCTCATCTAGCTCTTGTTTGCTAGCAAGTGCTGCTGCACGTCAGAGAAAGGTGCGAACCTCCATTGGCAAGCCAGAAATGAACGGAAGCTGTTCGAGTTTTCTTAATACCTTCCTTTTTTAAAGGTAACTGTTGTTCGTTAGGCGTGATACCTTTGTTTCATTCAACTAGACATTTAGCTAATTCATTACTTATCTGGAATCGTAGAATTGCTTTGATCTCGAGATCATTATTCATCGTTTTGTTTGCTTTGATGTCTATCGATGCAGAAAATGGGTAAATAAATAAAAGACTATGCATCGCTTAGAGGCTTCCGATGTGAGTCCCATGTTACAGAAACAGATTGTAGAGTCTCCGCCAATTTATCGAAGAAAGGAGTAACTGTGAAGTGAGAAGAACATCAGTTTTTCTTGCAGAGGTGGTATGTCTTATCGCATGTCGAAGATGTGTATGTCGTGCAGTCTGAGTCTCTTTGACAAGGTAGTCCTATTGTGTATGGCTCTCCACTCTGATAGCTTAAATGACGGATCATTCAGTCGAAGCACTAATGCTAAATTAGTGATCAGTGTGAATGGACAAGTGTAATGCAACATACTTCCTATCGTAGAGGCATGCCATCTTGATAGTGGTCAACCCGTCTCCCCTTTCCTCGAAAAGCTTGTACGCACATCCGACTTGTGTGGCTTTAGCGTAGAGTATCTGGAAATATAACCTGCGTCTGGTTTCATAGATTAATCAAAGGTTGGGGCACCATACCTGATTGAATGAATTGGCTGACTGCGTCCATGTCTGAAGAGCTTTCTTCGCTTCATCGCTTATGTCCGCTCCAGACGGAACTTTGCTTAAAAACAGTTCATCAACGAGGAGGGGTACACCTTACATGTTCTCGCAGTGTTTTACCTTTCATAGTCAATCCGACCAAAACTAGGTGGAAGTGAAACAATCCTGTCGCTTAGTACGCTTTTAGCGATCGCCTTCAGGAATTGGCTGCCCTCCTGAAATCTCCAGTAACACCCGTGTGAACTCACAAAGTATTACACGTGGTAGCCCTCTTATCTAGTGGTTTGGTGCTCGTAAAACTAAGTCTTCTAAAGTCGATGATTTAAGAAAAGTTAGGTTTCAATACGCAGCTCATTCTTACTCCTACATCTGTCAACACATCTAGAAAACTGTTTCTCTTCGAAAATTTGTTGACAAAGCACGCGCAAACAGAGCACAAGTAATTATTAGTTTTCATTTGTGCAGGAATCTATATTTTCCGATTTAAGTGAGTTCAGAGTATTCATTTAGAACGTACATAGTCTCACCATCCTTATGATTTTACCTGGCATTCTACCCTTGCAGAGATGAGAAGTGGTTTAGAATTCCCATTTCGTAGAGTAAAGAGAGAATGACGGAGGAAAAAACTTCACGAAAGTCCTCCCTCATCCAAACATACCAGCTTGTACATATTTGATGCCGGACCGTATTCCTTGCCATTAATTCGAGCACCACTGGCGACGATGACTCGCAGGCCAAGATGCCCTTCATAGAATACCTTGTCGATGGCATCGTTATCGATGACGAATTCTGAATCACTGAGGGAATGTAAAAATTCTAAAGATTAGTAATAAGATCATCCAAGTAGGGCTTTTTTTCTAGAAAGCCAGTCCAATTTAATGCAAAAACTCAAAGTTTCATATGGCCGTAGGATTACTGGTGTCCGGAGTGTCACTAGTGTACTAGTGCTTGTGTGGAAAACCAACTCGTAATGTCCCGCTGAGCAGAAGTCTCTACATAGCGGATAAACAAAACGGAATACTACTCTGCTTTCCAGAATTAGGTCCAAAATCTTACGATTAGTGTAAAGGCCCCCACAGAGTTCTGCGGCAGCGCCGCGGTCCTATGCCTAACCATAGGGCAGAGACGCAGAGCTCGCCGCCGGCGGCGTCCCTGCCCTATCCTTAACCACAGCGGCGAGCGGCGTTGTCGCAGAACTCTGTGGGGCCTTAAGAGGGCTTCAAGAGGCTCCAAAGCACTCTTAGGCCTATGGTATAGTCCCGCGGAAGTATCCGCGGAACGGATATAATCTAGTCGGGACCCAACGCGCACCCAATAGCCGCAGTCCGCAACACCTATTTCCCGCGGATCGTCAGCGGCGTTCGGTGGACGGGCTCGTATACTTACCGTCCGCGGGATGACCCCGCCGACAGTGCAATGCACCGCGGGATGCTGTCGGTCGGCGTTATCAAAAACGTTATCAAAAAATAAACGTGCTCCAATTCGAAAACGACCGATTTCCTGAACTTGGTACGTTCCTAGTTCACGGACTGATACGCGCGCTCCAACGCGATAATTATTCAGTTGCGGCCGCCGACCGTACTGGGGCCGAATTCATCAACGACTTACGTAACTTTAACGGAGAATTGTAAGCTTATCAAGTGATATGGTGAGCGATAAGCCGCGTTATCTGAGCTTTTTACGCGGCTTTTCGCTCATCATATTGCTTGATAAGCTTACAATTCTCCATTAAAGATACAGAGCATTACATTACATAGAGCATTCCACAAAGGTTCGTCTGAAGGCAGTGGCGAAACGAACACCTTTCTTTACTTCTTTGCATTTTACATTTCGTTATGTTTTATATTACGTAAGTCGTTGATGAATCCGGCCCCTGGTCGGCGACCGCCTTCCTCGGTGCACTTTCCGTCCGCGGACGTCCGCAATTACTCACGCGGGACTATACCACAGGCCTTACAGGGCTTCATGACATTTCTGTGGGGCAACGTGACATCCCATCCTTAATCGTCTTATCGACCACAAGCCTAATCTTCGGTTTACCTAGTATTTTCAGAAAAAGCTCCACATTATGCTAGCGTGCCGTTTAGTACATTTAGTACCGTGTAGTAGTCTAGAGGCTTGACAAGTGGAAGGGCAATTCACGTGATTCAGTTTACCACATGGGTTTTCATCTAGAGCAAGCAAGGATCTGTGGTATTCTGCAATCGCCAGTGGTCTTTCTCCACACGGAGACAACCTAATAATATGTAGCAGAGACTTTAGCAAGCTCTATTACCACCCTAAAATACATATTTAACCTTAGGTTTTAGCTATCTATAATGAATTTTAGAAACGAATATCACATTCGAATCCGCAGGAATGACCACAAATCGCTTAGCGTGCCTAGATTTTACACAAGCCTATTCTCGTAGACACTCGAAGGCAGGTAATTTTGTCTCCAATGCTGTATTGTTATTCCTCTACATAAGCTCGGAAATTGGAATAAAATAAACTTCTGACTTACTTTCGGCTGCATGGCACGGAAGTCCGGAAACCTAAACGAAACCTTATGTAGTGAAATGTGAGGATATAAACCATTTTCACTTCAGGCTGGACACTCTCTAATTTCAAACCGAACGATTTCATAAATAAGGCGACCATATTGCAAAACGAAGTCGGACGTGTCTGATGTTTAAGTATATATTATTTAACGAAGTTAAATCTCTTTTTGTTTTGAAGAAAATTGTTGCTAAAAAATCTATTCTGTGGAGTGTCATTTAAAAAATAATTACGCTGTTTAGTTTTGTTAAGCACAAAATTCTTATAATTTGACCTCACACAATATCCATAGATTTATCCTGTCGTACTGGTGATCAATGAATTTAGTATGTTGCAAGGAGAGACTGCGCCGCACACTCGTTATATACATTGAACTGTCCGTCAGAATGATAGTGTTATTACTGCTCACATACGCATATGTCTAGAAACAGAGAAAACAGAAGAATCCCAATAAAAGAACCACTCCACCACTCTTTTTTCACAACGTCAGGCAGTCAGCATTTACACTATCAGCCAAATAAGCATTGTAATACTCATACTGATCAGTGCACAGCACAATCTCTTTACACGAGCAATTCTTGTCGGATCACTTAGAATGCACCTATTAGATTAGAAATTCTATACTCGTTTAAAAAATGTAAACGCTCCATCTTATTACATACGACACAAGAATTTTTACACAAATTTTTGTAGGACAAAAATATTTTTTGTTTTTGTAAGATAGTGCCTATTATAGCTGCTAGGTTCGACCCTCGATGAATCTCGGCATAAATCGTTGTGCACTTGTTTATTGCAGTGTAACTCGGAATGAAGCTCAAAGATAATACATGCTTTATGGACGACTAACGTTTCGGCGATGTCGCCTTCTTCAGATTCCCAAACTTGGGTATTTAAACAGACGTCGCCGAGCCGACACGCTAGTAGTCAATAAAGCGTGTACTATCTCGGTTTCAAGTTACACTACAATAAACAAGTGTCTATTATGACCTAAAACATAATTATTTTTGCTTTACACAAAGGTGTCCAGTTCAAAATGAAAAGCGTTCGTTTCAAAATGAAAATGGTATATCTGTCCGACTTACAGCGAGTAGTAGAACGACTGTGAGTAGCATTGCCGAACAAGCGGAGACGACTGTACGTGGTTCCCTTTTGCAGTTCTCCTTTTATTGCCTAGTGAAAGAATAGCCGTGTAGAGACAGTGCTTACCATGGAGTGGCAACTCGTATACACAAAGGGATAATAGAAGCGGAGGCCCATAAAGGAACGCCTACGTTATCACATCACATCGTACTTGCCACAAAGGATATGCCCGATATTAACAAAATAGAGGCACCGTGCGTCTATACTCCGCTGGATTTTGATGTTAGACAAGGCAGTAAAGATCAGAATGCTATCTAAACCAAGCGTGAGAATAGCTAGTTCCGCACGCGGACATCGCGATTAGGGCCTGATATTAAAATATTAAACGGATTTGTACCATCGACAGCATCTACCTTTAGGAGCAATTCGTGCTCACTCTCACTCTACTTAATTTTCTTAGTCCGTATTTATTATTCTTAAATATTGAAGTTGTACTATTGAATATTGTAGCTGAAGTTCACCGAGCTTGAAAGAATGGAAGGCTTGTTTGGCCTGGGCGGCAAACTTTGGCAAAGGAGCCTTTAT
This sequence comes from Heligmosomoides polygyrus polygyrus, assembly GCA_947396885.1. Taxonomy (NCBI): domain Eukaryota; kingdom Metazoa; phylum Nematoda; class Chromadorea; order Rhabditida; family Heligmosomidae; genus Heligmosomoides; species Heligmosomoides polygyrus. The sequence goes on from OX377202.1 coordinate 93,355,149, forward strand.
TTGAGTTCGATGTAACTACCGGAGCCTCCTATGACTGCACTGCCACTCGCCCGTGGGGAGGAAATAGAGTAAGAAGCAGCAGTAGCCGTTACTCCATGAAGCGATAACCGTCGCGGCTCTAGTATTCCTCGGTGTCGCTGTGTGGACATTATACTTCGGACCAAATCGAATAATTTCGAACGAATATTCATTATTCGAATATTCGATGAGGCCCAAAATTCGAATACATTCAGCATTCGAATATTCGATGAGTCCCAAGTTGGAATATATTCATTATTCGGCTATTCGACAATATCCAAAATTCGAATATATTCATCATTCGACTATTTGACAAGGTCCAAAATTCGAATATCTTCATTATTCGAATATTCGGTTTTTCGTAAAACCGAATAATAAAGGATAAAGGACGGCGGTACTCAATCCCTTCTGGGATGTGCCAGCGCATTCTACTTCTACGGGATGTCGTGGAGGCGACATGAATGCGCATTTGGCCATACAATGACTTGCGGTGGTCAGCCGATGAACAATTCAGCGCTTTATCTTTCCCAGACAAGTCTGGTACCAATTCACCGACCCTGGAGGGATGGAAGGCTTGGTTGACCTAGGCGGGAAATTCGAACCAGGAACCTGGTATCGGGTGCACGCGAAAATCGCGCCTCCTCCGACTGCGCTACACGCGCCCACTAAAACCGAATATATTCGATTACTCGTCTATTGGAAAAAATTTTGGAGGGACATGTGTTGTATGTAGCACGATATTAGAGGATCATTGCCTGATTTTTTTCGCTGCCTTTCCGCTGACCATTGATTTGCTTGAGGGGGACTGCAACATTTCCATTCATTCCTGCCGTGTGCCAAAGTCCTCCAATGGACCCTCCTCCCTCAGGGGACGCGTAGGCACCTTATTCTCTGGATGGGTGATCAAACCCACAGAAGTAGTTTATACACCGCTAGCTATAAAAAGCTGTGGTATGATCGATCACACCGCCCACATGCGCTGCGAGCCATCAAAACAAGAGAACAGTAGAAAGTTATCATTGGCTAACAATAGCAACTGTCTATCTCGAATCGCAGCGAACTTGCCCTTTTGTTATTCGGCGGCACAGTTAGATAGTGCTGATGCGCTTGTTTCGTTTTTCGTCACGTGTGGTAATTGTAGGGGTTTCAAAGAGCGCTTGTTTGACCCAATGCGGTTGTGTTGTCTCGTAGAAGTGTCCTAGATCGCTTAATCAGGCGAGTTTGTTACTATAACATCCTGCGCGGTACTCACAAGGGAAGGGTCTGAAGCGTATGTCCGAGCGGGGGAGCGAGTAATATAAGGAGAATCCTCACCCGTAATGGCATCCAGGACGACAACAAAGAGGAGAGGGGAAAGCACAGAACCCTGGTGTATCCCGACAGAGATGGGAAACTCCGTCGAGGTTCCAGCTGCAGCTTGAACTCGACTCTTTGGACAAGAGTAGAGAATTCGCATCCACTCTATGAGCTCTTCAGGAACTCCGTGATGTCGCAAGGCGTATCTCGCGATGCTTCTCCAGCAGGAGTCGGGCGGCGGGTCTAGCATCAATGGTCCCACAACCAGACACAAAACCACACTGATTGTCGGAGAGCTTGTCGAGGATTCGCTCGAAGATCTTCATGCTGTGCGAAAGCAAGCGAATCGGACGGTAATTGGAGAAGTCTACAGGATTGCCCTTCTTCTTCCAAATCGGAATCGTCGTACTGTTGTGCCAACACTCCGGTACTTTCTTCTCCTTTACTACCTGGTTGAAGAACTCAGTCAACAACTCAGCAGGATACCAGAGCTTCGACTTCAAACATCGGCTGCCAGATCATCCGGTTCTGTTGCCTTGCATGGCTTCATCTTCTTCAGAGCCGCCTCTGTTTCCTCCACAGTGATCTTGTGAACGGGACCGTGAACAGAACCCACAGAAGGAATGTCCGGGTGAAGAAATTCCATAGTGGAAATTTCCTCAAAGTGTAATAATTACGCCATCGCTTCAGCGCCTTTTTGGGGTCTGTCAGAAGATGGCCGCTCTCATCATTGATGCCAAAGAACTTCGCAATATCCTCGGTTTGGCGATGGCGGGTTTTAGCAAGTCGGTACAAATACCGCTCACCATCGTGCGACGCAAGCTTTTCGTTGACCTATAACTATAATGAGTGGCTTTCGCAACAGCCACGGCTTTTTGCAGCTTTCTTCGCCTTCTGATACTTCTGCCAGTTGTCGGCTGTCTTTTCACCGAGAAACACGTGATAAAGCGCCTCCTTCTCTCGCACATTTGCTTTAACGTCGTCTGTCCACAGCCACGACTGCTTTTCGACCTTGCGTCGTCCAGGTACCGCGATGCCGAGCTCCAACCTTGCAGCTTCACGTATCGCGTCGGCAGCCTTCTTCCAAGTTTCGTCGACAGTTGCGGCTGTCGATAATCGCACGCGAGAAATCACTGCTGCTTCCTTCTTTCTCATTCGTCACCACTTGATTCTCGACCTGCTTCTGCATTGGAGGGGCAATCTTTAGAGTGCAGATCAGCGGTCGGTGCTGTGGAGCGTTCGTCTCATACTGCACGACCTTCGCATCTGTGACAAGACTTCGGTCGCGACCTTTCACAAGGACAAAATCTATCTGAGACTTCGAGCTCCCACTATAGTATGAGATGAGGTTGGAGTCGCGTTTACGAAATACGGTGTTCACTATGATGAGATTATGCGATTCCGCATATTCAAGGATACGCTCACCATCGACGTTGCGCGACCCGTAACCGAATCCACCATGACAGCTGTACCCGTCTTTCGTCGAGCCGACGTGCCCATTAAGGTTAACAGCGACTATGATGATATCTTTCGACGGCACCTCTGCTGCCTTCTCATCAAGCAAGCTCCAAAACTCATCCTTAGCTTGATCGGAGCAGCCAGTTTGCGGAGCATACGCAGAGAAGAAGTGATAGAGTCGCTCCTTAGCGGCGACAACGATCTTCACCAATCGATCGTCAAAGCGTTCGACGCTTACAATCGAGTTACGAAATCGTTCGGAGACGATGACTCCAACTCCACTGGTAGTCCTGGGACTTCCACATAGAAGGTCCTTGAAGCCTCGTCCTATGTCCCTTGACTTGCGGCAGGACCACCTCGTCTCCTGCACCGCACAGAAATCAACTCTTCTACGCTCCAGTGCTTCAACCAACTCACACGAGCGCCCATCAAGGCAACCACATTCAGCGTTGCCACGCGGGTCCTGCTTACGTTACGGGACTTTCGGACTAGCTCAGTTGCCCCCCGATGCCGTCCTCGCATCAGGGACCCTCGCATACTTCTCACATTCGCCGGGCTCTGCGAGTGCGCGTCGGCTCCCGCAGACGCCGTAGCACTATCTCGAGAAACTTGAACTGTCATACACCATGTGATGTGACATGGGTCTTAGTGGGCCGGGCTGTTGCCTGCATTCGAGTGTCCGTGCTTAGCTTAGCTTGCAGAGCGAACAGTTTCCAGTGGCACCACGTGGAGGAATGGACATCGCCACCAAAATCGCCCTTATCCGCATTATCCAATTATCGGGACCCTGGATGATTCGGATAAAATCGACAAATTCAGATAACCCGTTCAATTTCCTCGCTTTCTATTTTTAAGTCGCGCACCCTGGATAAAAGCACATTCCAAACGAATTTTGCGGGCGGACACGCTGCTGAGTCATACGTTTCTGGCCCCACTGTGAAATAGTGTCGTAATGACATTCAATGCATTTCGCACGCTGCTGAGCGTCACGTTTATCTTGGCAATTTTGCGCTGCCGAGAAACAGCAAGGACGGGGACTGAGGGAGAGAAGGGATTAAGCACGTCCTCTGATCGGCACTTCGCTATTTTGCATTGTACAGCATTTAGCATTCGGCGCAAATTGGATCGAGAGGGGTCACCATGTAAAACAGCCCACGCTGAAAGCCCGGATCTTAGAATAATTCATCTTGGATTTAGGGATGTGAGGATTTTTTTTGTTGAGAAAAGCGGAGGACGGAATACGGAACGGAACATCTTAAAAATTGGCGGAAACAGGAGTGAGAAACACCGAAACGGAAATGACTCAAAACTCATTACTTCGTCTAATTTTCATAAATATACATATATCAATAATGGTAATAATAAGCCGTTAACGAACTTAGATAGCGGGCAAGGCAGCATGCGACTCTTTTTCAGCAACATATAACAATACATAAAAATAAAAATCCTTGTATCCATATGTTGTATACCTCTCTGCCTGGTATACAAATCTGCTGGGTCTCCTTCCTGCGACCCGTCTGCTCCGAGAGGTAATTGGTGAGAGAGAGAAATGTAGAGAAGATTTATTAAGGGAAAGATAAGGAGAACGATATCCACAACTGGGGAGTCGTGGACCCGACCTTAGCATGCCAAGGCCTCCTGCTGCCGGCCTTTTATGCAGTCCGCTTCCCGCCTCGCCTGCTCGCGATCTACTTACTTGTTAGCGGGAGACCACTCCTTGGTGGTCATCGGCGTCCAACTTGCCGAACACGGACTCAGCCATCAGGTCAAACGTCGGGGTCACTGCCACAACACCTCCCCTAGTAGGAAAATAATTTAAACTGTTAAATACTTATCCTGCTACAAAAATCAGAATTACAAATGGAATTTAGACAAATACACTCAACAACAGAAAACTACGCGGTAGGAGATGAATATCGTTGGACTGGTCGTCTGATCCTCGTTGATCGGCGCAGAGGAGGCGGCGTTTGAGGAGAAGAGTGGCGTTGGCGATCCGTAGCATTGGTTGCATCGTTGTTGACGGGTTGAGAAAGAGGTACACCGCGACGTTGATCATCTTGTAGCTCGAGGACATCCAAAAGTGTCTTCAGTGCCGAATCGTCTTTAAGACTGTCGTCTCCATCAAGGCGTGGGCGCATTTGATTCGCATGCTTCCGAATCATCTTTCCGTTTACCTCAACTTCATAGTTCACGGCTCCAACACGCCTTTTCACCACGCCTTTCGTCCACACAAAATGTGGTGCTTTCCACTGCTGTACAAATACCTTGGCACCAATTTTGAACTTCTGCGAAACAGTTCCGTGCTTCCTATTGAACTGTTCTTCCATTGTCTTTCGCCTTTCTCTTGCGCGAGGGTCTTCTGATTCCTGTTTCGGCGGTATCAACAAGCTTAGCCGCGTCCGAATTTTCCTCCCCAAGAACACTTCTGCGGGAGTCTTCTCGTTCAATGCTGAATTTGGCGTCGTCCTATACGCCTCTAGCACTACGTTCAACGTTTCCTCCGTAGGTCTCTCCTCCCCTCTAAGCTTTTTGATACCTCGTTTCAGAGTATCAACAAAGCGTTCCGCCTGCCCATTCGATTGCGGATGATAAGGGGGAGTTCTAATGTGCGCAATTCCTCCTTCTTCGCACATACTCTTGAACTGATCTGACACGAATTGTGTACCATTGTCACTCACAATGGTTTGCGGTAGTCCATATCGCGCAAACAGGCTCTTCAAAACCTTCACGGTTTCTATCGCCGAGATGTTTCTCATCTCTACCATCTCTGGCCACTTACTGAAAGCATCGACTATTACCATGTAGTAATATCCATGCATCGGTCCAGCGAAGTCGACGTGTATTCGTTCCCATACCCGAGTTGGGGTTGGCCAAGTCTCTAAAGGCACTTTGATAGGAGACCTCGCATTCTCCTGGCACTTTGAACACTTTTTTACTACGTCTTCACAATCCTTATCAACGCTCGGCCAATACACATAGCTTCTTGCCAACTTCTTCATCCTCACAATCCCAGCATGTCCTATGTGTAGTTCTTTCAAGACTTTCGCCTGTAGTTCCCGAGGAATTACAACTCTTTCTCCAGTCATAAGGCACTTCCCTACAACTGACAGTGTCTCCCTTGTTGTAAAACGGAACCAGCTCGGAATTTCCTTTGGACCACCTTCCTGTTCTCACACATAACTTGACCTTTTTGAGCATTGGATCCCTTTCCGTACACGTCTCTACATGCTCATGAGTGACAGGCAGCTTCCTGATGCAATCCTTCAACAACAGAGACACATCGCTTTCTACAGCAGCGATAACAATGTCTTCTTCTTCATAACGATGTCTTTGCATCAATCTTGACAAGCCATCTGCTTGACGGAACTTCGCTGTGTTGACATACTCTATGTCAAAATCATATCCAAGCAAAGTTGTCGCCCGTCTCATAAGTCGATTCGCTGAGTAAACCGGAACTCCTTTCTTGTCACCAAAAATGGCTAACAACGGCTTGTGGTCTGTCAAAAGCAGAAACTTCCTGCCGAACACATACTTGTGGAACTTCTTGACAGCGAACACAAGCGCAAGTGCTTCCTTTTCGATCTGCGAGTAGTTCTTCTCAGCGCTTGTCAGTGATCGAGAAACGTGTGCAATAGGCTTCTCAGAACCATCTGAGTACCTATGCGAAATGACACCTCCGATGCCATATTCGCATGCATCCGCCGCAACGACAATCTTCTGCCTAGGATCGTAGTGAGCGAGATACAGTTCACTACACAGTGCTGCCTTCAGGTCACAAAACGCTTTCTGGTGCCGAGATGTCCACTCCCACTTGACATCCTTCTTCAACAAAACATCTAGCGGTCCTCGTAATTCCTTTATCGTTGGCATGAATGCGGAATAATATGTAACCATGCCCAGGAATGCTCTCAGTTGGCTGACATTCGTCGGTTCCACCATGTTCTTGATAGCTTCCACTTTATCCGGGTTTGGCCTTCTACCGTTTCTGTCTACGATAAAACCAAGATATCATATCTCTGGCTTGGAGAACGCACACTTCTCCAGGCGTACTTTGAATCCGTAATGCGCGATTCTTCCGAACAACGCAAACAAGTTTTCCTTGTGTTCCTGCTCCGTTCTACCACACACAAGGATATCGTCCAGATAAGTCGTTACTCCTCTTAGACCTGATACCATCTTATTCATTATCTGCTGGAAGGTTCCAGGCGCAGTCTTTATCCCGAACGGCAAGCGATTGTACCGAAACAATCCTCTGTGCGTGTTGATCACCACCATCTTCTTCGCATCTTCAGATAACTCTATCTGCAAATAGGCATCTGACAGATCTATCTGCGAGAACACCGTTCCTCCATTTAACGACGCAAAGATATCCTCTGGCACTGGCAAAGGATAATCGAAAGACTGCAATGCTTTGTTAAGACCCGTTGAGAAATCTGCGCAAACTCTCAACTTCCCATTCTGCTTCTTTACGCATACTATTGGTGCAGCCCATTCACTGTGGCTCACCGGGGCTATCACACCCATTTGCAGAAGTCTATCGAGTTCTTTGTCGACGGACTCTACTGCAGCATGCGCTACTGGTCTGCAACCTCGAAAAACTGGACGAGCATTCTGCACAAGCTGTAGTTCAGCTTTCTCCTTTGTGCAGAGTCCCAGACCCTCTTCAAAAACACTAGGAAAGGTCTTCTTCAATTCCTCTCCCAGATCGGAGTCCTTCACCTTCACTTGCGCTACCATCATCTTCATATGGTACATCATCTCCTCATTTTTCTGGATCCACTCTAGTCCCATAAAGGAGTTGAAGGGCGTTACATACGCGTAGCCTTCCGCTCTTCCGCCCTTCATCTTGAATTCACACCACAATTTCCCATGTATCTTCATGGAACTTCCACTGGCGTTTTTCACAACGACATTTGTCCTCTCAAGCTTTGGAGCTCCCATCTGCCTCCAGGCATCTTCATTTAGCAGGGTTATGTCCGAGCCAGTGTTGAGTAAGAACTCCACTCGGTGACTGTTTACCACTGCCTCCACATACATACGTGTCGAATTGACATCAGCAGCGGCATTCGCTATGATCACTCTAACGTGCCTTTTGGAGCCTTGCTTAGTCCTCTTAATACTGTCTTCACTGCGATGTCTTGCAGCTGTGCCACTCTTGCGAGCACCATTTCCTCGGAAGACGGTATCGCAGTATTTCTCCTTATGTCCAGTCTCCTTACACTTTTTGCAAAACCAGGGCTTCAATTTACACTGCCTCGCATAATGCTGTCCTTCACAATTCCAGCAAACCACCGGCTTCTTTTCAACCTTGTGAGTTTCCTCTACAACTTTCACGTTGCCAGCAATAGTGTCACTGTCCCTCTTCAGACTCAAGAACTTCTCACATTCCTTGTGCAACTCCTGGAGTGACACTTTCCTTCCTTCATTGTACTCTCTGTCTAGCACTGCAATGAGCCGTTGCCTTATTTCAGCCTCCTTCTGGGATTTCAGACCGAAAATCCATAGCAAACATTTAATTCCATCAGAATCCAGCTCATGGATTTTCGCCTTCTCGCAGAATTCGTTCACTCTACCCGTGTAGGTGAGGTAGTCTTCGCAGTCACTCTTCTCCAACTTCAAACATTGGTACCTCGTGGTGAACTCTGATGTTTTGAAGTCAAACAGCTGCTTCAGTGTAAGCACTGTTTCATCAAAACCAATCTGAGACACCTCTCGTGGCAGTACATGCCTCTGGTACTTCTCAAATGTGGTTGAGTCTAACTTTTCACAAAGCAGTCTGACTCTGGCACTCTCCGGTAGTTGCCTTGCATCGTCAACCAGCACCTCCTTGTACCTTGTATACCACCTGGTAAAGCTCATCTCCGTTTCTGGATCAAATACGAATCTCTCGATCCGATTGCTCAATGCAGACATCACGCTGGGAACGGATACTTCTTCGGGTTCCGTCTTTACTCTACTCGTTCCTACCATTTGACTCATAACCATGGCAATCATATCCTTTTGCTGTTTTTCCGCTATCTTCCTCTGCTCCTCCATGAGCTCTTTAAACATTGTCATCACCAGCTGAGGATCCATGGCTTCTCTTCCAACTCTAATCACAGAACCTTTCTATCCACTCGGTTTCTCTCCAACTAGCCTCTTACAGGCTACACGCGCTCTCTCTTCCAGAACAACAATCAGTCTTGTTCGCAAAAGGCCACCTGGAGCTCTTCCTTCTTGAGCTCGAAACAGTGTCGCACCCTCCTTTGCGACAAGCGGCTTCCTACTCCTGATCGCCACTGTTGTATACCTCTCTGCCTGGTATACAAATCTGCTGGGTCTCCTTCCTGCGACCCGTCTGCTCCGAGAGCCACTTGGTGAGAGAGAGAAATGTAGAGAAGATTTATTAAGGGAAAGATAAGGAGAACGATATCCACAACTGGGGAGTCGTGGACCCGACCTTAGCATGCCAAGGCCTCCTGCTGCCGGCCTTTTATGCAGTCCGCTTCCCGCCTCGCCTGCTCGCGATCTACTTACTTGTTAGCGGGAGACCACTCCTTGGTGGTCATCGGCGTCCAACTTGCCGAACACGGACTCAGCCATCAGGTCAAACGTCGGGGTCACTGCCACAACACCATATTTTTACTAAGATGAATTTTTAAACATTACTAGTGTAACAAATCGAAGTTTGTGCAAAATCTTTCTCTATATAGGAAGAAGGTGTTTAAATGCAGTGAATCCAGCTGTCGAGTAAGACGCTAGAGATCTCGCCACTTATAGCACTTAACTGGTCTTATTGAATGTCCCAAATCTACCCCAATTATGAAGGGCAAAGTTGAGGTTACAGGGGCAGAGTCGAGGTTGCTGCGTTCAGCACCCACGACACGACACCCACGCCCTGAGTTCGCATGAGTACCGTTGTATCACTTGGCAGTAGCTGAAGCTCTGAAACAAACTCAGAGGAGGGGATTGGAGAGGCAGGACACCGCATGCCCTCCTCCGACTATGACAGATCCAATGTCCCTCATGGAGCGCATTCTTAGCAACCTAAGAGTGCTTATGGAACTCTATCTAGATTTGGTGCTCCCAACCTAAAATTACTAGGGAAAAAGATAAGCATGCTTCGGATAAGGAATTTGATTCTTGACTCAAACACACATGAAATCTTTGTGGACCTACGCTATTCGATAGCACATCGTTTCAGGAAAAGAAAAAAGAATCTAATATGGTTAATGTTTCGACATCGGGGTGCACCACCGGTTTGAAAGCAGCACAATTACAAACGCATAGTTAATCTCTTTCTTCAGCCTTTCGTTTATGTTGAAGAGGTGAATGAAGGCAGAGCAAAGCAATCAATGAGTGATGAGTCACCATTTCCGTTCCGTCTTCTGGCCCAAAAGAAAGAGGAACACGGAACGGAACGGAAGGACTGAAAACGGCCGAAAACCGGAATTTGGAACACGGAAGCCGAAATTTCGCACATCCCTGTTTGGAATGCCCTTTAATGTTTCCTTCCTTGACGAGAAGTGAGAGTCTTTCGTTACATGCACTGTTGTTGTTAAAGGATGAGTTCCTCTTTAAAGAACGGTAGTGTTTTGATAAGCTGCATCTTGCGTTAGTGAGTCGGATATCCGAAACCCGGGGTCCACGAAATTGTCATTATCCGAATCATCCAAAAATCCGGGGTCCGCAAATTCGCTCTTATCCGAATCATCCAAAAATCCGGAGTCCGCAAAATCGCCCTTATCCGAATCGTCCAATCATCAGAACATTTTCGATCGGATCCTATGAATTGTACAGGCGATGCCTCTGCCGGCAAGCGGCACGGAGCGCAGTGGAAGTGGGGTTGCTTCGTGCGAGGAAGGTCGGGGGTTTCTTGTGCGCTGCTGCATTTTTGCATTTCGACTGACTGGTTGAGATTTGGGGAATTCTGATGTCTATAGGATTTTGAGGCGTTTTCTGCACATTTTCTAGCTGTACGCTGTGGTATTCAACACGATGATGTAGAAATGTTCAACATCAGTGATACGCAGGTACAAAGAGCAGGAAGCAGCACTGGGCAGAATACGGGAAGAGTATAAAGAGACTCTCACAGTCTGTTTCCATACATGGACCAATGACAGTAGGAGTACCTTTCTTGCGACTTGTTTATTACTGACCGGTTTTCTAACCACAACACAATGAAAAAGCTACTCAACATAATGATGTATAAACGCTCAATACCTTGGAAGTCCTTCAGTATGCCGGCCATCCGTTCGGCCAGCTTGCTTTCTTTTCTTCGAAGTTCGTAGTCTAAAGGTGGGCCACACTTCAGCGTAAGCAGGTGGATCACTACACGGGCATCGGCGGAGATTGTTGACGTTAGGTGTTATGAAACCTTCATCAGACCTCTGATTTCCAGGTGACAGGCAAAGATGAGGGAAAGAGCGTATCGAAGGCTGTTTAGGTCAATTTGCGTGATGCACACCTCGTTTCACATTTTGATGTTGAGCATTCAGCTGGAAAATTAGGCATAAAACGTCTAAAAATGGTATAGATATCAGAATCCCCCAAGTCTCAACCAGTCAGTCGAAGTGCTGCATCCTGCCCTTTGTACCTGTGTATCACTGATGTTGAACATTTCTACATCATCGTGTTGAATACCACAGCGTACAGCTAGAAAATGTGCAAAAAACGTGTCAAAATGGTATAGACATCAGAATTCCCCAAATCTCAACCAGTCAGTCGAAATGCAGCAGCGCACAAGAACCGAACTCCCGAACTTCCTCGCATGAAGCAGCCTCACTTCCACTGCGCTCCGAACCGTTTGCCGGCAGAGGCATCGCCCACGTACAAGACCCCCAAAACTCGTGATGCGCCATTTCCATTGTGACTTCAAGGACCCCCTACTCATTGGCTTTAACGACTTGGCAAAAAACAAACACATTTTTATACTAACTGAGGGTGAGGATTCTCCCTTTATGACTTGCTCCCCCCGTTCAGATATACGCTTCACTCCTTTGTCAGACTCGGCTCGCACTCAAATAAGAAAACATACCTCTGCTACTTTCACGATTCACGCGCCGAGAGAAGGCCGCCGACGTTCCGAGCTTCGTCGATCGAAGACCACAGACGCCATCGCATGGGCGAAGTTGTCGAATGCTAGGTGGGCCGCCCACGTAATGCCTTTCGCAGACACTCGGTGGACGAGAGCCGTCATCGACTGGATTCCGCAGAAGCGCCAAGGCCCGAATTCATCAACGATTTACCGTCCAGTGACGAAGGAACTTACAACGAAACCGACACGTACCGCGATTTATCAACGCGCGGTGTTGTAGGTTTCAGGTGGAAATCGCTATAACGGTTACCTTGTTAGAGTGCGGGGTAATGACGCTGTGAAGCACCGATAACGCTCCACTGCTAATGTCTCACCTAGTGACCAGTTAAGTTGCTCTTGGACATATCACTCCTTTCATTATCGTTACCGTTATTCATCTTGGAGCTTTGCTTAAGAATTTACATTCGCTGAGAAGGCATCTTTGATCGTGCATTTCTAGGGTGCTTTATTTAGCTTGTTATTTTTCCATCTTTACTTTTGCGTTTTCCACTACCTCTGGAAGCTGGAAGGAGGAGCACTGATATGTTTATGACGATAGATCTGAAACAGAAACATATTCCGTCTTCAAAATACGATGACGCAAAAAACTGTCACACAATAAACAACGAAAGCAGGCGCTGGCCAGACGGGAAAGAGACTCTATGTGCTCGAATACTAAGATATTGCAATGATACGGGAATAAATGAAGTCCTCGCGCTTCTAGTGGCGTCGATAACCCAAAAGAAGATTTCGAAATGGTGCACTATCGCGGTGACTCGTGTCTTCGAAAGACGTCGAAACTGCGCTTTCGCTGGATTTTCGCCGTTGAGAATGACACTGTATCGCCCCACGAGCGGCGGTTGGTGTGGCTGCGGCCAATACGCAACAGCCGTCAATTTACCGGCGTGACATCCTTCACTGCGTCCTTCGTGAATCACCAGGGCCGGTAAGTTTCTGTTAAGGAGCCGAGTAAGGAGTTTCTATTAAGGAGGTAAATCTGTGGTAGCGATTTACCTATTCCTTCGTTGATGAACCCGGGCCCAGGACGTCCACCAACTCGTTGGTTGGACTTCTTCGTGAAAACCTCGAACGAACGATATGGCGCTCTTCGTATCCCTGGAGCGGAGAGGATCCATTGGAGCACTCTGGCACGCGACAGGAACGAACGGATACGCTGCTGGTGCACTCAAGCAACTCGACGATCAGCGGGACGACAGGTAATACTGGTGATACCGCTGCCAAAATAACGTTTATGTCAGCTTAACGTGTCAGGGGAGGCTGAAACCCTCAAAGAGTTTCGCAAGAATTCTAGTAATCTTTGAACAAAGCTATAAAGTATAGCGTGAGTTTGTCATTAAGCGATTCCTCTATCCTTCTCACGCCCTTCTGCATGCTCGTAATCAGACCATGTTCCAAAGAAACTGTTCATTACCACTATCGGCTTACATTTGAGTTTATTTTTATTTTTTGGCGCAAGTAAGATTTAAGCTTTTTTTCCACAGGAAACGTGGGCGGCGTGAAAGAGAATTATGACAATGTTTTTAGCAGCTATTCTAAAACTTATTAGTTTATCGTTTATTAGTTTATCGATGTTCTTGCTTGCATGCTGTGTATTGAAATTTTCTCAAAGAGTTCAAACGGTTATTTTTGCAGTGCTATGCGACGCTTCAGTGCACCAAGAGTGCATGTATTGAACTATTAAATAAACTATTAAATTAACCTTACTGAAAGAAGAGCAAAGGGATGAAATTCCGCGCGTGAGCAGAAACAATCTAAATATTTTGCGGGTTAGGAAACGCATTCTATTGACGCCCAGAAACGTTAAAATATGCTAATTCTGCTCAAAAGTTTGATTTTATAGCTGCAACTTCTTTAGATGGTGACCCTAATTAATAACCCCTGCAAACGTTTTCAGCTGTGTGTTGTACAAGAAGATTATCAAACTCTACTCTTGCACTTGAGCTTTTCGTGTTTGCGAAATCGTAAAAATCAGTTTATTCATTTATTATAACAATGAGTTGTAGGCAAAATGGCATAAATTCATTCTACTTTTGGTGAGGCCGTTGTACCTCCACGATTTCGTCTAGAGGCGTATCAGTGCCGTCGAAGCAGCCTGTCACATATCCATTCACGATACGGACGAACAAATCGAAACGATGTCAGAGGGCTGAACATCGGAATAATGGCTGCCGTAACGATGGAAAACTCAAGGATCGGATGGTGATAGATGTCCAGCTGACCAACCAAGTAGCCCACAACAGCGATCAAGTAGAAGATGGGCAAGCATGCATGGTAGGTGAGCGCCTATAAATACAGCATTTAAAATGAGCTACAATTTTCAGCTCAGTTCTCGTTTCGGCTCTGTAGCTGTGAAGCGCTATTTCATTTCCTCTGAAGCGGATTTGCCAACTTCACCAGTGCTTCTGCAGGGGCAAACAAAAATCATACTAACCTGACCATCATGAAGTGGCTCACATCCGCACATAGATGGTGCTAAGGTAAGAGGTTTCATCAAAATTTTGTGAGGTTAACAACAGATCAAAAACAATATTTCCGTATTACTGTGTAATTTTGGACTAACTAGGGAGCTGTCTCAACGGAACGCCTGAACGGTAAGAGCGAATACTATAGGAAGAATATCCGTCATCCATGTAGTAACAGAACATGTTTTGTTTTTGCTGAATCCTCAAGGCGAATGAGTAGGAGGGTGTAATGGTTAAGGATTCGGAGGGTCGAGCTTACCACGGCAGCACAACGAGCTGGTCTCGTGGGCTGGGTGGCGCAGTGGTGGATGTGTCGCTCCATCTTTGTAACGTCGGGGGCTCAGTACCCGGGCTATGCCGCGCTTTTGCACCATTGTATCGGCCTTCTATATCTGAACTTTTTTGGCTACTTAATGGCGCCGTGACTCCGGCATAATACTCTTCTGGTTGAAACTCTTGCTCCCTTTCTTCCACTACCTCTAACTTCTCCACTTCGTGGTTTTTTAGCTGTCGCAGCTCGAAATCCTGTAGGATACTTGCTATTCTTTCCGCCAGCTTTATCTTGTCTCTCGAAGAACATCATTCAGCAGAGATCCACACTCCAGTGTCAGTAGTTGAATAACCACTCGAGGGTTAGGAGACAGTACAGAGGTGGTGTTACCAGCAGCTTATTATGACCGCGCGACTTTGTAAGCATAGCAGAGGCGACAATATTGAACTAGGTGCTAGGTCAAGTTGAAGCTAATAAGGTCCCCTCCTACGTTGTGGGTACACTAAGGTGGCACTCACTCACCGACACTAATAAATTGCCTACGAACCAATTTTCTAGCTTCCTGCCGCTGCTTCATGTTGAACGCACTTCAAAATTTCTAACTTTGACAACGATAACCATATATTGGCGCGAAAGTTTCATATGTCATGTGCAAAGCACATTTCGGACATTGCTGGTGCATCACGAGATGTCGACAAGGGATTACCGCAGCAAACTCCACAAAAAATTGCAGATATGGCAATTCCTATGGAAATCCGACACTATGGTAAAAGTGTACGGTCGGCAGCAAAGTCTTGCGGGTGCCGCAGACCCGCCATGACAAGGTGGTGCGGCGCTGCGAGGTTACTGTACGCAATACTGCGTACCTTTTGCCGGCAGGGATGTTTTGCCCCTCCGTTAATGTCCTTAGAGGAATTAGCATCAGCTACAGTAGGATAGGTATGATATTGCTCACATTTTAGAGTATCCTAGAAATGGGAGCCTTTTCGCTTTGAGTCTCCTCCCTTAATCGAAGAAGTAAGATCCGAGTGAACAAAAGCTAGAAGCCTTCAATCCTCCCCCCCCCCCAACGACTAGTGTAGATCCTTAACACATTCAATTTCTTTTTCGTAAGGTTCTACGGTAACCATATTTGTTGGTAGGTTACAGGATGTTTTGTTGCGATCAAAACTCTTGCGCCAGGCGGGTCTTCAGGTTAACCAGTTCCATGCTGACATCAGCGGCCGGCCCATCCCGTATCACGGGTGGGTGCTGACAGACCTCGAGGATATCGCGGATGTTACTTGCGGTCAAACAGCGCCGGTGGTGTAAGTCGAACATCGCTGCCCGGAAAGCAGAAGATGCTGGTTCGAGTCCCACCTGGCGCAAGAGTTTTGATCGCAACAAAACATCCTGTAACAACATATAGCCTCTATACCAGCCGCTCCAGGCTTAACCAAATGTGTTAAAGCATATTTGTTGGTGTTAACTGCTCTCTTATAGAAGCATTTCTGAGAAAGCGATTTCAGATTTGCCAAATTATAGTCCGAATTCTTTCCATAAGTAAGCCTAATAGTAATCACTTGGAAAGCAAGATAAGCATCGTACTTGGAAATTTTTTTGAGTGTTTCAAACTGCTAGGAGGTGCCGGCTGTTGGAGTGCACCCGGCCCCAAGTTCTTGGTTCGGATCTTTAGCTCATGCTAACCAGGTCATTCATTCCTCCAAGCTTGGTTAACTATTTCCCGGAAGGATAGAACACTGACTTGTTGATAGGCTGAACACTGCAAATCGTCTTGTATAAGGCCAAATACGAATTCAAAATGCCTCCACGATATCTTGTGGAAGTATAATGCGTGACGAAAAAAAACCCGTAAAAGGATTGACTAGCGCCGGCCTTTAATCCTCATTTTTATACATCTCTACCTAAAAGTTAGGGTTGTTCAAGCCAGGAATGTTTTAATAGGGCTATCTCAAATGGTGGCCCCTCCGAGCCATTTTGCGCCCCGAAACCCCCCAAGCTTCAAATCCAACCATGCCCCCCGGCGAGTCTCACCCGCAGCTCTTGGCACTGCGGGTGAGAGCCGCTGTGAACCACGGCAGCCCTCGGGAACCTTTGTGAGCGGCGGCTCCGTGACAACTCGTCCCCGCCGCGGCTTCCACCACAGTGGCAGCGTGGGTCCCACTGCGGGAGCGATATGGACGAGTTCTCGGGGTGCTGCCGCGAGACTCTGTAGAGGCCCTAAGAGCGCTCGGGAGCGGAACCTTCGACGTCACAATCATGAAGCAGCACCTCTACCATTGCGCCAACTAACCTATTTCCTTCCGCTGCAGGCACCTCATGATGTTCAACTTGACCTACCACCTCGATCAATATAGTTGCCTCTGCTATGCTTACGAAGTCGCGCGGTCATAATAAGCTGCTGCTAACACCACCTCTGCACTGTCTCCTAATCTCGAGTGTGAAGTTTAGACCTCTACTGGATGATGTTCTTTCGAGAGACGAGATGAAGCAGGCGGTAAGGATTGCAAGTATTCTACAGGATTTCGGACTGCGACAGCTGGAAATCGACGAAGTGGAGAAGTTGGAGGTAGTGGTAGAAGGGGACCACGAGTTTCAACTAGAAAGGGTTATGCCGAAGTCATGACGCCACTAACCAGTGAAGGCATAATCAGCATCAGCAAACTCAAAAAAGTTCAGATATGGAAATCCGATACTATAGTGGGAGTGCAAAAGCGGAGCTCGAGAACTGAACCTTCGCCCTAACGACCACGGCGCACTACCTCTACCACCGCGCTACCCAGCCCACGAGACGAGACCCTTGCACCGCCGTGGTAAGCTCGACGCTGTGGACCCTTAACCACCCCCTTACTCGTTTGCCTCAAGAATTGGGCAAAAACAATACATGTTCTGCTACTACTTTAAATCCTTTTTTCGTACACCTGCCCGTAGTTTTTCTAAATAATAATTTCACAATTTTCCTTTATAAGATCTAAACGACGAATTATGAAAATGATTCCAGAAAGCCACCTTGAGCAGCTGAGTGTGAATATGACGACAGTGCTCTGACATATTCCTCAGGTTGTTCAGTTTCAATATTGTAGCTCTTCTTAAGATAAGAATAGCGATATATGCCGGAATAATTGGTACAGACATGTGGAGAAGCGTAAATAGTGGCTTCCAGCTCATGATATTCAGAATGCCGCTGACGCTGCCATACACCATGTCGTAGTCGAATTTTACAGAAATAACCCTTCTCACATCATCAACACTATCGCTAGCGAAGGAAAAAGTGACCTGCAAGGTGTTCCATATAGTTCTTTAAAAAATGCAAAATAAGATCAAGAAACATTTTCTTGAACTAGAGACGTTGTATTGCACTACACTGCTCATGCTGATGACATGTTTATACTTAGAGCAATACGAGAGTGATTGTTAAGGAGTAGTTTTAAGGAGTTGCTAAATAATTTAAGGCATCTACCCTGCAAGTAGGTTCTAGGAAAATTCCCAAAAGCGCAAAAATAATGGAGTGCATTTCCGCATCTAGCACTCAGTTGTTCACAAAAACAAAAAAGCGTTGAACTGTAACATACAGCAGAGCTTGCCCGCTTTTTTGAACTCAAATACGGATGGCGGCACCTGCTCACTTAAAGAAATTTGTTCCCCCGGACGTCGACTATACACCTGTGAAATGCCGTTTCCTAAGCTGCTCGAGACGTTTCTATTCGTCCCTGTCAGAGTGCTTCAGTGAGCCCTCCTCGCTCGATGGACAACGGGAGCGTCATATCGTTCAAGGCTTTCACAAAGAAATCCGACTAACGCGTTGGTGGACGTAGAGGTGTTCCCTCGACCTACCGCAGAATCCAGTCGGTGAAGGCTGTCGTCAAAATGGAGTCTGCAAAGCGCAGTGTAAACCCACGTAATTTTGGCCCATGATATAGCGTGTCCGGTTTCCGAAAGTCGACAAAGCTCGGTTCTCTAGGGGTGTTAGAGGCCTTCTCTGAAGAGGGAAGCCCTTGAACTACCCCCACTGGTTCTCAACGAGACCTACATGATCTTGTAGGGCATAAGAGGAGGAACCCAGAAGTGTGTTCGGTTTTGCTGCTGACCGGAAATGACGAAAAACTGTCACGAGGCAACCCCTCGTGATTGCCGAGATGCCGTCCACCAGCAGTGCCATGTTGTTCGAATGGGTTGTGCTGGGGATTCTTGGGCACGATTTCGAGAGTGCGGATTCAAACCTGTGCAAATTGCTACTGTGGTTTTGCACCTTCTGCCTCGAAATCATATGTTTTTCTTCATGTTCACACTATTGTGAACATTCTGTCTTGCACACTCCATGCATTAGCATATCATACAGGGAGGTGTAATTGCACAGAAACTGTGACCTCAATTGACTTCGTTTTTACATATATTTTTTTCAAAAGTGTCTGCGTTCGTTATACACCTACGGTCGTCTATATTGTATTCAAACCTGATGTACTATTATCGTATGTTTCTTTCTTGCGAAGATCTTGATTGAAGACGGGTCAGCGCAGGCACGACTCGTGTGCCAGTAAACTACTGTCAAATATGTTTAATAGGGATAACAACAAAGAGTGAATAATAATAATGGCAATAACACGAATCCATTCCCACTAACAAGTATAAGGGAGGAAAGCTTCCTATGTCTCGCACGAAAACTATGTCGGAACACAGATTACCAATTGATCTACCGATCAATATGAGAGAATTTTTATTTGAGAACGACGGTAGAGTTCTCAAATAGTCTTATAAATGTTTTCTGCATTCCACTTATTGCTCGTCATGTACTGGAGTGTGGAAAGGAGAATGTTCACAATAGTGTGAAAATGAAGAAAAAAACCTACATGATTTCATGATAGTGGCAGAAGATGCAACCCACTGCAGCAATTTGCATGTATCTGGTTCCGAACCGCCGATCTCGTGCTCAGAACTCCTCTACACTAACCACTCGGCCAACTCTGCACTGCTGGTTATCGCGGCAATCACATGGCTCTGCCTTGCGACAGTTTTTTTCGTCATTTTAGGATCACACAGTGGCATCTATCAAGGACGAAAAACACTTCTGTGCTCCTCGTCGCATGCTCTACAACATCATGGAGGCTCGTTGAAAATCTTTGGGGGATGTTCATGGGCTTCGCTTTTCAGCTGCATAAACAGTGTCACTCCCAGTATCATTCTCGCCTGATCGTATGTTCAACCTGCTTGAGCCCAGACCTTTGCGACTACCTTAGCAGAGGAAGAACACTTGACTCGAGTAAGTGGGCACGAAGCTGGACTTTCATCGCCTTATTCACGCTTCGACGCTGCTGAATGCTCACCGAACAATTTCATGTTTAAAAAATAATTTTATAAGTGTAATAAGTGATAACCAAAATGCCCCATATCATATTTGATTGGCATAGTTTTATGTATATAAAATATGGGCTACTGCAAAGTGAGGGTCATCGAACAACGTCGTTCTTCAGCCATACAGCGACTATGATGTTCAGTAAAACTCACGAATTGAAATGCCGATGGTGAATAAATAAGAACAATAATGATAATAACTGTTCGGGATTTTGGTGTTTTATTACTCAATATATAGTAGCGATATGAGAACGAGAACAGTAAACTCCACAACGAGTGTGCGTAACAGTGCAGCATAAAGCTGGTTCTAAAACACCAATTCAGAAAATGCAGTCAATCGGTACAAAAATGCTAGATAATAATTGTAATTTTTTTAAATTTTAGTATATGTCTATGTTTATTTGCATAACGGAATCGTTGGAAAGCACTGTACAGTGACAACAACACAAAGGTCAGCCAAAAAATGAAGGCAAGGAAACCCAGCTATGGAACAAAAAGCCATTCAACAACAAAATCAACAAACAAAGTCATCTGTTGTCCATAAAATCGTATTCCTTAGCAAGGAAATATCCACACGGCTTTTCATTCGTCCACACAATGAAGGGGGCCTGAAGATGCTTAGCAATTTTTAACTATAAAGTGAAAAAGGTTGCCCGCATCCTGGGTCTTGGGCGAGGAAAAGACAGCTTTTCAAGCTTCTCTCTTATAAGAGATTTTTCGTTTAAAAACACTGACTAGATCTAACAGCTTATGCACAGGAAAGACATCAAAAACTTTGGAGCAAGATTGCAGGGCCAATATCGGGATATTTGGCTATATGTATTATAGTTGATGCTCTTGGTATTCGGAATATCAGAAGTCAAAAGAGAACCTTGGGAGCAAACTTGTTTTGCACCTTCTGCATTCTATTCTATTAAATATATCCATTTGCTTCTATAGAGGGAGAACAAACGCAACAGATTCTAAAAGATTGAATCTGCATGTTTCCTATGCCTTAAGTAGATTGAATATATTCTTAGTGGTTAAAGTCCTAAATACGTTTGACTTTCGTATCTTAGCTGAATTTCAAGCATTTTCGGGTGCGCTTTCTGAAATCAATTTTATTATCATAATAAAACTCACATCGCTATTAGAGCACACCCGCTCATGATGTAAGAATAACGTTGTGTCGGTGTACGAAATTGAGGTGCAAAACAACAACTTTTTGAGGAAGCCCACTCAATATGACCAAGGAAAAACTAGTACTACCTTCTATTCTTACCCTGTGTATGGTGTCCTTCGGTAAGTACGCACTGTAATAAACCTCGTGGAGTTTGCTGTGTGTTCAGAAGGAGCAATTACGTAAGACCCTCGTCTACTTCCTAGTGCCCATGAAGCAGCAAGGAGCGCTACTGGCAGAGATCGCCTCTGCCGGTTTGGCGACCGATCGCAACACCAGTGTTTTCATTGTCACAAAGCGCACTAACAGGAATTTTTCTGACAGACAAAGTACTTAAGGCCGCCACAGACTTCTGCGGCCCCGGTGCCGCTGGCGGCGCCGCCCAGCGGCACCGGCGGCGTCGCTGGCGGAAACGACTTGAATCATTCCACCCGGCGACGCCGCTCCAGCGTCTGTCTGTCTGCGCTCTGCGCTCTGCCCTTTCGCGGCGGGATCCAGAGCGGAGACGGTCGATGCGGGCGCGCGATCGTCGTCGGGGCGCGTTATTGTTAAGCACCAGTCGGTCCCCACTAGAAACAGTACAGTACCTCGCCGTCACCGCTCCCACTGACGATGAGTCAAGCCGCTGAACGGCGCCGCCGGTGCCGCCGGCCGGCCAGCGGCGCCGCCCAGCGGCGCCGCAGAAGTCTGTGGCGGCCTTTAGGCAAATAACCAAACGCTTCATCTTCTCTGTTTCATTGCGTAGATCATAGTCATTTAGTTTAGATAAACGAAAACAACTACTGGAGAAGAAAGCGAAACGACTGCCTCTTTCTTGGTCAACGATGCGTCTTGCAGTTCGTAGAAGTAGCCCTTTAAAAACATCACAAAAGTGTTTGGAAAACAAAAACTATAACAACTCACCCTGCAAAGCAGATTATTGGCTCAAAGAATTTGCAAGGACCATACGACACATAGTAGAGACCGTAGCCATCGGCTATGATTCTGAAAATTCCAACGCGTTAACAAGTCTACAGACAGTAACACAGAAGATATATTAGAGGTTTGGAAGTAATAGGTTATTCGAGAAGTCTCCTGCCACTTCTGCAATTTGTTCAAATTTTATTCTCTCTTGTGATACATTCGAAAAGTACTGAGCATAGGCACTATTATTATTTATTACATATTATCATTTGTCGAGTAATCTGTGAGAGCCACTTCTGTACAATTCTTAGGGTTTTACGAAATAAAAATCACCGATGCATCTCCCAAGTTGCTTGCAATCTTCAATCTGGTTCGCTTGCAAATGGTTGGACTGCATAAAACACATGAAGTCACAGATGAGGTCCGGTGTCTGTTAGATCCATATCCGGTGGATATGGTGGATGGGCGAGAACATGCCATCCAAAACAATGGACTTTTTCTGAGCTACCTTCGCAAAGTATTGACGCACGTTGTGGTGAAGGAAGAATATCTTACCTTGTTTTTCTACGTTTTCTACGAAGAGCCACTTTGACGTCTGCAATAGAAATCGACAGTGACAATCGTGTTTGCTGGCAGCATCTACCAGTGAATAACTGCATTGCGTCCAACAGACACTGAGGAATAACTTCATTGGATGAAGTTCCAGTTTTAGCGTATGAACCCTTGGTTCGCCTTGACTTTGCCACCGACACTTTCGAGTAATGTTAACCACTCTTTTTTGTCAGTGATCAAGTTCTCGAGGCAATTAAAATTCAACCGGAAAGTTAAGATGTTCATACATGCACTCCTGCACTTTTAGGTGGTGGCCGCTAAAATTATGCGGTATCCATGGGGTCTAAGCCATGCCTTCCCATTGCCGGTTACTTGGCCAGCTATGGTTGTGCGACACAAATGTTCCTTACCGCATCGCCTGCGTTGGTGTAGCATGTCGATGGCTCCAGTGCAGCGGCTATGACGTTAACAAAATCCCACCTGCCCCATGGGGCAACCAAAACTGCCAGGGCCTTACGCCGGGGAAGGTCTAATGGGTTCCGTGTCCTTGCTTGAGTCCTTCTGTAGTGTGGAATTCTTTCGGTCCGCTCCGTCCGTCACGATTGTTGTGTTCTGTACCATCAGCCCGGGCCGCAGGAAACCAAGTCCCAAAAGGAAGATTAACAGCTGTTGTGATTGCCCCAGTACACTTGCGCTTCGCACGCGGTGCTCACGTCGAGGACCATGCGCAGATAGTTGCCTTGAGCGCTGGGCCCTTCCCCGAGAACACGGTGTGGTGCTTTATCTCGATCCAACCCAACAAGCACACCACTACAACAATATCATGTAATAACGGGACTCACCGCACTCCTACGGTGATGCACTCCCAAGATCTATGCAGGTTTACTGGACGCCACATCGTCAGACAGAGTATAGACGGACAGAATAAACGGAGTGGCACAATAGGACACTGACGCAGAGAAGGGTGGACGCTCCATGGACTGACAGTGCGGCGCCCCTTAACCCTCCTTTTTGGTAGGACCCGCCCGCCAATCAAGCATTGTATTAACGAGAGCGTGGTAGTGGCTAGTCCACGATGGAGAGCTCCGGCTGAACTGAGTGGAGATAGTGTTAAAAGAGCGACGCCGCAAAGGTGGTCACGGTCGGTGCACTCGTTGACTGAAACACTACTATGCACGGTCAGCAAGAAGCAGGTCGCGACAGTTGGCGTGCTTCCTCAATTCGTAGAACAGATGGAGTTGAGCTTGCTTGGCGTCGAGGACGATTTGATCAGCCGTAATATCACGACATTTTTGACATACCTAGGCCATAGATCGGCCTATATAAACTATATCAATATCAATAGAATATTATCAATAGATGGTTTCAAAACACTTTTCAAAAATTTGGCGAAATAGAAAAAATGAGTGTCGCGAAACATTTTTAACATCCTAAAATCTTGAACACTTTGAGGTGTTCTCACTTTTCTTCCCCTTTGTGTTTAATGTTTCATTTTATGTTATCTATTATATATTCAATACGCACCTGCATATTCAAGGTCCACGTCTCTTATTTTAGAGCCCGTTAGGCTGTGTTATGCGAAAAGTCTGTGTTATAATCCCCCACAGGCACATTTTGTTTTGTTGCGATGGACATTGTGTGCATATTATAAAGACAAGTGGTTCAATAAGGCACGTAACTAAACCCATTATGAAATAGGCGACTTAACAGAATTCTATACTCAGTCAACGCAAGCTTTCTTATGGGATAATTACTCAACGTATTTTACATACAAGTATTATGAGTCCTTGTTAAAATTCAAATTATGTACTCTCTTTGACAATCCGGCTGTTTAACATATTGGAGAAGAAGTATCAACGACATAGTAATGGACATAAAATAAAATAATGACATTAAATTGTTAATAAAATAGCAAACGTGAAGCACGACGACATTTTCAAAATGCAGCCATCAAACACCAGAGGCAGTCGAAGTAAGCTTTCTTACGGAAAGGCACGTTTCTCCGTTAGGCAGCACTTTTTTGTAAACCGAGCGGGTTCTGAGTACGTACGCCTAAGCAAGAACAATCTACCACCTATTTCGGTCCCCGCTTTCAGGAATTTCGTTAGGAAAATGCTCCGACTAGAGTCTACTGATTCTCGCGGTGCCTGATTCTTTCCTCTCGTCTCTTATCAGCTCACGTGTTTTTGTTTATTAACCGGTTTTGGTGGTGTTGTTGCTTTGATTGTGGTTGTGTGTTTTTTCTTTTGCCTTTATTTTTTAACATTCGTTCACATGGGTATCCGTGTAATAAATATCAATATGTCAGTATTGTACCTTTGTAGCACGAATAGTGTACCGATGCAAGTGAGTAGATCGCAAACAGCGAAATTAAAGATAAGTATTGAATATGTCGTGAGATATTTAGGAGTCTTCTTCACCAACAGAAACAGCAGCAACGAATTTGCGATAATCCCAAGCCCATTCAAGACGCAGTGCATTACAATAGTACCAAGCAGCAATGTGTCCATTTCTAAAACATTGTGAAAACTTGCTGAGCATTTCAAAAACAGATGTGATCATAAATATATTACGTAAATATTTTGCTCGAAGTTCAAAAAATTGTAATCTTTTTTGCGTACGCTTGATGCTGACGGAGTTAGAATGTGAGAACAAGCAACGATATTTATTATGTTGTGCCAGTGTTCAACCAATACTACTAGTCCTTGAAGGGTCCATGTTTGAAGCCCTTGGAGCCTGTTTTCGCAGTCAAAAAACTCAATCTGAACACAATTAAAAGAATATCAGTAGAATGTTGACGTTCAGGAGAACTAGCTTAACAATTTCTTGTCAGCTTTTCTCGCAATTTATTTAAAATAAGTGCTTCAACACGCCTGTCGGCGTGTCTCGCACTTGCGCGCTTCGCGCGACCTTAGAGAGTCACTAAGCCAAGATCACTCATTCAAGCAGCTGCTCTGCTTGTGCAGCCTTCTCGTCACCTTAGCAGTAAAAATAGGTATTTGAAAACCTTAATAATTTCGAACCTTGGTTTACCTTCTTTAAGATCAGATGAGTAGTTCTTCGATATGAAGCCGTCCAGCTCTCCCTCCCTCCATCCTCAACATCTCTTCAACGTCGGCACTATCTTCAGACAGTTCAGAAACGTAATTTATTTGCGTTAATCAGTGCTTCAGTCCTCAGACTGTTGTGGAGCACTCCTTCGGCCAGGTACCCGCGTATCTCCCACCCCCCCCCCAACCCCGATTGGTTGAATCTTGGAGAAAACCACCGGTCAGGACCTCGATTAGCCCCAGGGCTGAAGTTCCGTGCAGCTTGAACGACATCCGCTTAAAATCGACAATACCGATCGATATCGATTGGTCGACTTCGGATTCGTGTTCAGCGACCTCAATTAGCCTAGCGCTGAGGTTTCGGACCGCTCGGACGACATCCATAAATAATCGATACTTTGATCGATATCGATTGATAGTGATCTATGCTTCAAAAACGAATTTCATAATCATGTTTAGCGACCTCGATTACCCCAGGGCTGAAGTTTCGGACCGCTTGGACGACATCCATAAAAATCGATAATTTAATCGATACCGATTGATGGTGATCTACACTTCAAAAACGAACTATAATCATGTTCAGCGAACTCGATTACCCCGCGGGCTGAAATTTCGGACCGCTTGGACGATATCCGTAAAAATTGATACTTTGATCAATATCGTTTGATAGTGATCTATGCTTCAAAAACGAATTTCATAGTCATGTTCAGCGACCTCGATTACCCCCAGGGCTGAAGTTGGCGACGTGTTCGTCACGTCTACGGCTCGCGGTGCACGGTCGCCGACGTGTTCCGTACGTCTACGGCTCGCCATGCACGGTCGCTGACGTGTTCGGCACGTCTACGGCTCGCCATGCACGGTTGCCGACGTGTTTGGCACGTCTACCGAGCCGCCAGGCACGTTCGGCGACGTGCTCAGCTCGTCTACTGAGTCGCCAGGCACGTAGAAGGCGTCTTGGTATTTTCCGCTATTTTCTCGCCTTAATTTGTGCCCCGTAACTTCCCCGTAATTTCCCCTATTTTATGACTCATCGCGTCGATCGATAGTGTGACTCATCGCTTAGCGGACTATTATAGAGTATGGTACGTCAAGCGGCCAAAAACATTCTCTCCGTCTCGATGGTTCCAGGAAACAAATAAAGTATTTCGAGATGAGCAGAACCAAGTGGGGGTAGACAGATCTTGCGAGGGGCCAGAGTATTATTTTATAGTTAATGGATTAGTTGGCGTGCTTGGCGGTTCAGCGAGGAACTTTCTAGCTCTTAAATTCAAAATTTAAATGTGCCGTAAGAAGGTATGAAAAGTGGCTTGGAAGTAAAATTAAAAAGGATTCGTGCGCTGAGGCTGGCGTCACGGTAACAAGCGAGTAGGTCAAACCCAAACAGATTGGCATTGGAGCGCAATATCCTATCGCCATTTACGGCTGCGCTACAGCGGACTGTTTTTGTTTATTCTTTCTGATTTCAATAGTTTTCAGACGCAGCCTTGATCCTAAGAGGGTAAGGTCTGCAATACTATTGAAGACTAAGAGGAAAAGTGTTACACTTATTGAGAAAGCAGCCCGTAAAAAATTGCGTTAAATTTCTGAAAATTTTCGCCAAGTCGTTAAGCCAGATTTTCATGAAAAATGCAAAAAAAAAATTAATTCGTTAAACTTGTTAAGTCGTAAACCGTTAAATATGCACCCCTGTCTGGAGGCAGACAGCGTTAGAAGGTGGCAGCGCGCCAGCCAATCAGGCCGCATCGTGGACGTGCTATTCAGAGAGGGCGTGTAGGGTCGATGCTCTATTTACAGGCGCGCTCTCACCTCGACATTGCCGGCGGAGAGTCGGTGGATACACCGCCCTCAGAAAGGGGCGGGGCAAGGGGCGCGCCTAGGACAAGATGTCCGGGTCCCTGCATTCACATGGAGGCGTCGCATTTCTAATCACTTCCTTTGGCCCTGCAGCTCTACCCTGAACTGATTTCGTTCTTGAGACAAGAGCCAGAATATTGTCCACCATATTTGGAGGAAAAGAGTTTTCAGCTGCAACGCCAAGGCTTTTTTCAGGTCTCGCCACATTGCTCAGTTCTAAGGCGTCGTCCGCATTTTCCGACAAGTACAGCAACATCTGAGCGAGATATATCATGACAGCAACGCCTGACCGGATTCACCCATAGTCTCTAGTTGAGGCGAAAATTTAGAGGATTGTGGTGAAAAATGATAGACTCTAAAGAGAAGAGTGACGTTCTCTTTTCCTCAACTGCCTCCATAACCGAACCGACTGGAAAATGACTTCAGAGTTCCCCGAGATACGCTTCCCAATCGTCTCCTATCAGCTGTTAGGTTTTTGGACGATGTCACGCCAATTAACAACGGTTTCGCAAACTTCGCAACGCCGTCCTATTGGACAAGCAAACTTGTCCAATAGGGCGGCGCGGGCAGGGCGGGAAGTGGGCGGCGGGCAGCTCGGTGTACCGAACGACTGCCCCCCAACACATCCCACCTGCAATTTATGAACCGCAGTAATATTCCATTAAATTATGGTGTAGATACCTAGTTTATGGTGTTCAAGGACCGCATCGGGAGAAACTGGGTAGTATATACTATATTGTAGTATATATGCATTTTATTGGTAGCAGGGGTGCACACAAAAATTCTGGGCGTTAAATTTTTACCAATTTTTTTAAGGAAATTTTTCGTCAAATATCCGGTAGATCGTTAAATTTTGTTAAAAATACAGTCAGCTGCTAACTATCAATTCGTACGCAAGAAAATCAGCAAAAACTTTATTTATTTATTATTATTTATTTATTATTTATTTCTCAACTTTAACGGGCCAACAACTAAAGTCCAACGGACGCATCGTAACATGAGAAGCAATTCGTTACCAACGAAGAGAGGACAGCAAAATAAACAAGCTTTCAGCTACGAATTGTCTTCTGGGTGCAGAAAAAGAACAGGGACGGAATTATCGTTCAAGATAACGGAACTTTGTGGAATGTTGCCCGCATCGCACCGGCAAGGCATACAAAAATGTTAGTTAGGTCAGGAAGACCCCGATACTTCTCACTTTCTCAGTTCTATGCGAAACGTTTTGTATGACTGTTTTACGAGCCTACACAATTCCGTTGCCGACAGCAGCCTGCTAACCACCGGAGGAACTAATAAAATATCATTAGAAGCACATCAGTGGATTTTCAACGTTCAGGAAAGTAGCAAAAAGCAAGCCTCTAGGTGAAGCTCAAACAAATTGGCGAGCGCGATATCCTGTTGCCATTCATGAATAAAATGATTGATCACTTACCTCTTTCCCTTGAATAGTTGATTGATCACTTACCTGTTTTGCTTCGTATTGACTTTCCGTATAGAATATCGCCAAGTCGTCTATTTAGCCGTCGCGATTTGGCAATGGCAAGAAGCCGCTGAATAAATAGAGGAATAGTTTCGAACATCGATTAGCCAATAGCAAATTTTGCCGTCAAGATTAGATGAGTAAATCGTCTCAACTTAGGCTCAACTAGGAGCGAACAATAGACAGACAAGTAGAAGAAGTCGCCTCCGAAGATCTCTAAGACTTTTCGAAAAAAAAGTCCAA
The DNA here is from genome assembly GCA_947396885.1 of Heligmosomoides polygyrus polygyrus. Lineage (NCBI taxonomy): Eukaryota > Metazoa > Nematoda > Chromadorea > Rhabditida > Heligmosomidae > Heligmosomoides > Heligmosomoides polygyrus. The sequence goes on from OX377202.1 coordinate 93,384,320, forward strand.
TATTCGAATTATTCGTTTATTCGAATAATTAAAAGAGGCTAATATTCGAATATTCGTTTATTCGAATATTCGAAGGTTTCGAATGTCGAATATTCGGATATTCTTCATTCTCTTAACAAGTTAGTGGCACTCCTATTCGAAAACCAGGGAAGTGTAACCTTATGATAAAAACGATGCTTGAGTTTCGCAGGAAGAATCCTCACCCTCAATGAGTATACATATGTGTTTATTTATTGCTAAGTCGTTAAACAGGAGTAGGGGGTCCTTGTACCTACAATGGAATTCGTGGGTCTTATGCGCCCGCGATGTTCTTGCCGGCAAGTGGCTCGGAATGGATAGTGATGTTGTTTAATGTGTAGGAGGTTCGATCCTCCTGCTCTGCTCCCTTTTTGCATTTCATCTGGTTGAGATTTGAAGTATTCCGACATCTAGACATTTTCAGATGTTTTTTGCCCAATTTTCCAGCTTTAGACCGTGGAGAGCAACTTTCTTGTTACTATTCTGTTGGTTGTTTATTATTGACTGGTCTTTTAACCACAAGGCAATGAGAAAGCTACTCAACATAATAATGAATTAACGTTCAAAACCAGTGATGCAAGGCACAAAGTGCATGAAACAGAAGCATTGCTCACAATACGGACAGCATATAAAAGCTACAGGCTCCTCACAAGTACACCAGCAACACCACCTTCAATGTCATTGTAACAAATCCGTTTTCCTTCAGCTTCCGCAGGTGCCTGCAGCTTGGATACTTACCTTCAGGATCTTGTCATTTTTTTTGCATACTAAATGACTTCAAAGCACGTCAACTTGAAGTTGTCGAAGACGAATAGCTGGAAGTGGTGGAAGAAGAAGATTGGGATCCTTAAGATGAACTGATGAGCGTGGAGAGGCGAACAAGCAGCGGACGCGTTAGACCGTGCGACATGATGTCATGCCACGCTGTCGGCGTTGCAAAAACTTGATTGGTCCCACGCGCCAGACACGCGAAAAAGGCGCGGTCGTCAACGTGTTAAACAGGGTTAAGTAGAATAGGACAATCCTTAAACCGTTTTAATTCACCTACCCAAAAAGTGAAGACATTGTTTGAAATTTTATAAAATTATCATTTTTGAGAAAAAAGAATGGTTCATTTCTTGTTACAAAAAACAGCACGGCATCCATTTTTTAGTTTCAGAAGGAAAAATTGCGCCATGACTTTGCCAGCGATTTTTAGTCAATTAAAAAAATTCTCTTTGCATGAAGCTTCACGCCTGCAAGCAATTAAACAAGGTCATTTATAAAAAACACAAAATCCTCTCTTTGATGACTCATGTAACCAGCATTAACATTTATCAATCAAATAAAAATCGTGACGAATTTTTTCAGTGCATGGTTTTTCAGTTTTTTCTCGTCTTCAACCGCTCTAAATTATTGCTGCCTTTTTGTGCCTTAAAATGAAAATTGATTTTTTTAGGAAGTAAAACGTTTCTAGAAGTATTACACTCATTCGGACAGCTGGCTTCAATTTGGCAAGCGTTCGCTTTGATTTCAAAAACATAAGGTTTGCAGAAGAGTACAGAGAGTGAGGAACACGAAACTCCCTGAAATTTACTACAAAATTGGCTTCTAAGTATAACAACTCTAAAAAGAGTAGAATTTAAAATTTGCTATCTTCTAACGCCATGGTGTCTTGTATCTAAGTTAGAAAGTTAAATTAAGTGGTTTGATTAGTTGGATTAGTTAGTTAGATTTCGTTTTTATTTGTTTCCAAAGCATAATGTTTGTTTAGAAGAACAGAGAGCCGAAACGGAGGAAAATGAACGGTTTGTTATCATTTGTCCTCTTATAGTCTTGCCTTTAGCCGTTTCTCAAAAATCTGCACACTTTTGTCCCGAATGTTACAAAGAATAATCCATTTGAAGAGTGACCAGACTTTTTTATTTTGTTTTTACGTAAAAATTGCTTTTGATAATTATTTATGAAAATTGTACTTGTGTCCGCCAAAGTTATAACGCTCCAAACACGCCCGCGCGTGCAGTATGGTGCACCAACGGTCGATGTTCTCCGCGCCCTTACGCTCAGGTTACAATTCTCGCTACTCTAAGGAACACCGTTCAATTCAATATCAAAAGCTCTATCGAATGGTACCCACCTCGTCCAAATTCCAAAATAATGATTTTCCGTGACGCTATCGTCAGCGCAGGATCGGCCTAGATGGTGCTCGTCCTCGATGAGAAATTATTAAAAAATCGATTTTTCCTAAATTGGGCGAGATTAACAACATTCGATAAAGCTTTTCGTGCTAAACAGAATGGTCGTTTGAAATGTCAACTCAAATAGAGAGCAAGGGCGGAAGACTTTTTTGAGGCTTGAGAACTTGAAATTGGCTGTCAACGGTTGGACCTGTATAAACCTATGAAAAAGGGCATTCAGCTTCTCATGATAAATGAACTAGTTCCTTTGTGATGTTTGTTAACTAGAAATTGAAGGCTGAACTTTGAAGAATCCATGTCATAGTATGAACAGGCCGACACTTCTAGTTCGGCAAATTTAGCAGTGTCTACTATCAAAACGACGGCCATGCTCTACAAAACACAGATCTGATAAAGAACGTTTGTGATGAGTTAGATGACAAAGTCACCTTATCTTTAATTCTTTCTACGATCGTCAGCCTGTAACCCAGAAGCGGGTGAACGATAGGATCGGACCCATTACTTTAAACTCTTTAGCTCTATAAAGATGGAGGAGGGGTCGTAAACCAATTAGCAAACGTTTGAGAGAACGAGCTCCGCAACCAGGTCAAGAGTAATAAATTCCACAGCTTATGCAGGTAATTGGATTGGTAGGAGGAAGGTGAATCTAATGGTGCAATTTAATTTTCATATAATTGAATTTGAACGAGGTTATGGCACTGCGACGGTTTGCGACGGAAAATTTTTCGCAAAACGTCGATTGATTGCGAATTAGGAGCGATATTGTATGGAGCAAGACCTATAACAACCTAGCGCTGTTTACCCAGGGTGTTACTCTATTCTCGGTCCACGAATTCTTAGGGAAGCAAAGGGTGTTTCGTTGTCATTATACCTTTGTCATCGTCCTTTAGTCTCGTGAAGGAAATGGATGGAGCAGCCTTCGCTTGAACAACGGCATCTGAGCTGTACACCGACTTCCACAACCTCGGCTTAGTCCTCAGCTCTCCTTCGCCTCACTCGTCGCTCTCAGACTCAGTAGACCTTATCGCTTACTGGATCGCCATTCTCCACTCCATTAACTCTGATTTAACATAGGTGTAGCGGAAGCATGTCGGCCACGGGACAGGAGATCCATTGATCGAAATCGATCTACCACAGTTGATAATTACCGATCCCCTTTCGCAATTAACCAATTGGTAGAAGAGTAATGACAATCTGATGCCTTCGTACATGCTCCTCTGTCGCACGCAGTTTACAGCGGGTAATAAAAAATAAGTAAATGTCAATCATTGGGTGACCATAATAAATAAGGGTGTTCATTTGATTATTCGAATATTCGGTTATTCGAAATTCGATTATTCGAAATTCGAAATTTTAAGAATCAAATAATATTCGATGATTAGAAATTCAAAATTTTGAAAATCGAATATTATTCGGTCATTCGAAATTCGAAATTTTGAAAATCGAATAATATCCAATCATTCGAAATTTAAAATTTTGAAAATCGAATAATATTCGGTTATTCGAAATTCGAAATTTTTTCCCAAGGACAAAGGTGTAGTTGTGACACGGAAAGTGATGAACTCTTTGAGAAAAAAGTCCGCTAAAAATGTTGTTAAATTTCTGAAAATTTCCGTTCAGTCGGTTTTTGAACTGAAAACACCTCCTATTCGTTAAATTCGTTAAATCGTTAACCATTAAATGTGCACCCCTGATGAGAAGAAGTGGCGCCAACAGACAGGAATGCGGGTCCCGCCTCTAAGCGGGACAAAGGCTGAAGAACAAGGATAAGGGTATAGATCAAGAGAGGTGCTGAAAAAGTGGTCCGGCTTTCGTAGGTCGCGCGTTTAGAGATTGAACAAACACTAGCGAAGCAATAGCATTTAAAGCATATATTGATGTTCTTTCATAACAGCAATACTATTTTTCCTGGGAAAATCTCTAAGCGGATATTGCTTTATCCTAATCAGAGACATATAAACAGACTCCGTCCAACGTATTTCTATTGCTGACTAGATTATCCAGATCCAGATTATCCAGAATGCCGCCAGATTGTTGCTACATCATCGTTGATGTTATCTTGTACTTTCTTATTACTCGGCTATAAACACTGTCTAGTCATATGAGGCCCCTCCCAGCTAAGGAATATCCCTTTAACCTAGTATTGCACCTGCATCAACTACACTCTCTTCAAGAAGCTGATCCTCCCACTTTGTTATGAATGATTTTTCCATTGAAAGGCTCTTAAGATGATCTTAGATGCAGTTTATTCCCTTATTCTTTAACAGCATTTTTACTCACTTGCAATCGTCTAAGGAAGGGAACAAAACGGTTAGAAATCCTTGTCTTCTTTCAGTCTTTCCATAATTTTTGCTGTTGTTTTTCCTTTTATATTTAGTTGTGTTTGCTATTATTGGGTTGATCGAAAAGTCTTGCAACACTTTACGCTACTGCCTGTTAAATTTGTTACAGCTCTTTCAGTATTGATCTTGTGTTGTGACGTACCAGTACATTCTTGAAGCTTCCTCAAGCATGCTATAGAAGGAGTACGTACGAATACAGCAACAATGTAAACGATAAGCAGCAGCATCCTACGACCTATCGTCTACTACGAATTTCTGCAAGGTCATTCCGCAAGGACTGCAGCCTCCAACACCTGCAGACTGGAGATATATATCTCGAAGATCTACCTCGTTCCGGACGCCCTTTGTTGGACTCAGATGGCATGCTTTGCTGGGAGTTGCTGGATAGTGAACCACAGTCGCAGCATCTGTCCACGCTACCCAGCTCCAGAGCTTGGCCGACACCATGCGCCAAAATCGTCCAGAACGGGGAAATGTCTACATACGGGCTGCATGACAACGCGCGCCCTCATGTCGCAAAAGTGAGTCGCGAGAAAATCCAGGAGTTACACTGGGAAGTTCTGCTCCATCCACCGTCTCGCCAGACCTCGCTCCTTCTGATTACCATCTGATCAGAGTTCTGAAGCAGCATTTTCGAGCTAGAGAGTTCAATGATCGACGTCAACTGGAAATGGAGGTTTCTGAATTCTTTTCCTCACAGCCCTCGGAATTCTAGCGGAAAGAAATTGAAAGGCTGCCTGAACGATGGAGCAGGATCCTAGACTCCAATGGGGAATATATCGTGGACTGAGTTTTTGTTTTAGCAGATAGGAACAAATTTGAATATTGTTGTGCTAGTGTTGCAAGACTTTCCGATCAACGTAATAATTATTTTATCAACCACAATGTATAAAATGCCAGAACTGGGTCCGTACTTGGAAAAGGCTTCTAGTCCGGAAATTCAACCCAGTTTTGCTTTTCACTATCAGACTAAATAAATTTCAGCCGTCCGTTTTGCCAGGAACTCTCTGTACTCTAGACCTCTCAAATTTCCACAGACAGCGCGATGAAATGTCTTCTCCTTTCATTTTATGGTGACGGCTGTAAATTCAAATAGCTAGTAACAGCACAAAATTAAAATATCCATAAAAACAAGGCACCCAGGAACAAAGCGAAAAACGAACAAAATGCTAGCAATATCATCGTAGTAGTAATGAAACTCTCCGCAATATAAGGTCAAGGTTCAATCTCTGTGAAACATCGTGGTGGAATAAAACTGCGGGGGGTTGTGAGCCTCTAATGAGGCGCTATTGAAAATAGAACGCTACACCTACGTCGATAAAATACATTTTCGAGGAGGCAAAATACATTTGTGAGCAATCGCATGCAGAAATTGTACCCGAACTCGGATGCTCGAGTTCCATGTGAGATACAAACACACTGGCACACTCATCACGCATAATTTACCCACATACACGAGTGGCAAAAGTTGCTTTTCTAACTATTCCACAGCTCAATGTATAAATGCTAACCTCAAACTGGACACTTTTCAGACCAAATCTGACATTTTTAATGCTAAATCGGACAGTTTTCAATCAAATCGGACACAAATCGAAGGAAGCTTGGCACTTCTGAAATCAAGCTTAACATCTTACAAGTCAAACGATCTTCTTCAACACTAAAGTAGAGCCTCCAAAACGGTAACAATAAGTTTTGGTATAATAAAAAGTTGGTATAATTTCTTTTTAAAATTTTGAATTTCAGCTACACAAAAAATGTGAGCACAATGTTAGGATTTGAAAAAAATATTTTTAAAAGAACAATATTTAGATTCTGTTTCAAAACGCAGGAAGGGAGCGATCAGATAGTATTTTAGAAGTAGAGATTGACTATATAGACCGTCGTGATTTTTAGCAATTTTTAAAATTGCTATTGCAGATTCAAGTCTGTTTCTTTAAGCCTCACGTGGCTGGTATCTATTACATGGCTATTGCAGATATTCAGAAACGGTTTAGTGGTCCTACGTGTTAACTGGACGGACCTTCCACGGTCGTTAGTCAACAGTTAAGCTGTAGCAGTCTTGATGGCTTCATAAATTCGCTTTCCAGAACTAGTGGAAAATGGTGCTCAGAACTGTTCGTTCATATTATACATCTAACAGCACACTTTCTCCTTTTAACTAGATTCTGATGACCGATTACCAGCAAGCTGACACTATTTTAAGTTTTTTGTTTGCCTCTCTTCCTTACCTGCAGATAAATTTTATAGGCTTTCTATGTATCATCGAGTCTACTACATTGGTAACATTTAAATGTTGTGGTTATAAGCGCATTGTTGAATGCATAATTGAATTGAATTAAACTTTTGTTTAATTGATTTTCACAAATCTTTCAAAAATTCTGTCTGCGTGAAATATCTGTCTGTCTACCACTATATAATTGAGTTTGAAACCTGCGTGAGATACGCCTCATCGAACCGCGCGTGGACAAAATATGCATTTTAACATTAGCTATTGCAAGTCATTTTAACATGGAATCTTGCTACAGCAGAGGAAGCGCAGCCTCCTTTTTGACACAGCGGCAATATGCGGTTTCTGAACGTCCTGATTCCAAATACGTGTCACCGACATCTGCTGCGAGCATGGGAGGACCGCTAAGGGGTGGTGTAGGATAAAAGTAAGAGGGACCTCTAAAGTAGACTAGAAGAGCACCAGGAAGGAAAGTGAAGGAGGGACCAGGACGGGGAACTAGCAAGGAGACCAGAAGGTAGTCGATAAAGGAAACAAAGAGGTGGGCCAAGAGTTGGGACCAGGAAGGGGCGGGGGTGGTGAAGACCAGTGAGGATGGACAAGCGATTAGATGCAGTAAGAAGAAACGAGTGAGAGGGGACCTGGCGTCAGGATTCGGAAGGCGTGTCAACGATATCCGGAAACACAAGCTGTTGGGCATGAGACCGGTTGCGGAGGAGCCCTGGGGACATAAGTACAATGGTGTTACTGGATGGTCCGGAGAGAATGTCTATGAGGAACCACGGAAGTGGAGAACGGCTTGTTGCCAATAAAGTAAGCAGCAGATCCTAGATGTTAACGAGTTTTAAGTTTTACAAAAACGGCTTTACCTAGGTCAGTGATGTTGCAAAGTCGCGCGAAGCGCGCAAGTGCCCTAAGTAGACCTACGAAAGTGGGCTTAGGCATGTCGGAGCACTTGCCACCAATAAAACGAAAGAACAGGAACAGCTTTAAAAAGCACATTTCCTCACACCTCCGTTTTAAAATAACAGCGTTCACACTATTAATCTTCACGATCTTGCTGAGTGCATCTCTACGTTTATTGTGCCAAAAATTGCTGCCTTCTTAAACTTTAAAATAAAATAAATAATAAATAAATAAATTTAAAATATTTTAAAGTTATTTTTAAAGACATTTCAATAAGGTTTTATAGAAAGTTTATTAAAAAGTTTCAAAAAAGTTTTATAAAATTTCAAACAATGTCACAGACAAACTTATTGGGGCAGATTAATTAAAAAATGTGATGAAAGTCATACTAAATTTTTCTTGGTCGAGATGTTATTCAAACCATTTTAGAGAGTTTTTTCAATGTGAAATAAACTCGTCTTCGTCTTCTAGTGGCAAGATTTGCTCGCATTTCCTAGCAAATCGTCAAAGTGCAAGGCCAGGGTTAGGAATAAAATCAAAGAATATTCCGTTCATTATTGCGTAGAGGCAAGGGTGTTTAATTTAGTTTTAGTGTTTATTTTTATTTATATGCTTTTAAATTTTCAAATGTACTGTTCGCTTGAAAGGCGGACACCACTCCGTAATCTGACGAGACCACTTGTTATCAACAGGATTAGAAATCTTCCAGCAATATGTTCATTTTCTTACCAAGGTACAGTCTACCACATCTTTGACTTTAGTAATTCCTCGCAGCCGCACGTTTCTCTTTCTACCTCAAAGACTCATTCCAACCATTTCATGTTCCATGCGCCTTTGTGCTGCTGCAAGTTTACGCTTGTCTGACTTTGATAGAGGGGGGGGGGTACATGGCCCAGCTCCATACAGCATTGACGGCAATATACACATATTGAAAAGGCGTCGTTTCCACTTCATCTGGACCGTCCTCAATGTAAAAAAATTTGGTTTGCTTTCCTCAATGTCCAAGTCCACCTTGCTCATGGGAGTATCAAAATTCGGTGGTACTGAAAGCCAAGTAACAAAAATATCCTCATTCACTGCCAATCTGCTCACCCTTCTAGTACAAAGAAGGGCATCATTAAAAATGTTTCGAACCGTCACATCAGTTTCGCCTGATAGTGAACAGAAACTGTTCTCGATGAATATGGCGCTTAAGATTGCGAAAAGTAACGGGTATCCAGGGCAGCACTGGCGTAAGGTACGCAGGCTGCAAGCCAGCCCCGCTGTCCGCCAAGAGGAAGAGCGTATGAAAGTACCATTTTGCATGCCTTTCATCTCAGACAAACTAAGTGCGGAGATACGCAGATGTTGCATAACGCTGATCTCCACGAGGTGGTGAGGGCAATTGACATCCCTCCTAGCACTTTAAAAAGGCAGGCAACTGGTTCGAAATCGAATCTACGATAGGAAATGTCTCACACCGTCCTGCGTTGTCTGCTCTAATGAAAAAAAGGGTGACTTTATGACACCGGATGTGGTCTATCAGATGTCATGCAATGAATGTGGGAATAATTACATAGAGGAGATAGAAAGACCCCTCTGTCTCAGAACAAAACAGCTTTTGGATGGTCCTAGAAGAAGTAAGGTCCAGACTCCTTGAGGGAAACACAGGGTTCGATGCCATGCTGGCGCGTTGATAGAAGTCTCAGTATCGATCTTAGCGCGAGAGAGTGGCATATCGGCGCGCAGGACACTAGAAGCACTATGGATCGTAGCTACGAGTCCTCCTGCATCTACCTCTGAGGTTAGTCGTTGGAAACTGTGGTGTCGGATCACGTTCCTGTTTTCGTTAAGACTAGTACACTGTAATATGTTGTTATGTCTGATGTTTGGGCTGGTAGTCTTGTAGATGTTATCGGCTATTCCAGGCTCTGAAGAAAACGAAACTCGCCAAAACGTAAACCGAACAAAGAAGAGCTTAACCATCTTCGTTTACGGCTACAACAAAAATGTTACCTAATAGTTTAGCAACGCTATGCCAAGATTTATCGAAAGTCGAACTTGGGCGGTTTCTACTCTATATTTGTACTCTTTACCATATGCAAGTTCGGAGTTTCGTTAGATTTCGTGAACCGTTTTTTTGCTTATCTCGAGTGTACTAAATAAATAGATAAATCGTAAGGGATACATCCTTCAGATTCCACCGCTTGAAAAGGTAATAAATCGATGCCTGTATGTCCTCATCAACAACAGAATGCACTAAAAACACCGGTGCATCAGACCTTAACGACGTGAATTGGTCGTCGTATCAATCAATCAATAAACTGGTAGCATAGATCTTTATTACCATTGCGTAACATCGAGGTTCTCAAGCCCGGTAGAGTGGCGTTGATCGTTTTCATGCGACTAGAACTTCTCTAGAGCTTTAAATATTTCTGGAATATTACAAGACAAAAACAAATAGCCGGATCAACACCACATTTTCAAAAAACAAAAAAAAACGGTAAATGTGTTAAAAGAAACAGCGGAGATGTTCAAAAAATGTGATTTCCACCACAGTGGCGCACACAAGGTATTACATTAAGGCTCCGTTAGTGATATACGAGCAGATAAGCCATTGACGAGTGACATCCTCGACTCCATCGATGTTGAAGTTGCGGTTGCCATTGAACATCTCAGAGGTTTGGCGCTAAAATAGTAGGTACTCAGTGCACTTTTTATCTAAAAATACAGTAATAATCAAAAATTAATTATTTACTGGTGAAAACGCATGCTTAGTGTGGACTTTGAATCTGTTAAGTTGCTAAGAGACATAATTAAAGCGTTGCATGGGAAATGATGGAGTCAAGCTACGGTCGTTCAATGCCCTCATCTTGAAGGGTGATCTATGATGATGTATCCCACATGTAAGCCTTTATGGGTCACTTGTTGACTGTCGCCGACGATAAAAGTATGGTATATGCCATTGATCAATTCTGCATTAGAATGCACGAACCATTCTACTTCTAAGGGAGCCAATTTAAATGCGTATTTGACGAAAACAACTTGAGGTGGTCACCCGGTAGACAAGTTGCTGTGTTGATCCTCCTCGGTGAAGTCCCCTATCAACACCGGATGGATGGAATGTTCGGGTGGGTGTGGCTGGAGCGCACCCTACTGCTGGCACCTTTTCCGAGTGCGCTACCATGTGACCGTTGACTGTCTTAGGAACTATTTCTATAGGTGTATTTTTCCAGCGATAGAATTAAGAAATCGCGCACGACCTTGGAGCAGTGTACTAGAGCCGACACATGGAAATGGAATTGAGCGTGAAAAATCAATTTCTGTCGTTAGGACGGCGCTATTTACCGTCTGCTGCACTGAACATATAGTTTCTACGACGAAACATGGCTATATACTATAGATTTGCATAAATTCAAAAAAGATAGGGATCAAAAACGGGTTTAATCATTCTCCTTGTAACCTGAGCGAGGCATTCTACTTCTCCGGATATACCCCTTCTGTTAGAACATATTGAGATCAGCCGTAAGTGCTCTTCCCTGCCACACAAGTCTGGTACCAAGTCCTCATCCCCGAAAAGATGGAAAGCTTGGTTAGTGAGTGGGGAGGTAAGTCTAACCAGGTACCTAGAATCGAGTGCACTTGTCAGCCGGCGCCTCCTCCGACCACGCGTCTATATCACCGGTATGGACAAGCGGCTAGGAAACATTGAGGTTAATGGTTTTACAGGGTGAACCAAAATAACGTGGACAAGATTTTTTCGTCATAATTATAAAACAACCAACAATTCGAGAAAACGAAGACTAACGACCAACAACACAAACATTAGGGCTCATCATATTCAAGTAGATTCGAAGTGGCCTCCCTTGTAGCGGATGCAGAAGGACAAACGTTTCGCGAATTTTTCGGCGATGGACCGCAGGTCATCAGGAGACAACACTCGCACTCCTGGCGCAAGGATTCCTTCAGGGACTCGAGACTGCGGTGACGTCTGACGCCGACCCTAGCCTCTAAAATGCACACGCACTGTAGTCCATCGGATTCAAATCCGGAGAATACGGCGGCCATTCCGAAGGCGTGATAAAGTCGGGAGATTGGCCGTGCACCAGGCCTGCGTACTCTTCACCCTTTGTGCGGCAGTAGAGTTCTGTTGGAACGTCCAATGAGCGTCACCGAAGTGCTGGTGGGCCCAAGGAAGAACTACGGACTCAAGAATGTCTCGCTGGTACACATCTTCGTGTCGATTTCCACTCCTTTATCCACGAAAACCAGGGGTCTTGTCGCTGGCGCAGATTCCGCCCAAAACCATGACAGATTGTGGATTTTGGACGATAGCAGAGGTGCTTGGAGCCTCTGTAGACCACATCCCACCATTTTGGCGGTTGTGCTCCATGGTGAACAGCTTCTCATCCGTGAACAGAATCTGTTCCCAGGTACGACCTGCGGCCCATCGTCGAAAAATTCGCGAAACGTTTGGCCCTCTGCATCCGCACCAAGGAAAGCCGCTACGAAACCACTTGAACATGATGTGTCCTAATGTCTGTATTATTGTAATTTAGCTGACCTTTTCTCGAATTGTTGCGTGTTTTATAATTATGACGAAAAAATCTTGTTCACTTTATTTTGGTTCACCCTGTAAAATTCACTGCGTATTCTATTTCTAGAAGTTTGTCGTATTGCAACTTTTGTGCGTGCTTCTTTTGTGCAATCACAGAGTCATAGAGTTGGTATCATAATGGTAAGGAAAGGCTTTTAATCGCCGAAAATTTTTGAGCCAATTTTTCACAATCAATTCGTGGGGCATGCAATGATCTGACCCCAAAAATAACGTACCAGCGCCACTTCCAATCCCATGAGCATGATGACCATCGCCAATCTGAGCTTCACCAGCACGAACGGAGGCGGCTCCCTCTCCAAGCGATGGGAAACCTTGACTCACTCCACTGCCGATGGAGGATGCAGGATGTGATTGTCGACCTCCGACTGACTCTACGCCATGGCCTACACCTCCGGCCGCTCTTCCGTTGAGTTCTACTCCTTGTCCGATGCCAGCTCCACCGTGGGCACCAACGCCATGACCAATCGAGTGTCCCTGCGCCGATTGTCGACCTCCGACTGACTCTACGCCATGGCCTACACCTCCGGCCGCTCCTCCGTTGAGTTCTACTCCTTGTCCGATGCCAGCCCCACCGTGGACACCAACGCCACGACCAATCGAGTGCCGCTGCTCTTCGACATGCACTCCTTGTCCAACTTCTCCACCAAACGGCACTTTTCCGCCGCGGACTCCTCCTCCAACTCGGCCACTGTTCACACCGTCCCCAATTCCTCTAACAGAGCGGCTGCCGTCGCCAAGTGTTGCTCTTCTGTGTCGTCCACCATGCCCATGCTGTCCAACCCCGCTCCCTATGTGAGGCGCACCATGGTGAGGATCACGATGTGGCTGGTTATGATGAACTCCTTGTCCAATATGCGCTGTGTGCAGACCTTAAAATATAATAAATAACAACAAATATAAAATATATAAAATTGTAAGATTGACTGAAGTTGCGAGGGTGGGTAGCATTGGGAGGTGGTAGCGTTCTAGCTAATTATAACAAAAAATGAGGAAAGCCAAAACAATTACAGCACTGGTCAAACTCACATCTGGCAATCAGGACACAAAGTTTACAAGCTCTCACGCCCACTCGATGCCTCCTGATTGGCTGGCGCTTGCCCACCTCCCAATGCTGCCTGCATACAGAAATAGTGTAAACGCTTACGATACCAAAAGATTCCATAGACCATTTTCACGGAAAATTGGACAATTTTCAAATCAAACTGGACACTTCTGAAAAAATTGACAGTTTTCAAATCTAATCGGATACTCTTCGAAGGAGATTGACGCTTTCGAAACTGAACTGAACATCTTAAAAAGACACAACCAGCGTTTTCCAGATTAATCTAAAAGCTACCCGACATTGTTAAAACTTCTGTTATTCAAGGAAAATTTAGAGTGATTTTCTTTGAAATTTTTAAATTAACCTGCACCTTTAAGTTGACAAACTGCTTGAAATTTTAAAAAATTCTTATTGTTAGAAAATTTTTTGATTAATGCTATACTTATTGTAGAATGCAGAAAGGCTAAACTTTGAGCATGAAAAGAGATCGTGCCATGCACGTATGGCTTGGTGTGATTTTTTGTTTGATTGATAGTCTAAATGCTGCTTACTTGAAACATCAAAGTGGAGATATGTGTTTTCTATAACTGCGCTTTCGTATACCGTATGTATATATAACAAACAACGACTTTAACCCTGCGCAAACAAAACCTTTATATCATTCAAATGAAAGTCCAACGTCCTGGGAGAGTGCATGGCGCGCATCTCTTTTTTCACTATATAATTACTGCCTTTATTAGCATTAGAATGACTTTTAGTTATTTTTCTTTCAAAAAGAATTTTTATAAAATTGTTAACAGTGTATTCACTTATTGGAGTAGGTGACTCCCCTGCCCCAATAAGTGAATACAGACTCGTAGTATACATTTTCATTGAAGAAAAATTATCCTAACCATTTTTAAGAGATTCATTTAGTTTAATTTGAAAGAGGCCTGTTTTCTTTAGAAAGATGTTGTGATTTCAAAAGCGTAAAAGCTGCTTAGTAGAGTATCCATTTTGGTTTGAAAAGTGTCCAATTTTAGTAGAAAGTTCCCAATTTCTCATCAAAATGGTATACGCGAAGTGATTTCTATAGCGCACATCTTGGCTGTTAAAATGATCTTTCCAACAAAATTTCATTCCCAAACTCTTCGCGTGTCTTTCAGACAGTAGATTGCTTGCTCAGTAGTGTGGACATCTTATGGATGGAAAACAGGTTAGCGCTTTAGACAAAAATGAAATGAAATGAAAACTGCTGTGGAAGAACTTACTTTGAGTCAGTTGGATTACCAAGAGCAGGACCAGCAATCTGAACATCATTGTTGTGTTTCTGAAATAGCAGCATTTATATCCAACACATTGTAAGCGAAGCAAAATAAAATCCACATCACGGGCAGTTCAACATCACTCATGGAATGCTTTGTTTCATATCATCAAAGTTGGAAATGGAGTTTAGTGAGCTATTATATGAGGTGGTGCCGTATTTAACACTATTACTACGGAACAAACTCTGCTTCTTAAACAATGAAATAAACAAATGCAGTGCCTTAGATGACTAACTAAACACTAAGCCGGGATACAAATCATATGCTACAATATGAGTATTTTCTATTCTCCGATCTTGAACAGCGAAGAATTTTCTATATGACGATGGAGATGATAGAAAACTCATGGTCAGTATTTGGAGAGAAAGGAGAAAGGCAATGCCTTAGCAATACGAAGAGGAAAAAATACATCTTCGATGATATGGTATTGTCTGTACAAAAACTCTGGAGAATAGATTTTGAAATATACATTTTATTCGGTTTAAGGCAGTCATGCAGCTTCACAAGATTTTTTCTCAGATTTTTTGGAAAACTTTGAAACGAGAAATTTCACCATGTTCAAGACTATATGAGAGATGTATTCCGACTTTTTCTGAGCACTAAACATCCATTCACACAAAGTGATGTCTAACTGCAGATGTTCTTAAATTGCTCTGATTTTTGTAGGCCAAATAATTATTTTTGTACGAAGCTAGGATTAGTTGTGATCAGAAGTCGAAAACGGTGGAAACATTAGGTGCGAGCCTAATAAAGTCGAATGCATACCGGGATGATCTTCGTTTTGAAAGCAATCTTTAGAGCTTGCTGTTATATTAGCGCGCCAATAGAATAACTTAATAATAAATCTCACAGAAAACAACGAGTACTTAGGTCTTCTTGTCTTAAACTCTTCTATACAAATGGTAATGAGATTCAAAGAGCGATGGGCGAGCCTAGAGACTTTTCTTTAAGCTTCTGAGGCAATCCTTATCTGGCCTAACGTTCTAAATGAAGAAATTTTAAATTAAAACGTATTATTGACAATAAGGAGCTTAGATGAGTAGTACTGAAGACGGCAGCGAGAAATGCCAAAAGAGAAGTTCACTTGAATCAACTGCAATTGCAAGGACGAGTCGGCCGCTTTAAACAATTGACTCGGGTATCCGATAGGGCAATAAATCTCGATAAGCGGATTGCGGTGCTTCTTTAATGGTCGGGAAACCAGCTTCCCAAGTGCAAACAGCGTGGTGCTTCTAATTTGAGTTGGGAACACTGTTGTGGCGGGACTAAACGTCAAAAGTCACAGAACTGAAGAGAGGAGATGAGGTGAACAACGCGGACGAAGGTCACATGCTGCATTACATCGGAGTGAACAGCAGCAGCGACTAACAAGAGGCCAGCCGAACCTTGCTCTTTACAGATGTGCTCCAGCTGTCTGTCGGCTGACTTCGGCAGCATTTTTAGGAGCTGTGTAATCTTTTTTGGCGCTTCGCTGAGAAGGAGGGGAACAAGGAGCGAAGTGACCTAGAACCAGCCGTACCAGGGATGTCTGGAAATTTTTTCGAGAAAATCGGAACACGGAATACGGAGCGGAAGAGCTCAAAAATGAGCGCAATCTAGAATACGAAACACAGAAACGGAAATAACTGAAAACTCATTACTTCATTCAATTTTTCATGAATATCCTTCTGAATATTTCGATAATGGTAGTAATAAATAGGTGGCCATCAAAAAATTTAGGAAGCGGGAAAGGCAGACTCTTTTCCAGCAACATATAACAATAAAAAAAACCTTGCAATCCAATTCGGATCATTACTAAACAGGAAAGGGTCTCAGGCGTAGCTCTGAACGGGGAAAATGGGTAGTACTTCGAGAGTCTTCATCCTTCATACAGTAGAAAAAACGACTGGCTCAGCCGAGTGCAGCGTTGTTTCAGAGGTGTTGGGCACGATGTTCGACTCCCATGCTATGCATTAAATTTGTATTCTTTCATGGCCGCTGCCTCCTTTATCAGTTTGCCTCCTACGCATTTTCGGCACATTTATTTCCTTCTATATTGTCAAATAAGGGTCAGATTCGAGATCAATACGAAAAGCGGATGCCGGGTTCGTGATCAGCACCCCAAATAACTCCTCTGGGCGAAATCAGCGGTTATGACCTCGACATCCCTAGTCACACCTGTGTAACCTACTACAGTGCGTTTGAAAAGTATGTATCCACTCTAAAACTTGCCCATATTCGTTTCGCGTTTATTTCTGCAGGCCCGCACTAGCTTCACTAGATTGCTTTAGTCGAGAATAGGTAGCCACTCACTTTCAGATATTTTTTCCTCTCACACGAGAACCAGTCTTTTTTGAAGAGAATTGGTTGAAAATTAGCGTTTCAAAAGTATGTATCCATTTGTGAAAAACAAACTTTTGACTAAATTCAAAAGTTGATCGGGCCAGCATTATTTCTTGTAATATCATGCATCGTATTACTCATGCTACTGACAAGGTTCTGAATGATTTTGGTGGTAATGCTGTAATGCTGGTTTTCCATGTAAACAAGATTGCCACCACGTCATTGAACTGTCGGTTATTCGCGTAGACTCGTCGAACCACGATTCCCTGCATGCTCTCCATTTGGTTGTTGTCAGGAGAACAGGCTGGGCAGTCCGTTACTTGAAAGAGTGGTGAGTCATCGGGTCTCCGTAAGAGGGTCCAGCCAGTTGCGGCTGGTGGCGCAGGGGACTCACGCTCGCTGGGTGAGACGTGGTTGGTTCGGTTCCCGTTGCCGGCTGCTTTTTTGAAAATCAGAATTTATCTTCGAAATGACCTTTTGTTCTAATTAAATAGCCGGGAAAACTACCATGCACGTCTGTAAAAATGCTTGAAGGCAAAAAACTGCTATGGTGACATTTTTATTTACTCTGGCACCCCAAATTCAGTGAGAAAATGGACACCACCTTTGCTGGTAAAAATGACATAGTGAGTGAAGAAAAAGCAGTAGATCAACGACATTCTGGGCTTCCACATCATACATTCTACTCATCTTTTTGCTTCACACAATTTTTTGCCTTGTTCCATGAATGCCAAAGTTGCTAGAAACAACTCCAGTTATTCTATATATGACTTTTATGTTTTTTGCCTTCAAGCATTTTTATAAACGTTTATGGTAGTTTATTTATTTATTTAATCACACTCGTGTCATAATTCAGAACAAAAGGTCATTTCGAAGAGAAATTCTAATTTGCAAAGAGAAATCGCCAGCAACCGGAATTGAACAAACGACGTCGCACCTGACGAGCTTGAGCACTACCCCTGCACCACCGCCGGAACTGGCTGGCCCCTCTTACGGAGTTCCGATGACTCACCATTCCTGCGTCCTGGGCGTCGCACAGCCAGCATGTGGTGAGGCCCCCGACTTCGGCAGGCCATAACTCGCTCAGGAGTTTCATTTTGCAATTTTGACACCCATTTTTGTAATCAGCATTCCGAGCTGATCACGGTCTCAACTTGAAGTTCTATGGGAAATCGAAACCCTTCCCTAGTGACTGCTGGCTAAATTCCAGCACAAGAGGAACAGTTGAAGAAGACCTCAAGCCCCGAGGTTAGAGAAGGTTACAAAAGTCCTTCGACACTTCGACAAATACGTCTTGAAGCTAATCACAAAACCTAACACTGAACGCGCAGCCGATATTGTTACGCGTTCAGTGTTTATGGGTTGGAAGATTCCTGTTTCATCGCCTTTTTAAGACGCAAATAACAGCAATACAGAGCTAGTTGAGTGGTTATGGAAATGTGCGTCGAGCATGTAGATGGGAAACAAAGGCAAAGTGACGATTTTCCAGGTTGCGCTCCGCATTTTACTTCACCTGACTAGAGTCGTGAAGATAATTTGAGTGCCATCCAAAAGTGCTATACAGTGACTCGCGATGGACACCAACGACGAACAATTCAGTGATTTATTCATTGCAAAAAGCCAAAAAACTTTCTGATGCCGGAGGTATGGAAGAGGTGTGACCAATCCAAACCAAAAACTTCGAATCGGGAGTCGACGGAATCGGTGCATCCTTTCACTGCGCTACCACAACCTAAACATTGGATCCATCAGTTGTTTCAAACCCGGTTGAAAGGATTATGCGAATAACGGCATCTTTAAAAAACCTCCATTTCAGGTTCAGTAAAAAACGGCTTCTGGTAGAAATCAGTTAACTCAATTATCCGAAAATCTGTTCCGACGAGAATCACTTCCATCTGAATCTCTTCAGGATCTGGGCTTTCAAAAATTCCATTATTAACACAACTAATTTCAACAGGATTTAAAAAATGATCGAAAGTTTGGGTGCGCGATAGACACTGGTTCCGATTCGGCGTCGGATCCAGTGTCTATCACTCACCTAGTCTTTAGATTTTAGATGATAGCATATAGAACATCATATTCCTGCATAAAGGATTGTGCTTTCTGCTACTGTGTGATGTCCTAAGGCTTGCCAGTTACTTACAAGCGTGCTTTCCTACCCCATTAATTCTGTAATTTTTTATCACTATCATATTGTTGGATTTTTTTAGAAAACTCTTAGGGACCGCAATCGGAGAATGTCACGAGTGTCATTTATGCCTTGTACCATCAGGATCCTTGGTTCGGGTTCCACCCAGTTCTTCACCTGGTTCCATGGATGGGTGAGAAGGATAAATGACTAATTTGTTCGTTGGACGGCTTGAATTAGTTAGCCTCGAAGAAGTAGCATGCGTGGCGCGTCCCTGACAGGAACTCATTAGCGCCGTTATTTCCTTTCTACCTTACTTTTATAAATCGACGTTCGCGGCCTAGCGTCCTGGTTGGGACTTCGCCCCAAACATCGAGAATAGAACAACTTCAATCTTTCTCCATTCTCCTTATGCCTCCTTACTTCATTAAGTAAAAGCCAGGTTTAATATATAGATTAGTGCAGCAGATTATGGTAGGGCCTTCACTGTTCCTATAAAGCCCATCCACCCTCTATAGCATATACACAATTTATTCTCCGAAGTGCCCGTTCTCTACGTGGCGAGAAACAGGTCATGAGAGTCCCAATATGCAGAAACATAATACTTCCTTACCTATGTGGTGGCAAAGAAACGGAGTGAGAATCAAGTACGCTCATATGACACTGAGTCCCGGCTCCCGTGTCACCACGTTGCCGCGACGTCTATGACACTTCTGCACCCGACACACGTACCACGACTTCTGTGACCCGTCTTCAGAAAACCGACGCGCATTGGACGATATTGGTTGAAAATACTGATCCCCGCTTATTCCCCCCTCTAGTGGTCCCTTTGCTGTTCCCCTCTTCACTCGTCCCCTTCCTACTGGTCCCCCTTACTCGGAATCCCTAGGAAAGTTGAACGTCTGCGGCACGTCTTCTGAATCCCTGCGCACGATAAGCGACGTCTTCAGCACGTCTTCTGAATCACTACGTCCCGCACTTGGTGTTGCGAATCAGTGGCCCCGCTCGCAAGGGTATATGCCCCTGTTGAGCGAAGTCCCCCATTCGTCCCGTGGTGCTACGAGGTAACCAAAAACCCAGGACTCAGGGAGATATAAGGAGGACTCCATGATGTGAATAGGTCACGCCCCTTCCCTGGCAGACGGGGGTCCCGCATGGTCCCCTCGCGCCGGACCGCGCCTGGATTGACACACGCCCGCCGGTGCTTAAGGGCATGCTGGAGTGCACCCGATTGTAGTGACAGACACAAGCCCCACGCACTACCCAACAACTACCCCAAAACACACCATTACCCCAACATGGCGAAACCAGCAACGAACATACATAACACCAATACCAATACCGACAATGTACGACTGGAAAACTCACCACTTTCCTCGTCCTGTGCAGCACAATAGATACATCCACGTTTATTCCATATACCAGCATACCCGTGCGGGAGTCTGCACACTGGCTATCGGGACCCCATTAAGCCACCACTTAGAGCCCCCTCAACCCAGGGAGGACAGAAGAACGCCTTCTCGGGTGGACAGTGGTGTGTGGGCTCGGTGGTGCTCGGCCGTCAGGCTGATACCTGCCCTCTTCATTTTTGGTGTCGTTGCACATAATATTTATGTCTGAACATATAATAAACTAATACAAGGACTGAGCGTTTTGTTCGTAAACTTATACTGCATAAAATAAAGTGGAATAACAAGTAATAATACCGGGCGTTCAACCGCTACACTGTCGAACACAGTGGGCGCTCGGAGTTATTATGCAAGGCTAGGCCAGCCCCATCCAGGTTTGCCGTCCTCCCTGAAGTGCAGCCGGCCGTATTGCATCGCGATGAGCGGCAAGGTCCCGCTCAGAGAGTCCCCGGGATGATGGTAGAAGCGGGTTCACAAGTTTGGCGCCCCAGAGCCGCGCCCGCGCAGCCACTCAACGTGACGACGGAAGTATAGAATCGACTTGGCGGGGGACGGCTCTCAGGAGCCTCATCGGGGTCCTAAGCGTGTACGATAGCCCGCGGGAGTTTAAAATAGAAGGGAACGGGCTATCGCATTCGCGTCACTCTCGCCGACAAAAAGAAATTGGTCTCCCGCGGGGGCTTCCACCGAATCCTGTCTTGACGCATGTGGTTTAAGGCCTTTTGGATTGAATGGACGCCGGCTGCAGCACAGGTGAAACGAGCTAACTCCTCCGGAAGCTTAGGACCCAGGCCCGAACGCCCAGGAGGAAATGCGCTGGGCGCTGGAACGGTCTCGTCCTGTACTGACTAACAAATACCGTGGGTCACAACAAGAACTCAAATCCTTTAACTGCTACCTGTAATGCCTCTTAGAATTGACCACTACACAACCGAGAGGCTCCTTACCTACTATGTGATCTACAGGGCTGTGATTGAACCAAGTGTGAATTATGGGTAACTGCTACTATGAAAAACACTACGCTATACACTCCTACTAGATAGCTAAACAGTTCACAACGGGACAACCACTGGGATCGCCACGACTGACAGGAAATAAGCACATGTAGAATGAGTGCAATGAATCATATTGAACAACACTGAAGTGACTGCGATACAATGCTTGCGTACTCACACATCGCCGGTTTCGCCGTGAGGGCGTAGTTCCGCCACTTGCTCAGCCCATCTGAGCCTGTCCATGCTGGGAGAACATCGTTGGGCTAGCTCTGGAACCGCTCGTCGTTCGCTGGGACTGGCACCTGCTACTGAAGCAAACATGCGAGACAAGCAGCGCCGTTCTGTAATGCCTAACTGAAAGATTAGCTCAAATAAAATATTACAAGTTACGAGAAAACTATAATGAGTAAACCAAAATTGAAAGGATTGGCTTAGGATTTTGGCGCCCGTAGAGCTGATCGTCTCCCTGTCGCCATGGGCGTGCTGTCTTCGCGGGCCGGATGTTGGTGTCGATCGTCGGCCTTGGCGTGATCGTCGTCCCTCCGTTCCACGTCGTCGACTTGCCGTTCGACCCGGTGGAACCTCAATAACTGCATTGCGTAAACAGTTAAGTCATTGAAGAGGAACTCAGTGTGTGATAGATGGCGGCATCGTCGATCGCTCGGACTCCCTTCCACTTTCCGCATCCTTCGAACGCCTCTGTGAGGTGCCTAACCCAGCTCTTATCTGCAATGACTAATAATCATGAGTAATGACAGCATGACTGGAATAACTCGGTACTACCTATAGTGAGTGATTCTCTTTTTTTAGGATATATCCCCACTACAGTGGGGATATAACTCAAAAACCTAGAGATCCCTCGCGATCGTGGTCTGGCTCCTCCTCATCGTCGCACCGCTTGCTGCTTCCCTCTTCAGGAGAGGGCTCTCGCCGTTCCGACAAAGACGTCGTTGTAGGACCGGATCAGGGTCAAGAGTGGGGTTCAATTTTTGCCGAAAATTTACGACCTCTTCCTTCAGGAACGGATTTGGTACGACCCCCTAGTTTCCATCACTGTCTTGTTTCTTTTCTCCATTTTTAAAAATTTTTACTGATTTTTGTGCCCTCTAATAGCTTATTCTTTCCAGGTGCGATTTCGACGCCAACGACAAACACGTGGAAATTCGCTCGCAGCTTCCTCCACAGATGATCTTCATTCATTGTATGTGTAGATGACTTTTTTGATTAAAGCAAAAAGAATTAATTATTTAGAACTCTGATTGTTTACAGTTAAAAATAAAAACTTTTTCGGATTGTGTTCGAATTAATCACGAATTTATATATTTTCCGACTCTTATGAACACAACAAAGATATGAGAAGTGAAAGACAAATTGAATAAATTTTTTTTTATTTGCCTGAAGAACCATTCCAAGAATTTTTGAGCCGAAAAAGGGGTCATGGATTCAGATTCGAACTTCTCTTCTTCAGGAATTGCTGGATTCTGCGCGCCTCTTCTTTAAGCTCATCGACAGCCTAAAAAAGCAAACAATTTTACAGGACATACTCGAAGTCCAATCATCATCATCATTTTCAATAGCGCTAGTCCCGCTTGGTGGCGGGGTCCGCTCTTCTGATCTGGTGATGCCACTTCTCCCGATCAAACGCTTGGTCGGGATGGACACCAGCCAACTTCAAGTCCATACGCAACGTATTCAGCCAACGTTGCTTCGGGCGTCCTCTGGGCCGTTTTACAGGGACTTCAAGATTCAGTCCAATCTTACACACGGTATCGTCGTTAGCGCGAAGGACGTGGCCATACCATCGTAGACGTGCTTCGCGCAGCTTGTCACTCGAAGTCCTATACTCTCTTCATTTTCATCACTCACATTCTTCACGTCTTCGAACTGCAGTCGACACGCTTAAGTACTCCCCTCGCGACGTCTCTGGAAAACATAAATTCTTCGTCCGTATCTCTCCAAATCTTCTCGATCGCAGATATTTTTTTCGTTACACTCGTAATTTCGAGCTGCAACTTACGACATCGAAGCTAAAAAACAAGCGAGTCTAACCGTAAAACAGAATCTGGATAGGACATAGAAAAAATTCCTACAGAATCTTTGAGCCTAGGGTTTTCGTCCGAGTAGTAATGCTGAGCCATCCTATAACCCATTTCTTTTTGATTAAATAAAATCTCTAAACAAGAGTAGGTGGAGTTTCGAATTCATTCATTCAATAAAACCATTACAGCACAAGTTTTATTTTTCACATGTCATTTTGATAGAATTTAGAATTTGTAGCCCGCTCCTCTTTCCAATTGTACTATTCCATACTAAGCCCTCTCATCCTCAACTCCTTGCACAATAGGCGCAGCTTGTTTAAACCACGGTCACGCTCCTGAAATTAAACTAAAGTACTGCTTAGGTTATACGACTTCTATCTAATGAAAAGTCCACTAAAAATATACGATTGTTTACCTCCAGCAAGCTGGTAAAATTTGCCATTCTTCCCTTTTGCCTCCATTTCAATTCATATAGCCCATCATTTCCTGAGACTCTCAATATCGCGTAGTCGCAGGAATTCACTCGCTTTTATTCACTTAATTCCATTTGTACCGCTAACAATTTCTTGTTTATATCGTGTTTACTGGAAACATTATTTCCAAATAGCTTGGTGCAAAATAAAGAGAGAAAGGAGTGGGCTTACCTCGACGCACGACTTATGATTATGTTAGACGTGACAAATGTCAACAACATTAAAGAAGTTAATATCAGATGTGTTACAAAAATTAATACTGTAGGAAAACACTACAATTTGCTAGAAAAACCATAAAAGCTGAAACGCACAAGAGATCTAGGAGGGGTAGCAAAAAAGCAACAGCAGTAAAGTAGTTGGGTAGACGAGGATGAGAAAGACGTGAAAGAGATCTGTGGCCAGCAAGTAGTGCAACAAGAAACATAAAAAAGATAGTTCAAAGAAGAGAGCTGTTAAATTGCTAATTTTTAAATCAATAAATACATATATAAGTAAACATATATGCGTATAATGTATAACCAATATATAACAATAATAGATATTATATAAACAATAAAAAATATAAATGTAAGTAAACATTTATTTATTCATAGCACTCGTAGGTGCGCTCAAATCGACGAAATGGAACCTGTAACACTAATAGAATCACAATATAATGCTTATTGATCCTATTCGCCGAAGTTAGTTAATAAATAAATTACCCAAGTTTGAGCTTCAAGAGGTCAACAGTTGAAGTCAATCACCGTCTGCCGTCACGCTGAGCGGTTGCGTCCGTGCGTCTGTCTGCTCGTTAAGTGGTCTTGCTCGCCGATCCTACTCGACTATCTCAAGCTATGACGAAGAACGTTAAGAGGACATCTGGAGTGGATACAGAGGACGGGATGCCTTTATGGGCAAGTAAGTTAATAGAGCGGTTTGACGTGTATTCCTGCAGTTTGCAAAGTGCCGTAACTGATGCGTTTGAGCGTGTGTTCAAGCAGATGCAATCAATTCAGAGCACGCAGGATGCGATTATTGCACGATTAGAAGAACTTGAGGCTAAGTTGGAACACTCACGTCAGACAGCCCTCGATAGAAGCGCTTTGTATTCAACTATTGTTAAGGTCAAAGCAGATAGTCAGCGAATTGAAGAAAAGTCGATGAGGATAGCGTGGGTAGGCATCGACGAGCAGGCGAACGAGGAATCGACCCGCCGCTTTGATCGCGAAATACTCAAGGAGGTTGTTCACACGTCTGGCGACGAACAGCTTATTCGTGAGTTTGAACAAGGTCGCATCACTTCTCACCGTCATCCTGCTGGGAAGCCGCGTGGACCTGACCAACGAGGTCGCATAATCAAAATTTCATTGCCAAGTCAGGCTCTACGCGACGCCCTTCTCGATCATATGCGCAGCGGCCGCCAGAGTCTTACTCAGCGGTTCGTTCACTCTTTCGCCCGTAGGGACTACACTGCGGAGGAACTGAGTGTTGACAGATCGCTGCGTAAGGAAGCTGGAGACCTGAATGCTAGAGAAGGCAAATTAGCGTACGTCGTTCGTGACTTTAACATCGTCAAGCTCAAGGTTCCACGTGAGCTTCCCAGGAGTCCAATTGCCTCGTCGTCCACCCAAACGTCCCGTCCTAGTGGCGAGCTGAGTGGTACGCGTTCTCTCACCAGAGCTCGCGCGGGGCGCGTGCAGCACATACCTTCCTCATCGCCTTAGCTTACATCCGTGTCAACCAGCTCTAATCCACTCGATAGTTCGATAAAAGAAAACGACACACCTATTAAATCAACTATAGCTACCCCCCTACTGACATCAAACATTAATGCTTCACCCGAAACCGTAGTACTGTTCAATGCCAGATCCATATGCAATAAAGTCTCCGACCTCCATTTTCTCCTTTCCTCAAGTCCTCTCATTGTTGGCATAACAGAGACGTGGTGTAAGCCCGACACAATTAGTGACTCAACTTTATTTCCCCTTTCCGAATATGACATATACATGTGTGACAGACCGGGAAACATTTCTGGAGGTGGGGTATTGATGTTAGTAAGGAGCACTCTGTCTCACCACCTCATTCTTTCAAAAAGTTTTTCTCCATATTGTCAGTGCTTGATTTTGTGCATTATGTCTGACCCTCTTCCAACCTACATAGTCACTCTCTATCGCAGTCCTTCTTGTGACACCAGCGCCTTCCTTGAAGCAATCAGTGCCATTACTGCAAGTATTGGAGAAAACTCCAATTGTATTATAATGGGTGACATGAATTTCCCTCAAATCAACTGGTTTTCAGAAAGCAACCCTGTCTTTGGCTCTGCTCGCGTCTTTCGTGAGTTCTGTACAACACGGGTACTAACTCAGCTCGTCATGGTTCCCACGTATGACTGCAACATACTCGACCTCGTTCTTACCAATAACACAGACATTGTGCACAGCTTGCGAGTTCTTCCACCTTTCTCCACCTCCGATCACCGAGCCATTTCTTTCTGTTTTGTCACCAGTGTCACCTTCCCAACTCTAGAATCTCAGCGTTTAGACTTCTCGCGTGGCAATTACACCGCAATTTGTAATGAGTTGCTAAAAATCGATTGGCGCGTAATAATTGAAAACTGCTCAACTGCGGACGAATGTTATGAAATATATTTGGAACACTGCGGTAGGCTAATTAAAGATTATATTCCTCCACTTCGTCAAAACAACATCACTCGCTATCCCGCAAGAATTCGCAAGCTGGCTGCAAAGGTGTATCGACTGTATCAGGCACGTTTCACAATTGGCTGCCAAAAATACTACCGTTTCTCTAGAAAACTAAAGCGTGAGTTGGCATTGCTAAGTTTAAAGAATGAAGAAATAATTGCCACTTCTCGAAACTGCAAACGCTTTTACGCATTCGCTAACAGCAAAATAAAGACCACCAACAAAATTGGCTTCATAAAAAATGTCAATGGCGAGGCATGTACAACTGAGGTGGAGAAAGCCGAAGTCTTCGCTTCCTTTTTCAAATCTGTCTATAGAGATTGCTCTGCAACCGATGCGACCTGTGGTCCGTTCACTAGAGCCAAACTAGACTATTTGGATATCAACAGCGAAGTTGTTTACAGAACATTAAATTCCTTACCGTTACGTGTCTCGACATCTCCTGATAACATACCTTACATATTTCTCAAAAAGGCAGCACTTGGTTTGACTCCGGTACTTACCCTACTATTCAACAGATTTCTCCTTCACGGAGAAGTACCGTCGCTGTGGCTCACCAGTCTTGTCAGACCCATCTTCAAAAAAGGGTGCAAAGCTGAAGTAAAGAATTATAGACCGATCTGCCTAACATCTTCTACAAGTAAAGTTCTTGAAAGAATTATTTGTAAGCAGCTTTCTGACTACCTTCAAAGTAATGAGCTAATCACTAATTGTCAGCATGGCTTCCTCCAAAAAAGATCCACTTTAACAGCTCTTATGTCTACTGTGTCCACATGGAATAAAGTTCTAGATACAAACGGTTATGTTACCGTTTGCTATGTAGATTACGCCAAGGCTTTTGACTCTGTCCCTCTGACTCTTCTTTCAGTAAAACTTCAGGCATATGGGTTAAGTGGGTGTCTGCTCTCTTTCCTCGAATCATTTTTAACCGGACGTAATCAAAGGGTTCTTGTCAATGGCGCATTGTCAACGTGCTACCCTACTATCAGCGGTGTCCCCCAGGGCACCTGCCTTGGTCCTTTGATGTTCTTACTTTATATAAATGACCTGCCGCTGTGCCTCCCCCAAGGCGTCCACTGTTCTATTTATGCGGATGATTCCAAAATTTTCGCTATAAACAGCTGTGCTTCTCTCCAGGAAGCGCAAAACGCATTACGAAGCTGGTCGATAAAATGCCAACTTGATATTTCTCTCGAAAAAACGTCAATAATGTGTATCGGGAGAAGACATCCTCCTAACCCTAACTTTCACATTGGAGGCCACCAGTTGGCCATTTCGAAGTCAGTGCGAGACCTTGGCGTTGTATACAGTGACAGGCTTTCATACGAAGAATACATTGAGAAGATCGTATGTTTGGCTTATACAAGGTCTAACTTTATACTACGAGCCTTCAAAACGCGAAACATGAGAACCCTAATGAAACTTTTCGAAGCCTATGTCAGGCCAATTCTTGAGTACTGCACACCATTGTGGTCTCCTTCACAAGTGCAATATATATCGAAAGTCGAAAATGTTCAAAGAAAGTTCACTAGGGATATTTTCGCAAGAAATTGTCAGTTCAATTGCAGTTATCGTGAGCGCTTGAACCAGTTAAGTTGTAGTTCTCTGCAGCTAAGACGAATGGTATACGACCTGAGCTTTCTGTTTAAACTACTCATGGGTTATGTCAACTTGGGCTGTGATCTGCCTCTCACAATTTCTCAGTCTGTTAGTCGAACCAGACGTGTGGTTCCAGGAAGGGTCCGTACGCAGCTGTATCAGTATTCCTTTTGGTGCCGAGTAGCAAGCACGTGGAATCAGCTCCCGCGTTCTTTACTCATGTCATCGTCTCCGGAAAGCTTCGCCCAACGACTTGAAGACTTCTTGAAACACAGGGGTCTTTTTTGACTTCAACATTTACTCTTTAGTTTTATCATTTCTGGCATTTCAGGCGATTCCGCTGGTGAAGCGAGCTTTTCGTATTCATGTGCATGTCTTTCATATTCATTTGTATATTCCTCCTCCAAGTATCATGAGAACTTTGCACCTTTTCACCGTACGATTTGTAGGGGAGTCCTGACGAAAACTAGTGCCGTACCCGTGCTGGCTGCGGTGTTGTTGGCGGGCCTACTAAGTTGGTACCCGGAGTCTCTTCAACTGGACTTGCAGTGCTGGCCGCCCACTGCCCTTCATCACCAATCCGCACGCGCGTACCGAACGAACGTTAATCTATGGTGCTCTCCCCAGAAATGCTCTATTTACTAGTAGTGCTCTATTTACAAGTAGTCGCCGGATGTTCGTTTATTACATTTTTTGCCCATCTGTTTGTGAAATGCTGTTCTTGCGTTGTTCTTCTGTTAAAATTATCAGCCATTTGTCTTCAACTTCATATTGCTTCTGCTTTTGTTCCTGTCGCTGATAATAAACTTATTATTATTATTATTATTATTATTATTATTAAAATATCAGATGTGTTACAAAATGAGTACTGTAGGAAAACACTACAATTTGTTAGAAAAAGTAGTTTTGCTCATTTGAATGAAGGGAAAAATCGTAGCAGGTCAAAGTCATCACTAATGCGGAGAGAAGTAGAGTGGAGTAAAGCAAGGTGAATGATGAGAATTACTTCGGTGCATATATGATTGACGCATACTTATGTGACGATGATCTGAATGACTGATATATTTTTCTTGTCTTTTTATTTTATTTTTATTATTTTATTGTTTATTCTTATTTATTATTTATTTTATTTTATTTTTTATTACTTTTTTATTTTGTTTTATTTCTGTGCCAATGTTCGGATACGATGATTTAACAAACGGCAGACAAAGGAAGGAATGGGGTGAAAGAAGATAGAAGGCGAGACGCTGAAAGATGACAGCAGAGAAGCCCTGAGGTCGTTTAATTTAAAAGAAACGGCGCTGCAGGATGACAGCAGAGAAGACGCTTTTTTCTACTCGGAGGAGACGGCGAGGCAGCCAAGAACACATACTGAGAAAGTCCACAAGCACTATATAATGTATAATTGGACTAAAAGCCCTTCTAAATTGGAAATCCACATGAACAGGTTGGATCGACCTCTGCTCGATCGTGCGCAGACGGCATTGAAACGGCTTCACAAAATTGGCCATAACTCGGTAAGTTTTCCGAATTTTAAAAAGGCCAATAGTTTTTTGAAAACTTGATAATAAGTGCTTTTTCATCAAATAAAATCGGATTTCATAAAGTAGGTCATCACACGGGGCGGGAGCCTTCGATTTTTGAGTGGAAAAATTGGCGTAATCGTAATTCGGTAAGTTTTTCGAACTTCAAAAAGGTCAATAGTTTTTCGAAAATTAAAGAATAAGCGCTTTCAAGCCATATAGCAATTAGTTTTCAATAGGTGGGTCTTTATGCGGGGCGGTAGGGGTTTGATTTCTGGTCCATTGTTGCAGAAATACGTGCCAACAATCGACCCCCCTCCCGCGCCGTATGAAGTCCTCTTCTTTGAAAACTGGTTTCTATATGATTAGAAAGCACTTTTGCTTTGTTTCTCAAAAACCCATCAAAATTCTTGAATTTCAAAAAATGAACCAAGTTATTATCAACTTTGTGAAGAACTTCTCGTAGACTCTGATCGATTCTGCTCCAACGACATAGGAGTGATTTCACAAAGTTGATCATAACTCGGTTTTTTAACTTTAAAAAAGGCAATAGCTCTTTGAAAACTAGATAATAAGCACTCTTCAATGGTTGTAAATTAGTTTTCAATAGAGAGGTCTTCATAGGGGCGTGGGGGTGGTTCGATTTTTGGTCGATGCGCTTTCTATACATACATGGAATTTAATTTAAGTTGCTTGTTTGAAAATAATTTATTTTTATTTTCAGATTCTAGACGAGGTTTTCGTGGTCACTGTGTGGTGGCCCGCGGCTGGTGTGATCCATAACAACTTTCCATAACAAACGATCACAGCAGAGTCCTACTGTAAGGGACGAAATGCACCGAAAATTGCGTTAGCCAGCATTGGTCAGCAGAAGAGGCCCAACACACTATTCGATAGTGTACGAATTAAGGGTTGAAGTTCTGCCTCACCCGTCATATTCTCCAGACCGACTACAAATTTTCAAACACTTTCAGAACCTTGCTGCAAAACCTTCACCAATCAGGACCAACCAAGTCAAAACGGCTTTCGTGGATTTTATAGAATCTCGACCACCTCATTTCTTCGCTGATGGAATAGGTCAACTGGCGTCGAATTTGTCAACGAATTACACAACTTTAACGAAGAATTGTAAACGAAACATTCAGATAACGCGGCTTATCAAACGATATGATGAGCGATAAGCCGCGTTATCTGAACTTTTCTCCTACAATTCTCCGTTAAAATTACGAAGGCCGTTGGTGAATCCGGTCCCTGGTGGCCCGTTGGTAAAATTGTGTTGAATCGAACTGTGCTTATTTCATCTAAATCCGATAAGATTTAAGAAGTTATGGTAGTTCGAAGTGGAGTACTCAAAACGCTGAGAACTGCGAAATCACAGCTGAGGGCAAGGGTTCTTGTTAACAGAACTGTTTCCGCCTTCAAATCTATTTCCAAAACCAATCTTCTCACCTTCCTTTCTAACGTAATTTATTGCATTAATAATCAATTATTTGCCAAATTTGCTTCTCGTTGCAGCAGGCATACGTACTTCTATATTGCACTGCTAAACGCACAACGCAGTCGCACTTTTTCCGCATCTCCGATGACATCAAAGAAGAGATCTGTCATTCATAGTCAATCGTTCTAGGAGAACAGGCTGGACATGACTTGGTGTTGTTTATTACAACCGACGTCCGTTCGCTGGTCATCCACCTAATTTCTTCAATGATCAGTTATCGATTTGCTGCCCCTACCTGTTGCTCGTTTCATTCACTGATTCAAAACACTTCCTTATTGTCATTTTTCGATGATTTAGGGAGCACCGCTATCCAGGATGACTAACCGACTTCATCTTTTCATCGCGGCACTTTCACTGGCCGTCCTCATGATATCCTTTTGTGAAGGTAAGGTACCACTTTCACGTCAAATTCAGCACTTTTCACTAGAAATCGGTCACTTTCCACTTCAAATTGGGCACCCTTCTACACCAGATTGACGCTTCAAAGTGAACATCATTCAAATCAAAACAGATTTCTTGCACGTTAGGATCGAGACTCCCTCTAGACGACAAGAATAGTTTTTTAAAAGAAAATCTGGTATAACTTTTCCTAAAGTTTTTTAAATTCACCTGCCCAAGTGTCCAATTTTACGAGCGGTATCTCCAATAAGATTTCTAGTAGTTTACTGAGTTGTTCGACTTCTTGCTTTCCTCGTTGTACGTTGCTTGAAGTAATGAATATTTTGCCATCATTTACTATGCCTTTAGCTGGTTAGTAATTATTTTATTCCTTCTTACTCGAGTGGTTTTCCACGTGCAAATAAATAAATATATAAAATGGTGTGCGGCTTTCAGCGGCCTTTACTGATGGTCAGGTTATAAGGCGGTACAAGTACATATGTTTTATTGCAATCAAAACTTTAGCACAAGTTTGAGCTCGCCCCTGCTATGGTTCTGGGTTAGCTCGCCTTGCAGTCTTTCTCAACTGTTCACGCGGTTGAATACTCCAAAATAGGAAACTATATATATATATATATATATATATATATATATATATATATATATGTATATTTCCCAAAATCTGCCTGAAATAACGGTTGGTTAACCATACTGACTTCTTCTCCTTAGATCCGATTCTGAAATGTCGAACGGAAATTTATTTATTTATTTATTTATTTATTATAAATACACCCATATGAATGTGCCAATTCAATGATTCTTGTAAAACTCGATCAATACTAAGAAAAACAAGAGAAAAAGCTCAATAGTCAGATTTAACAAAACGGCGGCATTGAGAAAAAGAAGGCTCACTATCGGTGAGGCTGCACGGCAAGGGGAGAGAGCCAGAAGAAATGGAAGATAACCAACCCACAAGAAAATGTTCCCATAAAATGTAAAATGTTTCATATTAACCTGGCCATGGCTTGTATGAAGTCAAATTGCACGAAGATACCTGAAGGACTGCGCAATACTGCGACTTAGTGCCAACGAAGATGACTATCACATACCAGTTGCTTGTTTGTGCGAGAAAATTGAAGGAGCTTTGTCCAAAATAGGTCAGGAGATCCGAAAAATCTCCCCATATTCAACTACAAATAAGTATTGAGGGACTAGTGAGATCTATAGGAATAGGAATGAAATATCTTTAGACAGTATGGAGTTTCGTGTCCTCTTGAGATCCTCTTAATGCCGTCGGTCGAAGGCTAGCTACTAGTAATGAGGTCGAAGGGACGTTGAGCTATTGAATCCAGGTAGACTGCCATCTCGGCTTCTCGAAGTGCTTTTATTCGATTTGGCATCGAGGCCAAGATAAGAATTGTCAGCATAATCTCTCTGTATATTTTTTGCGCTTCGCGGCAGGTCATAAGGTGTTACGAGTATGTTTTATTGCGACTAAAACTCTAGCCGAAGGTGGAACTCGAACCCGCGCTTCCTGCTGACCGGAAACGCCGCTAACCACCACCACCGGCGCTGATTGATCGATCGCAACACCGACGAGTTCGACCTGGTTTTAGTTTCGGTCGCGCAAAGGTCAGCCAAATTTCCACACCTCCGGTCTTGGATGTTTTTCTAGCATAGTTATTGGTGCAGGAGAAATCATGCTGATCTAATCCATGACCACCAAACAACCATTTCAACATTATCTCGAAAAGCACAGAGCATCCTGAAAAGAGACCCACTTACGACGTCCTTTGCCCTTTTTATTTGCCACTATGGGTGAGCGGTTCGACTACCTAACGTTATTTATTGATTTGAAATTTTGAATAGTTAGAGGAATGCCTAACTCTGTATCATGAACTGTTATTCTCTGTTTGACTACTATCAAAGCTGCCAGAAGGATAATATACGGCACAGGACAATCACTTTTTGAGAGGTGGAATGCTTGGTTGGCCTGAGCAGAAAATCCAAATTCAAAAACTTGTAATGGGAGCCGCTGAAAGCCGGCGCCTCTTTCGACTGCGCTACCATGCATCTATGTATAACGCTGTAAGCTATAACAAAGCTACCAATTCCCATCTATAAGAAATGCTATTTAAACTAATGAAAAGCGAATAATAATTCATTAAAAATAGAGGAAATACGATAGCGTTAATTAACCCATGGAATGGGCCGCGCACTCTACCTCTACATATATGATTACGTGGAGGCAACCTAAATGCCTCTTTGACCTATACTATCACCTACTGCGGCCAGCAGATAGAGAAGTCGGTGTTTTATCCTCCTCGGCATGCTCTTCAACAATCAGCTGACGCAGAAGAAGTGAAAGACTTGATTGTCCTGGGCGGGATGCCGAACCAACAACATTGAATCAGAGTGCGCGCAACAGCCAGCGCCCCTCCAACTGCGCCACCACGCACCCATTTGTAGACTGTCTGTACATTAATAATGATTTAAACCAGGTTTTCCTCAGTATATTAAAATATAACGTTTAGGCAAGAAATCCTGGGAGAGCACACGTTTTTCCAGTGCTGGCAGTGCAGAAAACCACCATGGTAGGTGTAACTGTTGAATGCGCTAACTGCATTTTGGCTTAATTATTTCAATAATGTTAAGCACTTTCAGTAAACAAGGAATCACGCGGATCACTGTCTTCAGATTTCAGGTTCCACGAGGGTGGTAAGTAGCATTCCTGGCAGAGTCCCTGGTTTTTTATGTTTACTGAACGTAAAAAAAAATTAAAAAGGCAAGCAATGGTTTTGATGCTACGACGAGAAAAATATAGGTACAAAGCGGTGTTGAGTAATTTTTATGATATTTTTCCTGTATAATTTCTAAGTAATTGTGTAAATTGTGCATATGTAAAGAAAAGAAGAAAGAGAAAGCATTTTTTTCCTCCTTAAAGAAAGGAAGAAAAAAAAACATGATTTTCATCGTCTGATTGCCGCAAGGCATTGTATAGGTTAAGAGTCCATTTACATTCTCTTCCTAGTAAGATATTTAATATTTAGGATTTTATAATTATTTTCACGCTAAATTGGACACTTTCCAGATCAAATTGAACGCTCTTCACAGCAAGTTGACTAAAATCAAAGCGAGCCTTTTCAAAGCGAATAAACCTTTAGGCAGGTTAAACCGGAGGCTTAATAAAATGGTTCGAATAATTTTTTGTTTAAGGAATTTTGTGTTAACTTTCTTTAAAATTTTTACTTTGACTGCCCCAATAAGTGTAATGATTTTGTTTTCTTTTGATGAGAAAAAACAATAAATTAAAATTCGTTTTAGGCATGGCAAAGATGCAAGCGTATGGGGCATTAAAAACTAAGATCGCGCCATGCATTCAAAAAGCTCGTTTCAACTTCTATTTGACTGATAGCGTAAATGTCACTTTCAGGAACCATCAAAGTGAGGATATATGTGCTCTTTACAGTTGTTTTTGTTGTAATGTTAACAGGTGTCAAACTCCATGCAAACAAATTTTCTATCAATCGAATGAAAATCGCGACGTCTTGGACGAGAGCATGGCACAATCTATTTTTGGATCTATCCTAGTTGGGAGCGGGGGGCACAGAACTAAAAACTATGTATTAAAATGAATTGAGACTTACCGAGCGGCTCCTAGAGAACGAGATGGAACCTAAAAGAAACCAAAAAGCGAACGAACAAACGAACAAAAAAATCGCCGCGGTTTTACAACGGTTTCTGCGGATAGAGTGCAACGGAATGCCGCGTGCTGACCGCCGGTTGACATGTTATAACTAGAATCTAACATGGTGCAGAGGGCCTGCTTACAGCCACGGCGAAAACAAATGAAATTTTTTCGTTTTTTCTTCGTGAATTTTTCTAGTATAGGTTCTATTTTGTTATGTGGGAGCCGCTCGGTAAGTAGATTATTCGTTACGTACTTTTTAGTTGCATATGTGCCTCCCCTCCCCCCCCCCGATTAGGATAGATCCCTATTTTTTGCTCTGAAAAATAGCTGCCGTCCTAGTCTTTATAAAAGCTTTAAACTATTATTTGTCCTCAAAAATAAAAATTTTACAAAAATTTAAACTACGTGTGCCCTTGTTGGTTATGGGTTCAGTGAATTCGTATCCGACTTGGTGGGAAATGCTGAACACTGACTTAATCCATGAGTCGTCATGCTGGTCAAATATGTATTCAAATTGTTTCTATGACATCTCGTAGAAGCGGAATGAGTGGTGCATCCCCCAAAGGGGTTGCATAACGTAGTCCTTCATCCATTATCTTGGCCATTCATTCAAGCTTGCTGTCATTCTACTGCTAAGAATGGAGCAAAACATAAATACTGGAGTATAGTGTGCTAATGAAGCAGTCCACTCTTCTTTAGTTTTTTTGTGTAACATAAAACCATGTTCCATGCACGGAATGTTATACTCCAGTATTTATGTTCCGCTCCATTCTACAGCAGGAAGCTCGAATAAGTGTGTGAGCAAATACTAACGAAATATTATTTAGGCGGTCGTCAAGCAGGTAGGAGTGCATCACCAAGGAATCCTTTCGCCAGGACGCCATCCCGCGTACAAGTTCTTCCTCGAAACTTCGGAAATCGTTCACCTCATTGATGCCGATAATTACAGAAATCTTCAAAATACCGCCAGTATTATATCTATCACTAAATTATATGTACTTGTTGTGTGTTGATTTATGCGATTAAAGCTTCGAAAGATTCAGTTTTCAGTGAAAAAGCGTCGAATTAACCGTGATCTGACCGTGATAAATAGAGTTGGGACGTCACCACGTCTTCCGCAGATAAATCCTCCAGTTTGGTTTCCCAGCGTCGAAATATTGAGGTGCTGGCTAAGTGACCCAAATCTTATTCAGTTTCTTCGGGATTATATTCCTTTTGAATTTATAGGAAACGTTCTTCGCTACATCCCACTATCCATTGGAAAGCATATTCAATCGTAGTCACAAAAGAGCGGGAGTTTCTGAGAGATGAAAACATGCGTTTCTAACCCAATTTCCATGGAGACTGCACTAGTCGATTCTAGGAACCATTGGCCTGTTCACCTGTCAGCTCTATTTTCGGCAGGGCATTTGAAAAGATCCTTAAGAAACATGTACTATTCCATCATGAATGTGGCACATCTGTTCGCCCCATCCTGTGCCAGAGTGACACTGCCCGCCATCTTCGCTCATATTGAAGACTACTGCATCTGGAGCTAGACTGAAGAAAAGTGCCGTCCAGGGCAATGCTGGTCTCTCGCTGACATTCTGTACAATGCTAATAATTGCTGCTCCCATTCAGTGGTGGTAATCAGCACTGAGCTCAGAATCGGAACTGGAATGGCTTCGGTAGTTAAGGATCTGCGCTTTAACGGGATAGTATTACCCCATGCCAACGTATTGAGTTCGGTTTCTAACGGATGTTTGGCGATGAACACAAAGTGTTGTCCTTGGCACCTTCAAAGTTCAATATGACACTTTTGACTTACATTCCTGCAACAGGAATTTTCGATTCGGAATATGTCGAAACAGGCAGCTGTTTCCAACAGATCGCCTTTTTAGGCCATGTTGCGCAAACCATTTTGTAGGTTACCCTCTCCTCTTTCGAACCGTGTTTCGCATTTTCGCCAATCTTCATTCTTTTCACGTTAAGTGCATGGTTCTGGGGTATGAATATACCTCTCAGCTTACACAAATACTCGGTAATGCATGTTGGTAACTCAGAACCTGTTGATTTCCCTATCGGTGGGTTTCCTCTCTCTAATTGCAATTCAACTAGGGACGTCGGAATAGTTTTTGACTCAGAACTCAGGTTTTCAAAACATATTGATTAATTGGTGAAAAAGGCGTATAGTGCGTTATTCGTGATTTTTCACAGCATTAAATGCTCAGATGCGGCAACACTATTACGGCTTTACAATGCTTTTGTTTTGCCTTATCTGGAGTACTGCACACATGTTTGGAACCCTTATCTCGAAAAAGAGGTAGTAAAAGTTGGAAAGGTTCAACAACTATTTACCCGACTGCTGTGGTACAGAGTAGCAGGCGGTTATGATCCACTAGTTTACCTGGCTATAAAGATCGATTATAGATATTTTCCTTAAGCTGCCTGGTTTGTAGGAGATTAACCGCTGATTTCTAAAACGTGAAATAAATTTACCAGTTAGCAGATTTTGGATTTTTAGACCAGTCAGCTCGAGAATAGTTACTATAAATATACAGTACAATAGGACGAAAAGAAAGCATTTTTCAAGCGTTTTCAATTTCTTTTTTGCTCGCTGAGCAAGGTGGATAAGCAAGTTGCTTGCGGAACTTTTCAACGCTACGACGTCGAAAAGCTTTAAAAACAAAATATCAAGGTTAGGTCTTTTACATTTACTTATGATTGATCATCACTATCGATTCACATCTTGCTTGTAGATCTAGCCGCCCGCTATCATTTCAACAGTGGTGACGCGCTACCTACAAGTATGACACTATCGCTACATCCAATATAACAATGCTGGGCAGCAGTAGTTACTCCTAGTGTTCTAGGGCAACGATAACTCTTTATGCTATCCCGTTTTTTCCTCGCCGCTATTGTTAGGATAACTCTATTGTTAGGATGACTAGTACGCTATTCTCGCGCATTAGCGCCTGGCAGTTTTCAGAGCCCCAGCGCAAAGAATTTATACCCATATTACAAAATACCATTGCTCTTTAAACTTATTTCGTTAAGCCTTTTTCAGCCTAAAGTACTTTTCTTCTTCTGCTCGATCTTCGAATTTAGATAGATCATACAAGTGCGGTTGGTCTGATTTCAGTTTTTGTGCAAGCATTATAGAGAGGTAGCGTAATGCAGCAAGTGCTCGTCTAGGTATGACCGGAATATGGCCGGACTCCTGCGTGCTATCCTGTCTTCAAGGTTGCTCGAGAGTGACTTCTGCATATTGGAACTCACACCACAGGTATACTGAATGCCAACGGCTGCACTTTTACTGCCTATTTCAAAAACTATTTTGTCAACCCTAATTAAACACTTCGACATTATATTTTGTATCGCTATACCGGCACTTTCTTTTTACTTCAATATTTTTTAAGCCTTTGCACTGGCTCTTCTGAAAGATCTGCTGAAATAATTTCGTTAATCCAAATGCAGTTCATAGTTTTGTCCAAAACGCTCACAGTAGTTTGTTGATGTTAGTTGTTTTGAAGCCCATTACTGTTATTTTGATTGTCTCTCTTTTTTGTGTTTTTTTTTCAGTGGCGAACTTTGGGTGCAGTAATGAATGAATGAATGAGGTCAAACATTTCTCCTAGAAAAGCGTTTGAAGCATTTTGATTTCCGCAAGGAATCCAGAACTGAATGATCGAAATGAGTGTTTCTCGATCACTAGTGTTTTCTTATTTATTTGTTTGTTTAATTATTTATTTATTACAAGGCACGCATCGGAATTATGCGGTGAGACTGTAAAAATTAAATGCAAGTAAGTATAAAAAGTAAGTGACGGAGCAACAAAAGAAACAAAACAAAATAAGCCTAACGAAACCTTAGTGCAATAGTGCTCAAAAGAAGAAGATTACATGTTAGCAACGTTGTCATTCTTAGAAAGCAAGATGTTGAGCTTCCTGATGATTCTGTAAATGAGGAATCTTGATCTTATTTTGACCTTGGAAATGGCAAGTAAAGTCTGAGATGCCCTCCATAGACCTAATTTCAACGGGACTAAATGGATGAAGGATTTCAAAAATGCCGACTATGGTAAAATAAGAGATCACTTAGTTAACATTGACTGGGATGGAACACTGTGCGCGTTACAATCTGTCGATGAAATGTATGAAACTCTGATTACAATTCTTTATCACGTCATTAATCTTTACATTCCCACCAGAAAAACAGGTTCTGACCTAATGATATACCCAGACTATCTCACAAAAATGAAAACACGGCAGATCAGTTTATGGAACAGAGCATCTTCATCCGGCAACACCGAATATTGGGCTAATTATCACACCTCCAACAAAAAACTGGACAGAGCCCTTACCCGTTACAACCTTTACCTAGAAAAGAAAAGTATTTTTTCAAGAGATAAATCCGCTTTCTATAGATACATCAGAGCCCGCTCTAAAAATAATAGTTACATTCCAAGCTTAAGAAACGAGAATGATTTATGCATTTTATCAACAAATGATAAAGCAAATCTTCTTTCAAGAGAATTTTACAAGGTTTTCAATAACTCTTCGAACTCTATCGCTGACCTGTCATTTTCTGAGGAGAACACCTTACCTTGTTTCCCACAAATAAGTCCTACTCTTTGGTTTAGTAAAGAAGAAATCTTTGATCTACTTCTCCGAGCTTCATCATCTTCTTCTTCTTATTCTTCAGCGTTTGTCCCGCATCGTCGCGGGGTCCGCTCTTCTGGTGTTACGACGCCACCTTTCCCGATCCTGCGCTTCATCAGGGTGGACACCAGCTACTTTCATGTCCGTGTGTTACGTATCGGACCAACGCTGCTTCGGGCGTCCTCTAGGCCGCTTTCCAGATACTTCCAACTCAAGGCCAATCTTGCGGACGCTGTCTTCTTTCCCACGCAGAACGTGGCCGTACCATCGCAAGCGAGCTTCGCGCATCTTGTCCGCTATCGGCGCGACACCGAACTTCTGTCGAATAGCATCATTTCTGATGCGGTCCATGCGCGTGACTCCAGCCGTCCAGCGCAGCATCTTCGTCTCCATGACGCTGAGGCGTGTTTCAACTTCCTTAGTCGCAGGCCAACACTCAGCGCCGTACATCGCTACCGGGCGCACGACGGCTCTGTAAATCTTCGACTTCAGGTGCTCTGGTATCCTCCTATCGCAGAGCACGCCAGTCAGCGAACGCCACTTGGACCAAGCTGCACTCACGCGTGAGTTCACTTCAACCATCAGACCGCCGTCAGACGCTATTGCTGATCCCAGGTATTTAAACACCGAAGTGCGTGCAAGTTCAGTACCGTTAATCTTAATGGAGCCGGACTCGTTCACGTCAGTCGTTAGATACTCGGTCTTCTTGACGTTCAATTTGAGTCCGAACCTCGCCAGACGGTCGCACCAAGCTTGCACCTGCCGCTCGAGATCGTCTTTCACTTCGCAAGCGAGCATCACGTCATCAGCATAAAGCAGCGTCCATGGAACAGGCTGCTGAAGATCTCGCGTAATGGCATCCATGACGACAACAAAGAGGAGTGGAGAAAGCGCAGAACCCTGGTGCACCCCAACAGAGATGGGAAACTCCATTGAGGTTCCAGCTGCAGCTTGCACTCTACTCTTTGGGCAAGAGTAGA
The DNA here is from genome assembly GCA_947396885.1 of Heligmosomoides polygyrus polygyrus. Classification (NCBI taxonomy): domain Eukaryota; kingdom Metazoa; phylum Nematoda; class Chromadorea; order Rhabditida; family Heligmosomidae; genus Heligmosomoides; species Heligmosomoides polygyrus. Next base: position 93,425,289 of record OX377202.1, read on the forward strand.
GCATCCGCACCCACTCTATAAGTTCCTCAGGTACGTTGTGTCGTCGCAAGGCGTACCATATAAGCTCACGCGGTACGCGGTCGAAGGCCTTCTCCAAGTCGAGAAAGGCGATATGCACCGGCTTCTGTCTCTCGCGATGCTTCTCCACCAGGAGGCGGGCGGCGTGTATAGCATCAATGGTCCCACAACCAGACACAAAGCCGCACTGGTTGTCGGAGAGCTTGACGATTTCACGGATTCGTCTATCGAGGATTCGCTCGAAGATCTTCATGCTGTGCGAAAGCAAGCGAATCGGACGGTAATTGAAGCAGTCCGCAGGACTGCCCTTCTTCTTCCAAATCGGAATCGTCGTACTGTTGTGCCAACACTCCGGTACTTTCTTCTCCTTTACTACCTGGTTGAAGAACTCAGCCAACCACTCAGCAGGATACCAGAGCTTCGACTTCCAAACATCGGCTGCCAGATCATCCGGCCCTGTCGCCTTACCGGGCTTTATCTTCTTTAGAGCCGCTTCTGTTTCCTCCACGGTGATCTTGCGAACGGGACCGTGAACAGAAGCCACAGAAGGGATGGCCGGATGAGGAAATTCCATAGTGGAAGTTTCCTCAAAGTAATCACGCCATCGCTTCAGTGCCTTTTTGCGGTCTGTCAGAAGATGGCCGCTCTCATCATTGATGCCAACAAACTTTTCAATGTCCTCGGTTTGACGATGGCGGGTCTTAGCAAGTCGGTACAAATACCGCTCACCATCGCGCGATTCGAGCTTTCGGTAGACATCACCATAATGAGTGGCTTTCGCAACAGCCACGGCTTTCTTTGCAGCCTTCTTCGCCTTCTGATACTCCTGCCAGTTGTCGGCTGTTCTGTCGCCGAGAAACACATGATACAGCAACTTCTTTTCTCGAACTTTCGCTTTCACATCGTCTGTCCACAGCCATGCCTGCTTGTCGACTTTGCGTCGTCCAGGCTTCGTAGTGCCGAGTTCCAACCTTGCAGCTTGGCGTATCGCGTCGCTTGCTTTCTTCCAAGTTTCATCGACAGTCGTAACTGTCTGTAACCGCACGCGAGAAATCACAGCTGCTTCCTTCTCTTTCATTCGCTACCACTTGATTCTTGCAGCACCGCATCGCTCGACCTGCTTCAGCCTCGGAGAGGCGATCTTCAAAGTACAGATCAGCGGACGATGCTGTGGGGCGACCGTTTCATACGGCACGATCTTCGCGTCTGTGACGAGATTTCGGTCACGATCCTTCACAAGCACAAAGTCTATCTGAGACTTGGAGCTCCCACTATAATATGAGATGAGGTGGGAGTCGCGTTTTCGGAAAACGGTGTTCACAATGGTGAGACTATGCGATTCCGCATACTCAAGAATACGCTCACCATCGGGGTTACGAGACCCGTATCCGAAACCACCATGACAGCTGTACCCATCCTTCGCAGCACCTACGTACCCATTAAGGTCACCAGCGACTATGATGACATCTTTCGACGGTACCTCTGCTGTCTTCTCATCAAGCAGGTTCCAAAACTCATCCTTGGCTTGATCGGAGCAGCCAGTCTGCGGAGCATACGCAGAGAAGAAGTGATAGAGTCGCTCCTTAGCGGCGACAACGATCTTCATCAATCGATCGTCAAAGCGCTCGACGCTTACAATCGAGTCACGAAATCGTTCGGAGACGATTATTCCGACACCGCTGGTGGTCCTGGGACTTCCACATAGAACGGCCTTGAAGCCACGTCCTATGTCCCTTGACTTGCGGCAGGACCATCTCGTCTCCTGCACCGCACAGAAATCAACTCTTCTTCGCTCCAGTGCTTCAACCAACTCGCACGAGCGGCCCGTCAACGTACCCACATTCAGCGTAGCCACGCGGGTCCTGCTTACGTTACGGGACTTTCGGACTAGCTCAGTTGCCCCCCGATGCCGTCCTCGCATCAGGGACCCTCGCATACTTCTCACACTCGCCGGGCTCTGCGAGTGCGCGTCGGCTCCCGCGGACGCCGTAGCACTATCTCGAGAAACTTGACTTATCATACTCCATGTGATGTGACATGGGTTTTCGTAGGCCGGCCTGTCACAAGGGCCTGTCGCCTGCATTCGAATGTCCGTGATTAGCTTAGCTCGCAGAGCGAGCAGTTTCCAGTGGCACCACGTGGAGGAACGGACATCGCCACCCTCTCCGAGCTTCATACCATTACTATTTATAAAAATGTAGCAGATTGTATTGCCTATCCTTTGGAACTGATTTTTCTAAGTTACATGAGAGCAGAAGTGCCTCATACATGGAAGCATGCATTTATCACTCCGATTCCGAAAAAGGCCCGTTTCTCTGACCCAAAAAAATTATCTGCCAATAAGTATAACGTCAATCTTCGCTAGAGCGTTTGAAAAGATTGTTAAAAAGCACATTCTAACCCATATTGAAGACCATAATATTATTTCAAAAGACCAATTTGGTTTTATGAAACGGCGTTCGGTAGAAACCTCAGTTCTTAGCTCTCTAAACCACTGGTCAACAGCTATGGATAAGAAAAAGCGGACGGATGTAATCTTTTTTGACTTTTCCAAAGCGTTCGACAAAGTTCCGATTAATAAGTTGCTATACAAGATGGAAAGTATTGGTATCCAATGATAGTGTCCTGGACTAAATGTTTTCTTTCCGGAAGAAATTACCAAGTTAGGTTAGAGACAGTGTTCTCCGCGGTTTCTTCTTCTCCCAGTGGTGTTCCACAGGGGAGTGTCTTGTCACCTTTACTATTTCTCCTGTATACCTACGAACTTCCTGAAGCTATCACCAGCCCAGGGGTCAGCTGCAGAATGTGGAAGTTTAAACTGAAGTGGACCGAGAAGAGTCTTCTCATAAAATCCAAGCGGCAATTAATTTTATCAAGAAATGGACTAACTTGGGAACTCCCTTTGGCCGCAGAAAAATCGCATTGTCTTGTCATTCAGTCAAAGCATCAGCGCAATTCACCAACTTATAAGCTCAAGGACACAGATTTAAGGCACCCGCTAGAAAACACCCGTGATTTGGGTTTCCATATATCTAGTGATCTAAGCTTCGACTTCCATTATAAGGCAATTGTTAAAAAGGCAAATTATCGCATTTACAACTTGTTCAAACAGCTCAAAGCCAATGATTCTCCTGCACTTCTTTGTGCATATAAGACGTATATTAGGCCTGTTTTAAAGAGCGGTACTTCATTGTTCAATCCATTCAAAAAGAAGACATTGCTCTTCTGGAAAGCGTCCAGTTAAACTTCGCCCGAAAATTGTTTGTAAGATGTTTGGAACTAATTATGACAACATACTTAGAGGTCCAGACATGGCCGAACAGCTTAAGTTACCTTGCCTCCGCAGTCGAAGGAAGATGATCGACATGACCATGATGTTTAAGATTCTTACAAACAAAATTTCAATAGATCCCACGCTATTTTTTTGGTGCACCTCTGACTACGAATAGGAGAGTGAACCTAAGGCTTTATCTTCCTGTTCCGAAATCGCAGGCGAGATCAAACTTCCTCACTTACAGAAATCTTAAGGACTTGAACTTATTACTAGGTGGGGATGAGAATATCATAAGCATGTCTTTGAGTTCGTTCAAGTCCTTAATGGTACGTAAAAAATCCTTCTATATAATAAGCCGCTAACGTCTGTACGGGGCGGAGCGTCTGTACGGGGCGGAGCGTCTGTACGGGGGAGAGCGTCTGTACGGGGGAGAGCGTCTGTACGGGGGAGAGCGTCTGTACGGGGCGGAGTGTCTGTCCAGGGGGGGATCAGTGACGGTCTGCCTGGCCATCTGGGTGCTGAACTGTGAGGGGGAATCGTGGGGGGAGGGGGGTTGCAGTTGTGCAACGTGCCTGGCGACTCAGTAGACGTGCCGAACACGTTGCCCAACGTGCCTGGCGAGTCAGTAGACGTGCCGAACACGCTGCCAAACGTGCCTGGAGATGCGGTGCTGGAGTCCTGTAAGGGGGAATCGTCGGAGGAGGGGGGTTGCAGTTGTGCAACGTGCCTGGCGACTCAGTAGACGTGCCGAACACGTTGCCCAACGTGCCTGGCGAGTCAGTAGACGTGCCGAACACGCTGCCAAACGTGCCTGGAGATGCGGTGCTGGAGTCCTGTAAGGGGGAATCGTCGGAGGAGGGGGGTTGCAGTTGTGCAACGTGCCTGGCGACTCAGTAGACGTGCCGAACACGTTGCCCAACGTGCCTGGCGAGTCAGTAGACGTGCCGAACACGCTGCCAAACGTGCCTGGAGATGCGGTGCTGGAGTAGAGGGGGGGTGTAGGGGGGGGGTGTATTTCGTTCAAGCGGTCCGAAACTTTAGCCTTGGGGGTAATCGAGGTCGCTGAACACGAATCTGAAGTTGATCAATCGATATCGATCGATAATATCGATTTTTCGTGTATTTCGTTCAAGCGGTCCGAAACTTTAGCCTTGGGGGTAATCGAGGTCGCTGAACACGAATCTGAAGTTCATCAATCGATACCGATCGATAATATCGATTTTTCGTGTATTTCGTTCAAGCGGTCGGAAACTTTAGCCTTGGGGGTAATCGAGGTCGCTGAACACGAATCTGAAGTTCATCAATCGATACCGATCGATAATATCGATTTTTCGTGTATTTCGTCCAAGCGGTCTGAAACTTTAGCCTTGGGGGTAATCGAGGTCGCTGAACACGAATCTGAAGTTGATCAATCGATATCGATCGAAAATATCGATTTTTCGTTTATTTCGTCCAAGCGGTCTGAAACTTTAGCCTTGGGGGTAATCGAGGTCGCTGAACACGAATCTGAAGTTGATCAATCGATATCGGTCGATATTATCGATCTTTTGTGGATGCCATTCAAGCGGTGTGAAATTTAAGGCGTGTAGGTGGTGGAGGTCATCATCATCCTTCTTCCTTCTATATAATAAGCCGCTAAGGGAAGTGTAACTTCTGTCAGTCTGTACGGGATGCCGTGTCAGTCCAGGGCGACGTGTTTGTCCTGTCTGTCCAGGAGGGGTCCAGTAACGATATGCCTCTATCCGGTGTTGGAGGAGTGCGAGGGAAGTGTGAGGGGAAAATCGGTGACATCGACAGCCTTAGTCACCGTTACCTACCGTACCCTACCATAATCGGCTGAAATTTCAAAGAAGGATGTTAGATTCGTGATCAGCACGCTAATTAACCACCCCCCCCCCTAGGCGAAGTGTGGGCGAAGTTTTTTTCGTAGCTCTACTCTACCTCTGGAGTGAGCGATCTCTAAGCAGGAGGGTGCAGACACTGCACTCTACTTCCCTTCAGTGCTTTTTCTCAAGAATTATTGACTTGACGTTTTGAATTTAAAACTACGCGGGTGTTTTGAATCTAGGCGGGACCTAATCGAAGCGCAGTGGCGCTCTCTGACTTTGCCGACGGATTCATTTTCTCCTAATCAAAGCGCGGTGGCGCTCTCTGACGTCTTCGACGGATTCATTTTCTATTTCGAGGAGTTTGACTTGCTTTTTGGGTGTTTCGCTTTTGATTAGCCTCACTGATTACGCTGCGATCCGGTGAACAGCGGAAGGAGGCGTCGTGATATCGCTGATGAAGGGGGGGGGGGGTGAGACAACGGCTCGATGATTCGTTTCAGTCAGAGGCTGAGTCATTTTATCAGCGAAATCGCTCCGAAGAAATCAAACTGTTGAAAAAGTCCGGGTGAAATGGTTAGAAGTTCGAGTGTGATTGTCTTCTTTTGTTTTTGATTGTTTCTGATGTTCGGCTCGCATCTTCTGACGTCTTCGACGGATTCATTTTCTATTTCGAGGAGTTTGACTTGCTTTTTGGGTGTTTCGCTTTTGATTAGCCTCACTGATTACGCTGCGATCCGGTGAACAGCGGAAGGAGGCGTCGTGATATCGCTGATGAAGGGGGGGGGGGGGGTGAGACAACGGCTCGATGATTCGTTCAGCTCGAACTTTTTCGACAGTTTGACCTGTTCTGTAATGTTTTTATAGAATGATCTGATTGTTTGGTAACCGTTTTAGTTATAATGTGACTGTAAATGTTCGGAGTGAGCCATTTCACTCAAGTTTTCCCATAGTTCGTCTCCTTATTGGGATTTTCCCACGGAAATGACTGAAGGTTTGAGGTGATTCATTTTTCTCACAGAGTTCCATGATTGGACATCTTCGTTGCTGAGTCATTTCATGAGCAAAATCGCCCGGAGAAATCAAACTGTTGAAAAAGTCTTATAATTGCCATGTAGAAGGGCTCAGAAAAATCAATAATGAAAGAAATCTGGCTTTTCACATATTAAAATGCTGCTAAATTGACTGCAGTAAGGTAATTTTATTTGACGAATTTACCGAACTTACCGATTTTAACGCAAAAATTTTTCGTTAAAAAATGGTCGTTAAAAATTTACCGTAAAAAAATTAACCCACACCCTTGGCCCGAGCCTCAAAAGACTGCCGAAGACGTCTCTCAACGTATTTGGGGATTCAGGTAGACGTACCGAAGACGTCATCCGCTAAGCGGGATCATTGAGGGGAACCAGTACCAGTAATGGAAGACCGTATCACTAAGGGTAGAACAGTAATGAGGGACCAATAGATCGCCCTATCATACTATATACTGTACGTGCTGCGAGCCTTTTGTACTCCTAAGTAGGGAAGAAAGCTATACAAGTAGAGCAGCAAGCTTGATGTGACTGTCCTTAGCTTAGTGATACTGCAACATCGCGCGAAGCGCGCAAGTGCGAGGCACGCCGATAGGCGTGACGGAGCACTTGTTATGTTAAACGTGCTGTATTTAATTTTATGTTTGTTGTAGTTTGTGTGACCTAGTATTTGTTTTTCTGTCATTACTTATGTAATGCATGACTATGTTCATGTCTGATAAATAAATAAATAAATAAATAAATAAATAAATAAATAAATAAATAATAGTGACTTCACTGCGCTTTAACGGTAAATAAACGGGTGGGCTTATTTTTCGTTTTGGCTCTTAAAACTAACGATAAATTCGAATGAGGAAGGGTGTGGAGGCGTTTCGTCTGATGGATGACAAATCTAAAGTCTTCGGCCACTACTTGGTCTTTGACGACGGCGAACAGGTCAAAACATTATACTGCTAAATAAAATGGTCCACTCTACAAACTCGTTCAACACTCTGTCATTGGTCTTGATCTGGGCCAATGACAGAGTGTTGAACGAGGTTGGCTGAAACATTGACACTCTGTCATTGGCCTTGATCTGCGCGAAGTTGTTCTTCTTGAAAGGTTCAAGATCACTACTCAGTTTCTGCAAAGAACTGCTGCAGACTACTTTTTTGCTTTTTTTGTTCTTTGTTTCCGTTCCGATTTTGCGACGACAATTATTCAAGCACAGTGGAGAAGCTGCAGACGTTGTGAGTTCAAGGGCAGTTCACTTCACCAGTTCCGCGTAGGAGTACGGCGCCACCTTCATGTGACCTGTCGTCTCGATTAAAAATTTCTCTCAGAGCGTTCTGTATCAGCGGCGCTCTTTTGCTTAAAGTCAGAGAGGAAGGTGCAACTGTTGGAAGTATTCCTACGGCTGCGGCTGCGCCACCCACCCGGTCATGCGTCAAGTGTTTGTCCTTCTACTCCTGAGCTTTTCTCTGGGTGAGTTTCTGTAAGCCTTCCTTAACCAGCTAAAGGCGAACGAAATGTTCGACTATAATGAAACGCTCTTGGACGTTCCCACCACATGCAAGCAGTATGTATGCATACGTGACCTAATACAAGATCTAGGAGACGCTATAGGCCAGTAGGTTCTCAAACAGACTTTTAAAGTGGACCTGTAGTTGTGTGCGTTAGCCCAAAATACGTTGAGGAAGAGCACAAAAAATTTTGGAATTCTGGTCTTCTAGAGAACAAGGTGCGTAGTCATTTCACAATTTTCTTAGTTCTTGAACGGCTAGATTATATGATAGTACTTTTTAGCTGCGATCAAAACTTTTGCGCCGCGCTGAACTCGAACCCTTCTCTCCTACCTAGCAGGTAGGGTGCCAGAAGATTATACCCCAGCCCTGATCGAACTCCAAATCCGTATCCAGAGGGTGAGGGGTCAGTCTCCAATTAGCGCAAAAGCTATGATCGCAGCTAAAACTAATAGTATGCAGAAGCTTTTCAAATATAGTGATTAAAACGGGAATTAAAAATTTTTAGTGAGGTTTAGCATTGATAAGCTTTAGAATAGGATAAAAGGATATCAAAACGCTGCTTTCTTGTGGAAACGATTCTGATTTCAATTCATTGACGAAAGGTTCGTTATGAAATCACATTATGAATTGTTGACATCTGCTCACATAAGAATTGATCACCATTCTATATGGGTTCGCATAGGTGTTGGGCACTTCCCCTTACTCGACCGTACATAGCATAGCGAGACTTAAAGGAGTAAGCCAAAGAATATGCGATTATGGAAAACATGAAAAAACGCAGTCACCTGTACTGCTTGGAGGTAAGCTAGTCTTGAATTCGTCAAGGATGGAAGTATGTAGTCTGATGTATATGGCGGTAGAAGTGGGAAATATAGCTACGATTTGGCCCCCATTGTTAACTAGAAACTAGCTCCGACGCCGATGCGGGTAATTTGGATCAGCCATTTCTTTCAAACCCTTGTCAAACGGATTTTGCAAAAAAAAAGGAAGTTTTGAAGAGCCTGGATTTTAGAGAGATTGAAATGGGGGATTTTAGTCAGAAATCTGATCTGTCCAATTCGGATATCTGAAAAACAGAGATTCAAAGATAAATCAATAATTTTATTAACCGAAATTCCGTTCTTCTTAAAGCTACTTATCCCCGAATCATCCCAAAGTCTGAGGCTTTTCAAAACTAAGATTTTTCGCATAACCAAATCATAATCTAAAAATTCAAGTTGTAATCTGTGCTTTCCTTATTCTCTTCTTTAGATTTTTTATCATGAGTTGTTCCTGAGCTTTTAGCTTACTGTCTTTCTATTCTAATGTTTGTGTTTGATGCTTGGTATTGTGCTCACTATGATGTGCTTGAGTAAATAAATAAATAAATAAATAAATAAATAAATAAATAAATAAATAAATAAATAATCCTTCTAACCGAATTTGACGAAAGTCACGGATTATCCGAATCGGCGTCGCATCCAATGTCTATTGTTCATCTAATCCTCTTTCGCGGATATGCTGTCAGTTTCCGCGGAAGAGGATTGGATGAGTGGGATACTCGTAGATGCTCGTGCCCGATGATTATCGCATACCCATAGGGATTTCTTCCCTTTTAATCTGAGACTGATGAATTCTCTGAAGTCTTCAACCCTAACCACCTGAAGTTATTGAAACATTATCACATTGTCCTTGAAGAAAGGCCTCAGCTTTTCTTAGGTTTGACAGGGGTTTCACCGATAGCGAAAAATTCTGTACTTCAGGATTCATAGTGGTCCTGCAACGTTTCTCAGATTTCGAGATTTTTTTTACATTTTGAAATGTCACATGACAGAACCGAGTGAGGTCACGATACCGTATGTTTCGAAGCGTAGAAAAATTTTGGAGTTATGGATAAGGGATAAAGGACGGCGCCAGCCAATCCTTTTTGTGATGCGACGCACAATCTATTACTACGGGATGTCGTGGAGGCGATCTGAATGCCTATTTGGCCATAAAATGAGTAGGGATAGAGGGATTGGTTAGGGGTTTGGTGGGAAATCCGAACCAGGAACCTGGTATCAGGTGCACACGACAGACGGTACATCCCCCGACTGCTCTACGCGACTTTGCGAAAACGCTCCTGTCCATACCTTGTGCTCTCCTGGAAGAACTATTGCTGAGCTTAATGGCTTACAAGTGCCCAACGAGTTCAAGGATTTTGGTCCACCTCACGCTCGGTTTACGTCTTTCAGTGAATCCACTTCGGTGCTCATACTCTACATCGGTTGGTTCTGCACCCTCCCTACGAGTGACCAGTGTTTTCGCGCACAGCTAACCGACTCACTCAAGAGCCGACACTTCCTTTCAGTTCGACTTCCGGGTAACAATTTTCAACCAAACAATGTCCTGAACGTCGACGAAACCCATTTTTCTTCTGTCTCGAGTAAAAGTGATGAATAGAGATGGTATTTCTGTTTACTTCAGCAAATTGTCGTCCACCGTGACACGGCTGATAACGAACTACCTGTCCCACTGAAGAAGTGGAGAGAGTTACAAACGCCTCCGGAACTGACCGTTTTTTCATAGGAGTATCACTTGAAAGAGACCACTCATTTCACAAACGGCATGCGAATAAAAACTGTGCTGCGGCAATGGCATTGTTTTTGCTGAGATTGCAGCCACTGCATAAGCTCTCTCACGGCCCTCTTATTCACTGCTGTAAAAGCATCGAATTAGCGACTTTATGAAAAATAATTTCGATGCTTGAAGGGAGTTTTGAATTAAGGGCATCACTATGAGGTTCACGGTATCACTCCACGTCCGACTCTCGAGGAATGTTCTCATCTTTGGCGTTGTAGTAGAGGAGTAGGACATTGTTACTGGATTTCTACCATTTTCTCGTTTACTTGGACACTTGTCGCGTCAAATTGGACACAGTTCTAAGCAGGCCTAAGTCTCAAATCAAACTTTTTTAAATCTGGAATAATTGCTTTCTAAATAAATCTAGGTACTCTCCAAAAAGGTTGGAATCATTTTTTGTTCAAGAGGATTGTAGTACAACTTTGATTTCAGGTTGAAATTTCATTTAAAAAATTGGAGAAAAGTAATGGACTATAGCTTGTTTTAAGGAGCAGGAAGGCGCGGCTAATTTTAGTGCCAAAAAGCAGATTGCGCCGTGCCCTCTTTCAGCGCGCCTCGATTTTTATTCGATTGATAGGAGAATTTGTTTGCATGCAATTTGACACATGTTAGCGATGCAACAAAACGACCGTATAGTAAACACAAATCCTCAATTTGATGATTCAAGTAGGCTACACTTACACTATCAATGAAATAAAAAAGACGGCGGGCCTTTCGAGCACATGGCGACCTGATCTTTTAGTGCACTATATCATTGCTTTCTATTAGGGGGGGGGGGGGGGGGAAGTAATGAGACACCCCATGCCGTGTCCATATATCTTGTGGCTGGAGTCTGGTTTCGTGCTTGTCGTATTTGTATGTTTGTATGCTGCTTACTGAAGGCCACCTGAGAAGTTAGCTCTTCCGCCCTTTCCAAAAGCATGCCAAAACCCCAGTCTGTCTCATGCCGAAACCCCGGTCTGACGAGTCGACCTGTGTCGCGCAAATCTCTCCCAATTCCCAACCCCGAGCAGCCTGGACTCAATATTCACGCAAGATGAGAAGTACGTCTTCTACCTTAACTCTGCCAAGCAGCGAGTCTGGGTGAGGCCTGGTGACCTGTTACCGAGCTTCGTTCTGCGAGATGTTCACGGCGAGAGGCACCTTTGGAGCTTTTGGGTCTGCGCCCATGCATCGGTTTACCGGAAGCTGTTTCCCAAGAGCACTACGATGAACTCCAAGGCCATGGTAAACGAAATAGAAGAGATGGGCCGTCGACTCGCTCTTATTAATTCGCAGCGCTTCAAGAAGGTTCTCCTCTTCGACAACGCCTCACCCCATCGGGAACAAGTGACCACGGATGAGCTTGGCCAGCTGGGCTACGTTCACATGCCTCACCCACCGTATTCGCTGGACATCTCTCCATGCGACTACCACTACTACTTGAGCCTACAGGACTTCCTAGTCGGAAGGGACACAAGAACCCAAGCAGTCCTTGACAACCATGTCGAGCAGTTGATCAACACCAGGCCTAAGCAGTTCTGGAAGGAAGGGATCAGAAAGTTGGCTGAGCGACGGCAGCAAGGTCATTGCCCTTGATGGCAAATACATTCCTCAGCATCGTTGAGTTGTAATTGAGTTATAGAGAGAAAGATTTTTTTCATTTTGTCTCATTACTTTTGGCCCCCCTAATACAATGCTTTAAGGCAAATTTTAATGTATTACTTTCTCAAAAAATAAAGATAATTATTATACTTATTGGAACAGGTCAACTAAGAAATTTCAAAGAAAGTGATTTCAAATTTTCTTCGAACAAAAAAGTATTTTAGCCACCTTATTGAGTTCAGTTTGCTTTACCCTGCCTGAATGTCGATTATTAAAAGTTTCTTTTCATTTCAAAAGTCTTGGATCTACCTTAAAAAAGTGTCCAATTTGATTGGAAAGGTGTTCAAAATGATTTGAAGTTCAATTTACGTGAAAATGTTATAATTATCCAAGTTTAAGATACCGAAGGCGTAATAAAGACTTGTACCAGTCTTGGCTACCCTAATGAAGCAATTCTTCTAGTATACGGTATCGTTTTCCTCCAGCAGCCGTAAGAGCGTGAGAGCTTTGATCCTTACAATCCTTCACTTTGCCCAATAAAAGTAGATTTAATCTGTTGAGTAGAGGTCACCGATCAAGAAGTTTGAAGATAGGCTGTAGCTGCAGAGCTTCAAACAGCATGTGTCAAGCTGCCAGCAATAGAACGCTTTCAGGTCTGAGTATCAAAGTTCGGTGTCTGTACAAAATCGAAAAAGGCAATTGTGACGGCCAACACATGCGGTAATTTCATTGCTCCGCTACTTTAGTGCATTAGTCGTCTTCTGAAATAGAGTAATCTCCTTCCTCTCTCAGGTATGCGTTCGACAGAAACACGAAGACATGCGTGACGTTCACGTTCAGTGGCTGTGGTGGGAACGCGAACCGATACCCGACTATTCAGCGTTGTCGGAGGACATGCCTGAAGGGGAGTCTAGACATTTTATAGCTAAGATGTGAAAGAAGGATGATAAAGGATCTCTATTTCGCAGCATACCGATGACAATCGTGTCATTTCTCTTTCTTTCATTCTTTGTTACATGAAATTGTCATGTGAACCAGAGTAGAGTGAAAAGGCGAAGAAACTAACTACACAAAAGTTCAGAAATACTTCAAAAGATTTCAACGAAGAACAATAACACGAAAAGAACACAAGGATCCAAGTAGCTGTCCAACAACTTAATGAAACATTTGGAGTCATAAGAAATACACGTTTCCTTGCTCATCTTGACAAAGTGGGGACCCGCATGACGCGCAAAAAATGGTGCCGAAATCTATTGTAGTTCTGGCTTCCCGAAACACTAATTTGCGGGACTACTTTAGTTTCTTCTTGTTTGGTTAAAGACAGCTATATTAAGCAATGGTCTAACATAGGTATTATTGTTAGAAGCACGAACCATGATGCGGGAATCCTTCTGTCGTGGTTCCCACGATTAAAGGGGGCCAGGTCACAACACGCGCATGGTCCCGGCAGGATACGGTACCGTTATCCCATGCGCGCACATCAATAAATTTGGGCCCCAGATCTTCTGCTTCCGCCCGGCTCCGCGACCTGCCTCCCGCCGCCGTCAGCGGCCTTCCGCCGACGCCGTCAGCCCCGTCTCCGCGACCTGCCTCCCGCCGCCGTCAGCGGCCTTCCGCCGCCACCAGCGGCCCTCTGCCGACGCCGTCAGCCCCCCTCCGCCGCCACGACCGGCCTCTCGTCTCCGCCAGTGGCATCCGCCGCTGTCAGCAGCCTTCCGCCGCCACCAACGACTTTCCGTCGACCCCGCCCCCCTCCACGACCCTGGGTAACTGGGACTTGTGGCCGGCAACACGTAGGTCGTCAGAATTGTTTTTTTTTATGCTGTGTAGATGTCATTAAAACTGCGAAGGCCTCTAGTCCGCGGTTTGTTACCCAACATGTGGGACGTGTCTATAATTATCATCCGTCAACTGGGTCAGCAACAATAAGGGTCACGATGCCACTGGGGGACGCCTCAGTGGTATCGTGACTAGTCACCGTGCCGTCTCCCCCCTTCTCAAAGGTAGGGCCTACCCCGCAGCGCAGAAGAGCTAGCCTGCAAGCGCCAAATAAAAGAGGGGACGGCACGACACCTTCGTTGACATGGCTATGAAGAGATTCGAGACCAACCTTAAGGATCTTTTTGCACTCAGTTACGGTGACAACGACAGTTTTGAGTTGCGACTCGGCGACAATGACGAGGACGTGGTTGACTTCATGGAGTGCATCGCGAGAACTTATTTTTGTTTATTTATTTATCTGTTGATCCGTGCCGGCGCAAACACATAATAGTTTGTACCTGGTTTTCTTGAAAAGATAGTGCACTTATTGCTCCACCGCCTCACCTCCACAATTCAACACATGTCATGACTACCGTGATACGGAAGTCATGATACTTCAATAGTCGGTTGAGGGCCGGCCGGCCTGGAGGCACGATCGATAGACTACCGCCCCTGGAAACTGTATATAAGTAGTTGCCTCGGAACGGCAGAGACTCGGACTCGGACTTGGACCCGTCTCCACACACACGGCTCGACTCGGTTCCTCTCTCCCGTTCGACATACACGGCTCGATCCTCGCTCCGGTTCGACGTTCACCGCTCGTCTCACATCGCCTCTAGCTGAGGCGCCTGAGCGCCTCAACCGGCAGCTATTAGAGCTCGGACAGTCTATCCTGTCCGAGGCCGATCCGAGGCCCGTACCATAACGAAGAGGCTCAGGGTCAACATGACCCAGCCTAACTCACTGAATAACTAACTAGAAGAGTACAGGCCAACAGATCTACACTACGAGGGACAATACGACTAAAACTAAAACCCACAGTGAGATTGTTGAGAAGTGTTCGCCATTTTAGTATATCGTTATCAGGCACTATAAACGATGAGTTAAGAGTGATGTGAAGGTCAGTCTACCACGGGAACCACCAAAAGCTTTTGGATCGTGATGCAATCCAAACAACACATAAGCTAAACGCGCATTCCAACTGCATCCACGTTTCTTTTTAGTTTAGTAGTTTTTACCATAAAACAAGGAGCAACGCAATCGTGGCAAATTTTAGCTAACATTGATCAAAATGCAACTACAAAGTATCCGGCAAGGATCGGCTAGACAAGAATCGTTCCATATTTATTCGGAAACTAATAATAAGCACACACCCATTGATGTACATTTTAGCAACATTTCGAGAAGAGCGAGCCTTCTCAAGTAACCACAGCCACACCGCTCCTCTTTGACTGTAGAATTGCGTCCTAGATTGCTCCGTTCCACCCGGCTCGTCGTCAGAATTTAATTGCATTCGGCACTTCTGGCACCGACTTATGGCCAACGCTTCTGAACGCGAAAAACCGTCTGCTCGGAGTGTTCACGTGCGTTGGCATCGAGTGAGACGTGGCAACGAATCCCTTCTGCCGAAGCCGGAAGAAGCGGCTTCGTATTGGCCTGCAATGAGATTGGTATCTACGTATATATTTCATGTCAAAATGGACACTCTTGCTAACAAAACTAATGTTTCTCAAAGTGAACGTCTTCCAGATCGATACAAACTATTAGGTTAAGCTGCAGACTCTCGAAAACGGTCGAATTTTTTTTTGATCACGGAAAATTTTGCACAACTTTCTCTAGAATTTTTTAGTTCAGCTTCTCGAAAATGCAGTAAAAATGCAATAACTTTATAACATTTTCATTTTTTGAGAACAAATAATAAACTACATTTCGTTTTGAAGCGCCATAAAGCGGCAACCATTTAGCAAAATATTAAAATTCGTCATCGGATCAATCTTTGAAATATGAGATCGGGCCATGCGCTCATAAAGGTCGTCTTCATTTTTATTTGATTGACCAGAAAGCAGCATTCGTTTAGTGGACAAAAATATGAGATCGTGCCATGCACTTAAATAGCTGGTCGCCATTTTTATTTGATTGATAGAGCAAATGCTGCTCACATGAAGATGATATGTTCGTTTTCTACAGTTGTTCCTGTTGCAGCGTTTACAGGTTGAACTCCATGCAAACATAAATTTTACTATTAACTGAATAAAAATCGCAACGTTTTGGACAAGGACATGGCGTAATCTTTTTTCGACACTAAAAAATGGCCGATTTTCTGCACTTTAGAAAATAAAAGATTAAAGGGCTGCGTTGCTCGATGTCTATTGGGATGCGCCACGCATTCTACTCCTGCGCGTGTCGTGGAGGCAATTTGAATACGTATTTGGCCTGCACAATGACTTTCGCTGACCAGCCGATGGACATTCAACGCTTTATCCGGGGAATCAGAACCAGGAACCTGGTAGCGGGTGCAGGCGATAGCTGGGACATCCTCCGGCTGGGCTAAAGGAGCTCGAGTTACTCTTTAAAACAAGCCTTTCACCACTATTTTTCTATAAAAAATGAGAATTTTGTACAATTTTGAAGGTTTCTCATTTTTTGTGTTCACTTATTAGGTAGGTAAGCAAAGAAAGCCATACTAAAATTTCCACCTAACAAAAAGTTACTTTATCTTACTTGGGAAGTTTAGTTTAATGTGGATACAGCTCGTTTTGAATTGGAAAATGTCCAGTTTCATCTCAGAAGCATCAATGCTCTTTAGAAGAGGGTCCACTTTGACGTGAAAATGGTACGAATAGAAGGCAAACCCAGCAGGGCGTAAAAGCGGATGTTCTTGCTTAGCACTAGACGCCCACCTGTTTATCAGAAGTGCGGCCAGCGGTGGCATTCCGAATCGGATGACGATGATCGTTTGCAGCAACTGCCGATATATCGCGCTGTTCGACGCGGGACGATGCCACAGATAGAGGGAAATACCAGTCACTCCGAAGATGCACAGAAAATTCATTAATAGTGGAAATTCGTGGTGACTTGTGGAAACAAGTCGTCGCTGTAAGATAACCTAGGTGAACACCGTACAGTAGTAAATAAATTTCAATTGTTGAAGCACGTAAAAAATCTGAAGCTTTCTGACAAGTGTGAGACGAATAGCGAACTCTTTAGACTTTGTTTTACCTTCCGAAATAAAAACACGAATATGGCGACATAGCTTGCAGCACTGCTGACGAGTACGACTTCGGCGAAATAAAAATCGACGAAATTGAGCACATTCGCTAATGAAGAGTGACCTGAAAGCTAACCATAGGCCTAAGCTGCCACTCCTTCTCTTTCTGTTCACCAATTAGACGAACTGACGTATCTGTTAGGCTGTCGCAAAATTAATAAAAAAGGATAAAGGACGGCGTTACTCAATTCCTTTTGGGATGCGCCACGCATTCTACTTCTGCGGGAAGTCGTGGACATTGAATGCGTGTTTGGCCATACAAAGACTTGCGGTGGCCAGCCGATGAACAAGTCAGCGCTTTATCCTTCTCAGACAAGTCTGATAGCAATTCACCGACCCCGGAGGGATGGAAGGCTTGGTTGGCCTGGGCGGGAAATCCGAACCAGGAACCTGGTGTAGGGTGCACGCGACAGCCGGCGCCTCCTCCGACTGCGCTGCGCGCGCCCATTTCGAGGTATGTATAAATAACAAAGTTTTTCCCCTGAATCACTTCGTCTCAGAAAACTCACACACACCGTTCAGTAGTTTTTCCTGCTTTTCAAAAATCATCTGTGTATGTCGCTCTAGTTTCTCTAGCCGACCTTTTCCAGGGCTCCGTAAAATCATGAACCGTCGTGACTATCTAGTCATTATGCTTCGCGAATTTGAGATGGGACATTCTGCAGCAGAGGCATCCCGTAACCTTAGCAGCACTTTTAGGATTGTCCTTGCTAAAGAGCGGGAGGCTCTGCTTCGAAAAATTCGCTTCTGGCGATTTTGATCTCGAAGGGAAACCGGGTCGCCGGTGCAGGTCGTCGCTTGACGATGAAGTTTTGAAGAAGCCGTCGAAACGTAGACGAATAAATGTACGTTAGAAGGGGACCTTTTCGAACATCATAGTACTGTACCAAGACATTTAGCGAGAATCGGCAAGGTGAAGAAGGTGTCGAAGTGGACGTCTCATGAGCTTATCGATGAGCATCGTCTGGCACGCTTTGACACTTGCTCCAACCTGCTAGTTTGTTTCAAAAATGAAACTTTTTTATTATAAAGGTGGATGAAAAATTGATCCTTCACGACAACAGCAAGCGGGGATTTGTCTGGGTAGATAAGGATGCTCTTCAAACAAACTTTCCAAAACCCGACCTTCACCCTAAAACAGCTACGTTTATTTTCTGGTGGTGTTGTAAAGGAATAATCCATCACAGCTTTTTGAAACCTGGTCAGGCAGTCACAACAGAGTCTTGCTGCTGTGATTCGGACCAAATGTATGAGAAGTTGCAAAATTTGTGGCCGGCACTGGTAAATAGAGAAAGGCCGCTCCTGTTGCAGGCAACGCAAGACAACACACATCTCGAATCACTTGGGAAAAATGGGCCCCTTTATGTATCGAAATTCTCCTTGACACACCATATTTGCCCCTTTCCCCTACTGACTATAACTTTTTCTTTATTCTCTTAGCTCTTTATTCTCGTTTGCGTCAGAAACAGTTCACTAATCTGGCCGATGTTGAATGTGTCCTCCTTGATTTCGTTAATTCCTGTGATCTCAATTTTTGCTACAAAAGATTAGACTTATTACCAGTTCATTGTCAAAATGCATAGATTCTAGCGGCTTTTAAATCGATTAATAAAGTTGTGCTTAAGCTGAGTTATAGCAGTTTGAAGTAAGCTGTCTGTTTCGGCAATTAATTTTGCGACAGCCTTGTGTTTGGTTGGTCCAAAAATATTGTTAGATTTCATTTTGCCACGTTTGATTGCCCATATCACAAAGATCTTAAAATTTTCTTGAAAAATTGGCACGATTTCGGCCTCATTACTTTGTAGTCCCACATTTCATTGTACCGTTAAGGTTAGCTGAAACTCTATTTTGTTTGCTTTTAGTTTTTTTAAATTCTACGAAGGTGTTGTTGTTTCTTCTGTTATTTACAGATAAAAACAAATAAATGAATAAAATGTCCGTTTTAGTCAGGCTGAGACATATGTCTCAATACAGTTTTAGAACAGTCCGAATTCTGCTTGGTGCAAAGGCGGCAAAATTCAGTTTTTTTGTGGGAGTTAAAAAAGATGGCAAAATTCTATGCGTTGAAACCAACCGTAGAATCCGAACGACGGAAGCGAGGCGTCCCATAAGCAGTGCACTTGAGTTGACAAGCACGCAACAAAGTTAAAAGCGCCGAATATCCAGCATAGCGCAATGTACAGCTGAAATGACCCTCTCCATATCCGCGTTCAAAGCCCTTAGAAATATTCAGTGGATTTCTTTCTAGCTACTCATCCTCAAGCGGTTTTCTAGTACCTTACCAAGCTGCTTCTCGCATCAAAAAACTTTTCGACGTGAAACGGTGCCACAACAGAGAGCAACCGATCAACGGCGATGATTAGGATCATTGGATAGTCGGCAGCCCAGGAGCCTTGAAACAACGCGCCATTGATCTGAAACAGAGCCATCAAATTCAGAACGGTGAGAAAAATAAAGGATAAGGATAAAGGACGGCGTTACTTGATCCCTTCTGGGATGCGCCAGCGCATTCTACTTCTACGGGATGTCGTGGAGGCGACATGAACGCGTATTTGGCCATACAATGACTTGCGGTGGCCAGCCGATGAACAAGTCAGCGCTCTATCCTTCCCAGACAAGTCTGATACCAATTCACCGACCCCGGAGTAATGGAAGGCTTGGTTGGCCTGGGCGGGAAATCCGAACCAGGAACCTGGTATAGGGTGCACGCGACAGTCGCGCCTCCTCCGACTGCGCTACACGCGCCCATGTGAGAAAAATATCTCCTACATATCTCATAGAAGCACCGCCTTAATTCCATGGGAATTAACAAAAATCAAAGTGGACGAAAAAAGCGCAACACACTTTAACTCTGTGCAAAAAAACTCAAACGTGAGCAGAAAGGAGCCGTCGGCGAAGGTAATTTTTCTTCTTTATCTTTCCACTTCAATGACTTGTTCACAAAAAAAAATTCGTCTTCAATTATTTTGAAGTTCACAAAGTCGCAAAGGGAGAATGGGAACCATACATGCAGGCAGAGCAACTCATTCTCTTTCGAATGATTTATAACATTATATAAAAACTCTCAGCGAAATTCAGAACAAAATGTTAAAAAACGGCACACATGAGTTGGACATAGCGTACCGTATTGATGTCGATGTTCATCTCCGGTGAGTTCATGGTTGCAGCTTGAGCAATCACCTGTGTGATGCTGTTGATAATGTCGACGATACAAATATGAACCATAAAGCGGTACCCGATCATGCTTCGTAACGATGATGTCTGCAGAATCACCTGTAATTGAGTTGTGCAATTAAACGAAGAATTACATGCTGGTTCGCACTACTTTTTTTCTAAAGTCACCTAAAAGTTTTTCTGTGCCCTATCCAGACTCTATAGCCCAGAAGAACGTTTGAATCTTTGTTTGGGGGGATGGCACTTCATCGAACCTCTTTGATAACGACGTTAAAATAATCGAAAATTGGCTATTTTACAATGACAATACCCTAGACTAGCCTACGAGGAAACATTGGATTTCCCAGTCGGAGAGGCAGTCAGTCCTATTTGTGTTTGTCCTAGCGCTGCCCCCTCCGATTAGGATAGAATAGAACTTTGATCAATCATGTCAAAGAATAGCTATGAAGACCAAATGAGAAGAATGGTAGCACTCACGGAAATCATTTGGCAGTGTAGAACAATAAAAGTTAGGCCAAGAAAGATGTTCATCGAGAACATCGCTCGTCGACCGGGCCACGAGTAGCCTTGGTCATCCTCGATGACCAGTGTCATTGTGGGAGAGCTTCACTATGGCTATATCACTGGTGATTCTAAAAGCACAGATCAGCTTTATTCTGTAAAACAAGGGGTACTCAACAGATGCCTTCACAATTACGCGACGAGAAAGGAAGTTGGAGAATGTAGGACGGAATGTAGGACATCAAGTTGTTCAAAAGACTCATAGAATTTTACACTGTTTTTTCATTGGGAAGAACTAAACTGTAGCCCAGCATCACTGTATTAGTTACGATGAACGGTTATCTGATCTGGTTTTTTACAAAACCTTTTTATTCTGTCTCCTGTGCAGTATTTTAATACATTGCTCTAGCTCGGAGTGCGGTAGCGCAATCGGAGGAGCTGCCGGTTGTCGGGTGCATCCGGTACCAGGTTCCTGGTTCGGATTTTCTGCCATCCCTTCGGGGTGAATCGGTACCTGACTTTTCTGGAAAGGATAAACGCTGACATGTCCATTGGCTGGCCACCGCGGTTCTTCTCAATGAAAAACGGTGTAAAATTCTAAGAATCTTGAATGCTTAGAGTTCAAGGTTCAAGATAATTCTTTGGCGCACAAATATTCAATGTTCAATATTCATTGTATGGCCAAATATGCATTCAATCACCTCCACGACATCCCGCAGAAGTAGAGTGCGTAGCGAATCCTAAGGGGGAATGAGCATCACCGCCCTTTATCCTATATCCTCTGCTCTAGCTTGACCTCCAAGAATGTTCCGACACAGAAAAATTTGTTATAAGAATGACTATGAGCATGAAAGAAACGATATTCCTCTCCAAAGTTTTAAGAAATGACATTGAAATGACTTGCATGGTAATAAGGTTTTGATATTGTTAATGTTTTTGCAATGCACACTATTGTGCAGCTGTCGATAAGCAAATAAATAAATAAATAAATAATAAAGGTAACTCAGAAATAGACAAAGTTCGGCGATATCGTACTATCATAGACAGCACGGTAACAGTCGTTTTTCGCCTAAATGGGGAGAGGAAACGCGCCCGACCAATTAAGTCTCTCATAGAGGCACTTGCGATCAGAGATCACTGTCCTGATTGGCTGCCACGTTTTTATCCGATGCTATGATTGGCTACGATTGACCGACGCGTTCACGCCTTTGCATGTAGGCCCCATTAATCACTAATATCGAGTACAATTTCAGGTAGACTATTATAAAGGACAAAAAGGATAGAGGAAGAATAGAGGATCTCTTTTAGGAAGCAACACGCATTCCACTTCTATATGGGATGTCGTGGAGGAAACTTGAACGCGTATTTGGCTATAGAATGGCATGCGGTGGCCAGCCGATATAACGCCTTCAACTTTCCCAGGTCTGGTACCAATTCACCGACCCCGAGGGGATGGAAGAGTTGGTTGGCCAGGGCGGAAAATTCGAACCAGGAGGCTTGTACACGCGACAGCCGGTACCTCCACCGATTGCGCTACGGTGATTGTAGACGACTATATCAATATTCATTCTTCTAAGGCTGCGACACATAAAATAGAACCAGAGTTGCTGAACAGCGAATCAGAAGGTTTACGGCAACACGAGCAACGAAGTACTAGAGTATGTGTGCATGTACGACGAGCTTGAAAAGCTTCGAGTTAGCTTGCAACAACGAATGGATGTAGGAATCCACAAGAAATCGTTTAGACGCGGTGTGGCTAATTTCAAAAACTTTGAATCTCTACAATCAGGAAGTTTGGAATTTCCCGATTCAATGTTACTATAAGATGTAGACCGAATTTGGTGCTGGTGTTGTGATTTTTGATGCTAGTTTTATGCGTATAAGGATAAATAAAGGATAAAGGGCGGCGTTACTCAATCCCTTCTGGGATGCGCCAGCGCATTCTACTTCTACGGGATGTCGTGGAGGCGACATGAATGCGTATTTGGGCATACAATGACTTGCGGTGGCCAGCCGATGAACAAGTCAGCGCTCTATCCTTCCCAGACAAGTCTGGTACCAATTCACCGACCCCGGAGGGATGGAAGGCTTGGTTAGCCTGGGCTGGAAATACGAACCAGGAACCTGGTATAGGGTGCACGCGACAGCCGGCACCTCCTCCGTCTGAGGTCCCGTTCGCCACAGTAATTGATGGTATCTATCAGTACTTTTTATCTCTTATGAAGTCTGTCACGTCAAATGCTCTTATGATAGAAAATCAGTAGTATTAGTCGACAAGAGCAGGCAATCCATGCCGTCTGCTTTTTTAATGCTGTATATATTAGACAGTCCGGAAAGTATTGTGCTACTATTTTTCATTCGTCTGTGATTAAGTAAAAATTCAAATTGCATTGCCCATTATTATTATTATAACTTTATCGGTAACGAGAATATAACAACCGTAAAGAAACCAAACTGAAAACAGAGTCAAAACCGAACATAGGAAGAGACGAAGATAAAACAACAAGAGAACACAACTGAGGTACAAGAGAAATAAAGTGCCAGGATCGGTAAGGTTATACTAAGGTGTGCCCGCCAAAACTACAAGTTTAAGCAGCTAAAACTCCGGATAAAACAGAGAGAAGCCTACATAGCAAGGTGACAAGCTGTTCCTATGAGACATGCAGAGCAAGGCGAGGAAGATGTAAATAATAGCAACTGGACATAAGAAACGTACGTGCAACCGCATGCAATAACTAGCCAGAAAAAACAGCTAAAGCAAGCAAGCAAAAGAAAACGAGTAAGTAGAGGGAGTATGTAATAGAGGGATGAGAAACAGGTGAACCACTCAGCTAGAAGGGCAATGCCCCCCAACACTGCGAGTTTCAGCTGTTGAAACCCCGGATCAAGCAAGATCCACCTGTATAACCAAGGTGCTCAGCTGTTCCTCTGAGACATAAAGAGCAAGGCAACGGAATGTAAATAGCTATTGGCCATAAGAAGAAGGGCACGTGTAACCGCATGCAATAACTAAGCAGAAAGAACAGCTAAATAAGCAACCAAAAAAACGAGTCAGGAGTGGCCCCATTAATGCAGCGCCCATTAATGCTACTTACTGTACAGAATTCTTCGCTCTATCTGAATAATTTCTGTTCCAACGTTGTTTTATATTTTTGTTTTTCAAGGGCTGATGGAGGTATGTCGAAAAAGTAATTCCGAGCGATGTTTTAATTTAACTTCAAATTGGGACAATCCGCAGCCGAAAAATCAATCAAAAGTGTGGGGGCGTAGTAGTGTTGGAGCAAGCACTGTGCGCCAGTGGTTCAGTAAATTTCGGATCGGAGATTTCAGCCTCGAAGATGACCCCCGTAGCGGTCGACCTAGAGCAATCCAGGAGGACGAGTTGAAGGAATTGTTGGAAGCGGAACCAAACCAAACAGTTTGTGGCATCGAGAAAGAGCTAGACGTCCGTAAAACCGCTGTAGCGGATGCTTTAAACTGCCTTACGAAGGTGAAAAAGCTCGAAAAGTGGGTGCTCCACGAGTTGTGTGAGCGGCAAAACCTGTCTCGTTTCGAGATTTGTTTTTTTCTACTTTTTCGCAACAAAACTGACCCGATTTTTGGATCGAGTCATCACTTGTGATGAAAGTGGATTCTGTATGACCCCAGGAAACAGTGGTTAACCGCCGAGGAGCTCCAAAGGCATTTTCCAAAGGCGAACTTCTACCAAAAAGGTAATGGTCACTGTGTGGTGGTCGGCGGCTGGTGTGATCCACTACAACTTTTTAGCACCAGGCCAGACGATCGCAGCAGAGCCCTTTTGTAAGGAAGTCGACGAAATGCACCGAAAATTGCGTCAACGTCAGCCAGCATTGGTCAACAAAAGAGGCCCGATTCTTTTGCATGATAACGCCCGCCCACACGTTTCACAAATCACTATTCGGAAATTGAACGAACTAAGGATTGAAGTTCTGTCTCATCCGTCATATTCTCCAGACTGACTACAAATTTTCAAACACTCTCAGAACTTTCTGGCTGGTAAAATCTTCTTTGTTTTGTTTTGTAACGAAATTTTTTTATTCCAGGTTAGGATCGACGACTTCCAAGTGAGGGGGATCAGGTCTTTCATGTGTTATGCTGTATATATTTATGAGCAGACTGCCATTTACATGCAATTATGGAGTGCCCCTCCCCGATTGGAATTGCACCTTCTGTCGGGGTTCATACCCAAATAGGGTTGAACCGTCTCTCTCCAAATAATGTCAAGGTGACAAAAAGTGCAGCAGTGAAAGCAGCCAGAAAAGGAGGTAAAGAATGATTCTGTTGAGGTCCAGCAGAACTGAGCGCTGATTGGACGTTTCCCTATGAGATGAGCTTTATCTAGGTAGTTTCTGACAATGCTACCATCTTCTGCGACTAAAACTCCAATGCTTTTCCTCTCTTGAAGTCTCGATCTCATGAATTTATAGAAGGCTAAATTGTCTTTTGCTTCAACAATTTGCTTTTCTTGACAGCGATTGTACTTTGCAAGTTTCTTTTAAAAAATTTGAGATTTATACGCATATATGTATTCACCCAGCTATCAGAGGAATTATGATTTACTGCTTTATTGCAGGCTGAGAAGGGAACGTCAATCTCATTGTGGTTACAAAGGTTTCTATAATATGAAGATCCGAAACAAACCGAAAATGTCAACGAATAACAGGACAGCTGCTGGATGCCTCTGACAAAGCTCGGGTACAGAGGTATGAAATTAATCTTTGCGGTCGAAAACTACATCGCAGAACCAACTTCAAATACAATTCTGAAGGACTCCGAGTTTATTGCTATCATAACTTGAAGAAACAACAACAAAATACCATTAGATTTTTAGAAACTGCGGCCGAGCGGAAAAGGGACCATTCTGCCATCTGTCTGTGCCTTCAGGAGAATTTCTACCCATTTATACCTCCACAAATGAAGAAGAGATCTCCATGAACTTCTAAAGTGGTGCTAATAACGGTTTAAAATAGCACGAGTCTGGCAAAAGTTGTCCCAATAGTTCATTACGTATTCTAGAACCCCTTCAGTTAAGAGATTAGGACCTGATCTCCTTCTTCCTGGCATTTTCATCACCCATATCAAGAAAACGAACGAGGTCTCGTTTCTGCCTTCATCCCCGAGCCTTCGTCTGAAGAAAACGTAAAACATCTCAACACTTTTCGGCCACTACATTCACCCATGGAAAATTCGGGCATAGTATCGATAATAAGAAGAATAACACAATGGGAACGCAACTAAAGAATCTAACGAGCCTTCAGGTCTGACGATGAGTTCAGGAGCCTAATGTCATCGAGCAAGTTCGGCGAGAGAATATCGAAAAGGCATCAACCAATTTACGACTCACGCGATACCTTTTTTGACGGTTAATTTCCTTAGCACAGGTTACACGCATAACATGTCGTTAACAAAAGTGCGATCAAGCTTTGAGGGCAGCAGTATCCTGCGCACTTCCTGATCACCTTAATAGATCGGCAAATGATGAAGAAAAAAGCATTGAGAAGCAATTGCCGTGACGACTGGGACGAAAGCGTAGGCTTGCTTATTGTCTGAATACAACACATTAGAAGGAGTCCAGAAGGCAAGTCAAGTTGTCCTTACAAGGTGGGCTGCACTCTAAATTCAAATGAGTGTTTGTAGTTGATTGTAGGCAGTTGGAAACTACAAAGGGGCTAGAATGATGGCGAGTAGAGGTTATTAATTGCGAAGTGATCAGAAAGGTCTTTTAGAACTGTGGACAATTTTCAGGTTTTTGACCAGAGCTCTTCCACTCAGTTTTCTTTTTTAACCCTGAACTGAAGAGCATGTCTATCGCAAGGCCTACAATAGTCACTGAAATAGATTCTACGTATTGCGACAAAACCGTTCATTAAACTCGACTCTCAAACTCTAATGTGGGTTTTTACGAGCGAATTCGGATTGCAAAAACATTTCAATGGTGGTGAAAGAACAAGAACAGAAGGCAGACTATTAGCGAGGTCTAACTTTTTGCTTCAAGCGCTGAAGGTGGTGCACTCTTGAGCGTCAGCTGTGTGCAGCAGAGAAATTCTTCAGATGAAATAGAGATTCAATGTAGAGAAATCTCAAAAAAGACTAGCGTGATTACGTCGGATTATTGATTTTGTTCTTCTTTTTTCGATACAAATATCCTAAATTTTGTTTCTTGATTTATTTATGCCACTTTTACATAAAGCTGGACACTTGCCACGTCAAACTGGACAGTTTCTATGTAAAACGTGATACCTTTCAAAGAAAAACTATTTATCTATTTAGTTACTTTGAACACTATAATAAGTGCGCCATAAAGCGCCCAAATGCATAGAAATATAGGGAGGGAAGAGGGAAAAATAATATTAATGAAGGAAAACTATGCTTCACAATTAAGAAAGCTGAAAAACACCTTTCAAATTTAAACAAAACAAGCTGCTTCCAGATTGACGCGCACAGATTTTGAAAATGCTTCTAAAAATAACTTTTTTAAAGAAAAGTTAGAGGTGCTTTCCTAGAAAACGCATGATACACCTACACAAATAGTGAGCATAGTGCTTGAAACTTTATAAATTTTTTATTTTTCTATAAAAATTGGTGAGTGAAATTGATAAGAGAGTGCACGTAAACTTAAATTTTCGAGCACATTATGATGTGAGATCATGCTTCATGCACTCGCCCAGCTCGTCGCGACGTCGCGAAAGTGCTGCTTAATTGAAAATATATGGCGAATTCCAATAATTTTTTCTTAAAAAAATGTAAAGTTTATCGCAATCCAAATAATGTGTTCACGATTCTGGAAACGGCGAATATTTTATATGAAAATAATCCTAAATTTTCTAAGGTGAATATTTATTTTAAATTTCTTAAGGAGAGTTCGGTTTAACCTAAAAGACGCTGCTGTATTTTGGCAGATCACAATTTTTTCGAAAAAGTTTAACATTAAAAACTGCGCTCTCGCTTATAAAAAAAGCAAAAGCCAAAAATACAAAAAATATTAGACGACTTTTGCAGTTCAAAGAAAAATTGAATCTAACAAAATTGTGAGTGGAGTATAGGGTTCTACTACGTATAATAGGAAAAAAATAAAGGATTGCGTTAATGAAGTCGATTTAGGATGCGCAACGCATGGTATTTCTACGTTGAGGCAATCTAAATGCGTCTCGACTTACATATACACATATGTACATATACATGTACAATGATTTGCGGTGTCCATCAGATGGAAACAGCCTTGTACTAACTCACTTGGTTGGCTTGGTTGGAAAGTCCAAACCAAGGACCTGAAATCGGAGGCACGCTACAGCCAGCTCCTCTTTCGAGTGCACTACCTAGAGGATCTAGATATGATAAAGGACAAAAGGATAAAGTACGGCCCAACTCAATCCTTTTTCGGATGCGCCACTCATTCTAGTTTTACGGGATGTCGTGGAGGCGATTTCAATACGAATTTACCATACAGTGACTTGCTGTGGCCAGCCGATGAACAAGTCAGCGCTTTATCCTTCCCAGGCAGGTTTGGTACCAATTCACCGACCCAGAGGGGTGGAAGGCTTGGTTGACCTAGGCGGAAAATCCGAACCAGGAACCTGGTATCGGGTGCACGCGACGACCAGCACCTTTTTCGAGTGCCCTAACAAGCACATTTAGGTATGAACTGCGATTAAATAAGAACTCTGTTGAGCAACATATTCTTGACGTCATTGTTGCGCAGGTTCTCCCCAGATTTCAAAGATCAAGTTTCGTTGTGCTTGCGAAGATAGGTATCACAATGAGAAACAAACATAAGAGAAGAAAACATGGGTACGGAGGAGTAAATATAGGCTGACTCTATAACGAGGTCTGAGCAAAGAAGGGCAACACACCATGACTGAGTAAACATTTCTTTTGCAGCTAGGAATGCGTCCCAATTATTAGGTTGCAACGAATTAAATGGCACTGGCCCGCGCCATTTTTTGGCGCGTATTTACGCGTTTGATCAATAACAAACCGTAACATGTGGCATATCATTTAGAAGCGCAAACTTTGCTCTACCGGTGAGTACCAAATTTTCTATGTAAAAGTGGGAAAACTTTAGAGTTTTATTGACTTTTTTGCAGATGGACAAAAGGGTAATCCGAGGCATTTACTTGTATGAATTCAAGCTGGGCACTACAGCTAAGGAGACGGACGAGAAGATCAAGGCCACATTTGGTGTTCCACAATTCGGACGGCGTATCGTTGGTATCAGAAGTTCTGGAATGGAGATGAGAGCTTGGAAGACATGAAGGTCGTGGGAGGCATAGTGATGTTGATGAGGACAAGCTGAGAGATGTGGTAGAGGAGGATCCACGCAAAGGTACCAGAGAGATAGCGAAGGTTCTTGGAGTCAGTCACAACACAGCTGCCCGGCATCTGAAGGAAATTGGAAAGACCAAAAAGCTGGAAAGATGGGTGCCTCATGAGCTGTCTGAGGAGCAAAGAAACCGACGATATGAGGTCTCGTCCGCACTGCTTCTACGGAACGAAACGGACCCATTCCTTGATCGCATCGTAACCTGTGACGAGAAATGGATAATGTACGACAACAGGCGACGATCGGCACAGTGGGTGGACAGCGATGAGACCCCCAAGGTTTTTGCGAAGCCGGAATTGCACCAAAAGAAAGTAATGGTGACAGTATGGTGGCGTTAGCTGGGAATTATTCACCACAGCTTCCTCCCTCCCGGTGAATCCATCACGGCAGAGAAGTACTGCATTGAAATTGAAGAAATGATGAAAAAGTTGAAGGATATCCGGCCGGCCTTGGTAAACCGAAGGCGATTTCTCCTTCTGCACGACAATGCTCGCCCCGTGTAGCACGAATGACGTTGCAGAAATTGAGTGAGCTGAGCATTGAAACTCTACCACATCCTCCGTTTTCTCCCGACCTCTCCCCAACAGACCACCATTTCTTCAAGCATCTTGGCGACTTCTTGGTAGGGAAAATATTCAAATACCAACAGGATGCCGAAAGTGCCTTCGAAGATTTCGTCAATTCCAGAACTTCTGATTTTTACGCTACTGAGATAAGAAAGCTTGTGTCACGTTGGCAAGGATGTGTAAAATCAGAAAGTCTTTATTTCGATTGATAAACTTGCCTACAAGCCGAGATATTAACTGTTTAAATTCACAGTGGTTCAGTGCCATTTATTTCGTTACAACCTAATAACATTACAAAGCTGGTTGACACAATAGACCATCTGGAAGCTAAATCTTGAAGGAGTTATGGATCCATAATATGGCAAAGAAAATGTTGCCTTTTTGTCAGGACAGGTTTCAGATGCGTAACGTAATGCTGGCAGTACAGACGTAGTCGAACCATCGCGCTCTGGAAGGATGTCTTCTGAAGACGAACCTACGTCAACAATGGCTGCTCGGTTCACGAAAATCAGATCTAAAGGAAAAGCCGCGTTTGATGGACCCGTAGTAGTACATGAAGAAGAAACGTTGTACAAGAAGTCGAAACGTCGCTGGGCTGGTCACTTACTTTGATGAAAAGGCGACAGATGGAGTCTACGAGTTACTGAATGGCCTCCAAGAAGCAAGAAGACGCCGCTGGGATGAACTCCCACAAGATGGGCCAACTCATTCTCGAGACCGTTCAGGGAACGCGGTTTGCTACACTTTATGCAAGTCGCCAGAATTCGAGCGGAACGGAAGTGTTGTTGTCCCGCTAGGAGAACACCAGCTGATGGACCATCAAAGTAAAATCGGTAAGTATTATGGCCAAGTAAGATATTGCGAAGGTGGTAATGGAGAAGGAAAGACATTCTAGGAGCGCTTGGAAGTTTAGCCGTTCGGCATCTTTCCATAGCATTTCCTTTCGCGCTAGGCTACAATGATGAAACGTACCTAACACTCTTTAAGCAGCATTTAGCGCTGCATGTGAAAGTGGTGCTGGAATTTGAGTCAGAAATTGACTGTGACCATAGAAAACGACTGCAGCGCACGTTTGGACGCGGAAAACTTGGAAACTGAAACGGCTTTCTAATGCTGTGCGCTTGGAACGCTTGGCCGAAAATAGTTATTCAACTGAATACCAGCGCTGAATGCAAGTGAAGAATAATTGGAGAAGGCTTGACTATTCTGCCTGCAGACGTATGACATTCTCCGCTTTTTCTGTATAGTTTACTAGGAACAAGCGGAATTACATCTAATGGAATGGGCCAGGCAGAAAAGAAAGCGAACCTAGCCTGAAAAAGGTGTGGTCCATTAACTCGTTACCTTAGCAGGCATGGGCTGCACGCATTTGAATGATGGTAATCACTACAGTAGTGCACGTAAGGTGCACAATTCTGGACACTGAGGAAGAAGTATATATCAGCAAGGAGGACATAAAAGGCGTTTCGAACACTCACGAGGAATAAGCAGTGAACAATCAAAACGGGAGCCCAAGTGAATTTTCGCTTTATCTACACATCGCAAGATCAGAGCAACCGGTCGAAGAATGCTTCTTTATGCGGCGACCACATCGACAACGTTCAGAGATCGCAATGGGAGCGTCAAGTCGTCTTAGATTAGGTGGGCCGGCTATGTTATGTGTTTCCCGCTGGACGAGATACGTCACCGACTCCATACCGATCAGGGATGAGCGGAGTAACCGTTATCCGTTATCCGTTATCCGGTTTCTGTGGTTTTTGGCCTATCCGTTTTGTTGTTCGTTATCCGGTGGTTTTTCGCCCGATAACGAACAACAAATTAGCTGAATCTTAGCTTTCGACGTGGTGATGGGTGGACTATGTACAGGATCCATCACGATCGTAAGAGTGGTCGTCAGAAACAACAGAAGTATTCAAATCTAGAAGGGTTAATTAACTGTTTCCTCACTTGGAAACTGGCTACATAGATTTAAAGATATCGAACTTCCAGCCTTGCAGAAGGCCCGCTAAGCCTGTACCATACTTATGTGAGGCATACTCAGCACAGCATTGTTCATTCATTTCTGTGCTGACCAAGAAGGCATACAAACTGCTACTAGCAATCATCAAAAGTGGAGAGCCGCATCCTGGAAAGAATTTTTTACCGCCGATCTTTCCATCGTATCATTTGTGGTTACACGATTGCTGTATGCTCGATTTGAATGCAGGCGGTAGTACTGGTACCTTTTTTGCCATATGCTGTCGTGATTGATCAAAAAATGCTGCAGTACAGCAATGAATACTAGCAAAAGAAATAAGATTAATTCGAATACATAGAGTAAGCAACTTCTCCATTAAAAATTTATGGAAGCAATAAAGTACTAAACAAACTTATCCTCGTGGGTGCTGAAGACATAGATTTCTTCTAATTTGTGAGTTTTTTTTTGTGAAACTTATCTGCAACATAGGGAACACCTCCGTTTTTGGGCTGGGTCGGATATTCCTCATCTGCTCCAGAAGGTATGGGTCGGATATTCCTCCTCAGATCCAGAAGGTCTGGATGTCATAACTCTTTGAGTGATTGTTTCCTGTACACAATTGCCGCTACTACCCAAAAGTTAGAATTTTATCCATCCCAGATAATTCCACATTGAAGTGCCTTGGATCTTGGGATGCTATCGAGCAGCAGCAACAATAATCGTTCTTAGCATATGTAGGACAAGATCGTTATGTGAAGTTTGTTTGGCTGGATGTCTCCTGCCTTCTTCTTTAAGAGACATCGGAAGAATTGCTCTTCCAAGGACTACTCTACTTTTCAACTGCTCTAATTGAAAAAAAGAATTAAGCGCAGAGTAAGGTTGATAAATAAGACAATCCAACCGACCCCTTGGAAAGTGAAAGGCGGGTATGTGGCTGTGCCTTTGTCTTCCTACGGATGGGCAGAAAACCTCCATGCACCGTCGTTAATGCGGCGACTGCAAAACGTTTAAAAAACACTACTAAAATGTCTAGAAATGGCTTATGAATTAACAGTGCTTCAAATCCTGATCTGTTGTTGAAATTAGTGCAATTTAAAACGAGTTTTAATTTTTGTTGTTTGTTCGTTATCCGTTTTTCCGTTACCCGGCTATTTTCGGGCAAAATTATTCGTTATCCGTTATCCGGTTTTCAAAATTTCATTATCCGCTCATCCCTAGTACCGATGTCAAGAGAGCAACAGGACGCCCACCATGGCAAACAGCGTAGAGTTCATTACGACCCAGAGAAACAACCTACTGAAGTTTCTATCGTAGATTTGCCGCATGTTTTGTGCACCTAAGTTTTCAAACTTTTTGAAATGTTCTTTGCATAAAGTTGGTTATATTGATGATCACCCAGGTGTGTTTGTCACTCCAGGTGAATATTTGTTTGATCTTGCCACCGCGTATGATAGATTTACCGGCTATTTAATCCAACACTTGTCGTTGTTCAGAATAAAAGGTAATTTAGAAAATAAATCAACATGTGCAAAACATCCGGTACTAATGGGAACCGAACCAACGACGTCAGCCCTCGCAACCCGGAGCACTACCCCTGCGCTACCAACGCAGCTGGGGAACAACTCTTTCGGAGCCCCAATGACTCATCGCTCTCGCACCGGCTCTTGCGCACGGCCAGC
The DNA here is from genome assembly GCA_947396885.1 of Heligmosomoides polygyrus polygyrus. Classification (NCBI taxonomy): domain Eukaryota; kingdom Metazoa; phylum Nematoda; class Chromadorea; order Rhabditida; family Heligmosomidae; genus Heligmosomoides; species Heligmosomoides polygyrus. The sequence continues at coordinate 93,458,375 of OX377202.1, forward strand.
CTACGCTCCGGCCACCCAACAGGTCACAACCCGTTCAGGGTTTCATTTTGCAACTTTGACACCCATATTCATAATCAGCATCCCGAGCTGTTTCTAATGATCCTGGAATCAATTTAAGTGGGAGGTCGGAACCCTTCCCTAGTCAGTGTCAGTGAGGCTGCGCGGCAAGAGGAGAGAGCTAGAGGAAATCTAGGACAATCAATCCACAAGCAACATGTTCTCATAGAATGTTTCATATTAACCTGGCCATGGTTCGTTTGAAGTCAAACTGTACCAAAATACTTGAAGGAATCTGTAATACTGCTACATAGTGCCAAAGAAGATGGCTATCATATGTCAGTTGTTTGTTTGTACGACAGAATATTTGCCCGATAAAAGCACACTGACAGGAAGTCAGAACTGGTAGTGTTTGATAGCCAGCCTGAGGCACTGGAAAGGATCGAGCAACGAGTAAGTAAGGTCAAAGAAGTTCTAGTGTTCCAAACTGCAACTGTGGAGCCACATCGATGTGTCTGATTTTTGAAGAAAGTACGTATGGACACATTAAACTCGTGAGCCAAACTTCGGCACCCTCACCCCGCGCTCACGCCACCGACAGCATCACCCTCATCCTCTCTACCTCCACAACTGGACTGATACAATAGCGGGAAATGAAAACAAGAAAAAAAGCAGAAGGCACGAGGACAGGGAAAATCACTTCGTCTTAGCTGGAGAAACCATCGTTATTTGAAGACCTTTACTATGTGATTTGAGTACCACATGAGCCCTATGAGTTTCTTATAACGCAGCAAGAATAGAGGCAACATAGACAGAGTCATATAAGTAGCTTACTAAAAATAGGAACATCTATATCTATCTGTGACTTCTGCAGCTCAACCTCAATGGGTATCAGCCATCACGTAGCAGTTCAGAGTAATTGAATCCAAACACAGCCAGAACCTGAAGCGAGGTACTCAGTATACACTTGGTAAAAAAAGTGAAGCCAAATCAACTTTCCTCAGTTTCCGCCTGAAGGCTGGTAGGAGCATCAAGTAGGCTAGGGGCAACATTTGTAGCTGTGTGGCTAGGAAAAATAATGTGTTGTAAATTTTATTCTGATACTTTCTATGCAGTCTTACGTTCCGCAAAGAAAAACTATTTATGCGTCCAAAAGAAGGTCTGACACCCAGTATTTACTTGGTCTCAACTTTGTTTCTCCCCTGAAAACTTTGAAGCTGAACACCACGCAGAAATATTCGGCGATAATGCAAACTCTTCATATGAAAAATACTTAGCCGTTCGGAGTAGTTTGGCAACGTTTGAGTTTAGTCGGGATCTGGCAAGCATCTATACATCAAGATCTTAGTGGGGACCATCTGAATTTTTTCATGGCATTATTATGGACTTCAAATAATCTTCGATTATGTCATAGTATCGCAGTGTCACAGTAGCGCAAACCATTCAAAACGGAGAAAAACACTTCGTAATGTTTACTAAGTTCCTTAGCAATCAAAAGTTACGGTTTTCATTTGAAGTATCTTCTTCTTGCGCGTATGCAGCTTCTCAGGCGAGTTACGAAGGCGTCGCAGGTTGCACGCAGGTAGTCCTCATCAACATCATTCTAAGCTTTCCTAAGTGCATCATTGAGCGAACCCAAGCTGTTGCATCTTGTAGATGAGATCTTGTGCTCTAAAACTGACGAGATCGAAATCTAAAGTGGGTCCAGATCCGGTGAATTTGATGGACATCCTTCATGGGCGATGAAATCTGCAAACACCATTGCTGGACGACACTCGACTTCTCTGAAGGAGCCGAGTCTTGCTGAAAGCACCATTATTGCTGTATTCCGCAAGTAGGTTTTCCGATTCATAGGAACTAGAATCCTTGCTTGTCCAAAGCTTTTCTTTGACGGCGGTCGAGAATACAACTCCAAACTTGCCGTAAAGCCCTACATCCACCCACGCCAAAGGAATATCAAGAACACTGAACAGCTTGCACTATTCATAGAAAAGCTGCACTTTGCAGGTCCTTTACAATCCTACTCAAAGCAGGTGTTCTACTCTATTACTCAGTCTAGGTCATTCTTAACAGCTCTGCTTAGAAATTCATTGTCATTAGTCCTCTAACACCCATTTTTTGATTAACGATGGCAAGACAAGGTGTTGCAGAAAGCACCAATTCTCAGAAAAGGTTCCTGAATTCGCGTGTTATTTCAAACGCTTGTACCTAAAGTATGTTCGATGCTAATGTTGTTTAATAAGAGATAGGGAAAAGGACAATGTCTGAATTAATAGGTTGCTTTGTCAGATACGTCATGCATTCCGCTTTCGAAGGCGTCATCGATACGGTCTCAAAGCGCTCTTGGCTTACACGATGACCTACGGAGGCTTGCGGAGTGGAAAGTGAGTGCCTCCACTTCCTCAAACACACCTTTGGTAGGGAAGGAATGGTGACCTTAACGTACCTTAAACCTCAAATTGTGGAATAGGGAAGGAGTTCAGATGAGGGCAAAGCGCCGCAAACCTCAAGGAGCGTGGGTGGTTTCAAGGTCAATGGGTGATCCTGTGTGTGGCGTAAAAGAGCGTTATTTGACAGGTGGTTCTGAGCGCGGGCGAAAACAACCGTATAAAAACCAGAGAGGTTTGTTCAGGAAAGGGTCTAGCTCGAGGGTCGTCTCCAGACTAACCGTCCGCCAGGTCTCCTCCAGCCGCCTGCTGCTCCACCAACCAGCCGAAATCCCCTTCCCTTGTATTTGGCTTTTTGTTTTGTTTGTCAATAAACGTTCTTTAAAAAATCGGCATTTTCCCTTATTTCGACCATGGTAAACGGTAAAAACACTACAGCTCAGACTCATCTCTTACAAAATAGGTTTAGGGTCTGGGATAACCCACAGGAGGGGGGCTGGGGTAACCCACAGCCAGCGCCCCTCCGATTGCGCTCCATGCGAGCAGTGTTAGGCATGTGGAATAATCAGCGACGGTTGGAGTAAACCAAACATACCGGAGTTCTCCCCTATTCGAGAAATTGTGCTGGCCTCTTTGAAGAAACTTTGTTTGTTCGTCCGATCCAAAATTCCTATAATCTACCTAAAATGCACAAGGACCTAAGCTTTAGATTTATTGCAAGCGCATCCAAGAGTAGTATTAAAAACCTTGCCTTACAATCTCAATGTATATTCGCATTTGTTAAGAAACATTTCATTAACTACTGTAATGTAGTAGCTAACCGAAACAGACGAAGATATATTGGACAATTAATAATACAAATATTGCTAAACTCTAAAAACCCTGATCCTGACGCAAAAGGATCTGCCGTTCCCCTATCTAGTGCTCCCCACACTGATTACACGATGCGAGATGAACCACTCTAGAAATTATGTAATCTCCTCTTTTCCGCTCGGATAGACTACGCAGGATGGAGTAAAGTTGGGCATATCCGGTCGTAGATACGACTCCGGATCAGATGTGTCTTCAAGGTTGAGGGATGAGCATCTACAACCCCTAGCACCTTGGAGATCTGTTCTGCTTATGCATCTGCGTACCTCTGCACTCGTCTGGTGTGAAGGGTACGCAGAAGGGTATCCTCCCCTCGTTCTCCTTCTAGATGGGCTACCGCGGTGTCTTGCAGGCCCATCAATTCTGCTAACGTTGGAGAGGGTACCAGCTACCTTTTGCTTTGCTAAGAGCCTACTTTAAGGAGAGCAATTTCGCTCATTGTCCGACGATATTGTGGGAACAGTCCGGAATACGTTTTTAATAATGCCCCCTTGGTAATAGAACGGTAAGCAGAGCACTGGTGAAAAGAATGTTCAGGCAGCTGCATAATTCGTATTCATTGAGTGGTTGCCAACAAGAACCTATGGTTTTCTCTTGCTGAAAGTAGGAGAAACATATTTTAAAAACTAAAAAAACTAAAACTATACATTATCAAGCGCTGTCTATGTACAATGAAGAGTCTGCAAGAATTTTGAACAAGAGCTAGCCTTCCGTGACTATTGCAAAGCCTATTTGTCATTCTCTGAGGACCATTTTTGCTAATTGGTGAAAAATTCAGGGACAGTTCACATAGAAAGCTACCAAGCTAATCAAAAAATTCAACGCTGGAAATTTGGTTCACTTTTTATAGCCACCTTAAAACGGGAAAATTTTGCGCGGAAAGTCTGAGTGTCTCTTACGACTAGTCGAACACCGACGGGATGGCGAGTGGTGAAGGTGAAATTGGTAGCAGGAGAAGAACACACTCGTTAGTGGCTAGATATTAGAGCAGAGCTTTTCTGCTGCCTGCGCCATGAATTCAAGCTTTGTGCAAAATGGAGAAAGCGTAGAATGACTCGTAGTGGAACGACTAAGCGTTCAGTCTTCGAACGAATTTGCTCCTTAGAGGTCATCTTGAACGTCCGCTTAGAAATTTGCGAGGAACCAAATTTAAAACAAACTAAAATCATAAAACAAACAACCATTAAATAAGCTTCAAAACAATATGCAACAATGCTAAAATTAAACTAAACGCAAAAAACAGTAGGTCAAAAATTGATGTGAGAAGGCGCTTTCTGAAAAGTGTCTCTATCACTCCTTTCCTCCACTTTGCTCGAAGTTAGTCATGAGTGAAAAGCAGGAAGGCACAGTCAACGAAAAGCGACTCGCTTCCCAGAATACGGGGGGCTAGTGCATAAGAGCACCTGGCTGGAGAAGTCAACATCACGAACCACTTAGTGCCGGAAATGGGAGGATGAAACAACGACGACATCAATGAGCATCGAAGAGGTGGTGAAGAACTCAAAGAGCATCACTCTTTGAGTGCAAGACTCCACCCCCCACCCTCCCCCCCCCTTCGACTCGTCCTCTAATAAAAATTGGATCGAAGGTAAGTGAGAAATAGTTGAAAAGACCACTTCATAAAGAGGGTGCTGGATAAAAATGTTATAGAAATAATGAATAAATGAACAATCAAGAACTACTCTAATCCCTTGTTGATGTGAGCGAGAACCTACTTGGGGAGAGAGTTGGATGCACATTTGGTCTGTGGAACGACGATTCAGTGGCCTTGCCCCTTGCAGAAAAACATGGTAGCAATTTGTCGACTCTCAAAGGATCGAAGGCTTCTGTGGTCTTTAAGACTGGAACCAAGAACTTCGATCGGCGGTGCATGCAACAGTTGGTGCCTCCTGCTCACATCGACATTGATTATTTTGGCTAATCTTTACATGCCACGAAGATATGAGCATTTTGAAGCAGGAGAGCCATGGTTAATCATAGCTAAGCAGAGCACCGAAAAAACGCACACCAACTATTCAGAGTATCTATCCTACACGCCTTCTCTGAATGTCACGACTATTTGACCCGACCTTATTGGCTGACGCTGCTCTGCCACCTCACAGTGCTGCCCACTTTCGCGACATGAACCAGTTGATCTTATATTTTTCAAGCCAAAGTGAGCCCTGCTGATGGAAACGCGTCGCTAAGACAGCATATCAGTGGCTGAGTCGATTTAATGCACAACCTGGATTGGTTATGGGCTATACAGCTTCCCAAGTGAATAAAGCATTCTACTGTTACTACCTCGAACTTCTTGAAGTTACTGGTAACTTAGAAGTGTATGTTTCACTCCACGCTATTACGCGACAAGAAACAGTTTGTAGAGAAAACTACAAAAGGTTCGCACCTCTATTTTCCCTACATAAGTCTGTAGCGCCCTGTGTTCTCGTGCTGGTTCTTCAGTGGAGGAGGAGCGTATATAAGGAGGGAGTAAAATTCTGGATTCTATCCTAGTCGAGAAGCTACCTCGAGTCACTAGCACAATTTTCCGCCATATAAAGGTAAAGGATAAAGGTTAAATTACAGCTTTACTTTATCCCATGGGAATGCGCCACGCGTATCACATCTATGGATGTCGCGGAGGCGATCTGAATGCGTATTTGGTCTACACAATGTCATGCGGTGGTGAGCCGATGAACAATTCAGCGTTTGATTCTTCCCATACAAGTCCGGTACATCGACTTCGGAGGGATGGAAGGCCTGGTTGGCCTTTGAGGGAAATTCGAACCAAGTAGGTGGAATTGGGCGAACGCCACAGCCGGCTCCCACTCCGACTGCGCTTCACGCGCCACAAATAGAGCTGGCTTCGAAATAAGGAATAAAAGGATAAAGCTCAGCGTTAGCTAAACATATGGGGAAGCGCCCCGCTTCCATACGGGTTAATGTAAAGACTATATGAATTCGTATTTTGACTATATGCTGATCTGCTTTAGGTAGTTGATGAATAATTCAGCGTTTTACTCTTCCAAGACAAGTCTTCCAAGAGAGTTTCCAATACACTGACCCCAGAGGGATGGAAGACTTGGTTTGGGAACAAAGAACTCGAAGTGCACAAGACAGTTGGCCCCTACTCCCACTGAGCTACCACACGCCCTTATCAAAATAACGAAGATCTCTGTTAGCGAAAAGAAGGAGGTGCCTCTACGAAAAAACAGGGGCATTTCAATCACGCTGTCCCTAGAGCTCAGCCGTCGTCACGTTAATGAAGCGCTCGTGCGAGTTTGACTGGCAACTTGAGCAGACGGAATCAAATTCTGAAATGTTGTGTCAGTATTTCATTGCTCAACTATGGACACATGACACTCGCAAGTAGAAGAAAATACCAGCAGGACGTGGGATTCAAGCAGAACTCTGCAACAAGCCCAAAGTATTGCTAGATATAGAGAGTTTTAAGGGAGTTGCAGAGGTCATTCTCTCCTAGAGATGCTCAAGGCGCAGCATGTTGCGCTTTCTTTAGCGAATTTCACCACTTTTAGGATTCCATTGGAATGAAACAACAGCAGTAAAAATAAGGAAGGAAAATCGTCGTGACAACCCCCTAACACGCATTGCTTCACAACTGTCGCCTAGAAAACCCCTTTCGACTTGCAACGGTCGCGAGAGGAATGGATACCATGGAGTTAACTCGTGTGGGAGGGCGCGTAGCCCCGACACTCGGTTGATGAGTTATAAAAGAAATTATAAAGGACGGCGTTACTCTATCACTTTTGGGATGTGCCACGCATTCGACTTCCACGGAACGTCGTGCAGGCGGCTTGTATGCGTGTTTGGCCATACAATGACTTGCGGTGGGCACCCAATGGATAAATTAGCGCTATATCCTTCCAGACAGATCCGGTACCAATTCATCAACCCCGGATGGATGGAAGGCTTGGTTAGCCTGGTAAATCCGAGCCAGGAAAATGGCATCGGATGCACGCGTCAGCTGGCACTTTCTCCGACTGCAATCATAAGGTCCTCGACAGATGCTTCCGATGCGAGCGTACGGGCGTTGTAAATACAGATTGTCATCTTAGACTTCCCCAGTTTGAGCAGCCTGGTTAGGCCCTAAGATTTTAGCGGCCTCTCCGTACTCGTCCTTCCCATCGCTGCAGAAATGGGGGCTCTTTCGGGGTCAGGGGAATGAGGCCCTTTAGTGCTGCTGTGTTTGACTGGAATACAACACGGGTAGCTAGTCAGGCTCTGTCGTGCGGACGGGGTACTCCGGGCAGCCAGCCAGACTGCCCGAAGGGACAGGGCGAGACTTTTAAGGCAGCCTCGAATCGCCTTTCGATATACTTCCAGTCTACCGAGTGCAAGCTTTTGACCGAAGCGACACAGTTACAATCCGCGCAGCCACGAACACATCCATGCACATTGTGCATGGACATGCCGCTCCCACGCGCAAGGAACGCGTCGACCCGACACAGCAGGTGCAAGGAGTCCATCCCCTGCATCCCACCTGCGTCTCTGGGCAGTACACGGTTGCATTTGGTTCGCGTTTAACTCCCCTATCCACCACCCGGGGACGCGCCACGTGGCTGTGTGACAACCGGCCCGAGACCCCCCTTAACAAGAGAGCCCAGAAGTTCTCTATAGAGGGAGATCCGTAAATTTTAAAAGTGCAGAATCGCTTTAGTGGAGAACACTTTCGATCTCTCCTTTCCTATCATTTCTCCATCCATTTCCCTCCCCTCTCTCCCTTTTTCATTCATTTTTTACCTCACTTTTTATTTCGTACTTTTTTACTCTTTATTTGCTTTTTTACAATAAGCCAATTTATGTCAGTTTTCTATTTTTCACCAACTACTTAGATACTGGGCGAATAGATCAACAAATAAGTGAACAAAATTTTAAAAATCATTAACACTCCTGGATATATTATAATCGTTGGAGACACTGCTAGAAAACCGATACGAACAAAAAATGCAAACCTGTGGGAAATCTCAAAAGTCCTCTTATATTAAAGTCCAGCTCGTCGCCTTTGTAAAAAAGTTCACTTTGGTTTTTTGCTCTTTTCAAGCAGACAACGTGATGTGCCCACCGCATGATAAAATAGATCCAATCACCGTACATTTTCTCTTCTGAAGAAAAATAGGTATTATTTGCACAACTTGAAGCTATGAAGTCAAAGAAACTGAGTGAGTGCAGTTAAGTTCATTCGGGTAAGCTTGGCTTTTCAATACGTTCCGACTTCTTTGCTGTGAAGCACAAATATTGCAAAGCAATGCCTGTGTGAAATTCACGTCGTGTTTGTGGCAGAGCAGACATATATGATAATGAATGAAACCCATGGCAGGGAACTACATAGCTGATCACATGAGGTCCACATTTGCAGAAAAACTAGGTTGTGAGCAAAGCTCTGTTAGACTTAGGGGAATGTATTATATTCTAAAAAACACAACTCGCTCAGGGAAGACATTTTTGTACAAACCAAAAATAGACCTGTGCTTTGCAGGTGTGACAGATATTGAGTAATTGCCTTTTTATCTGATGAATTATGGCGTATGAAATCATCGGATGCGATATCGACATCATGTTGTTTCTCAAGCATTGTTCCACCTAATGAAGCTGAAGCGAGAAGAAGAAGACGTGCAATAAAAACAATTGCTTTGAGCTGGGTTTGTGGAGCATTCCATTTTCACGTCAAATTGGACACTCTTCTTAGCAAATTTGACGCTTTCGAAATCAGACTGAACATCTTTCAAATCCAAACGAGCTTCCCACATTAATCTAGACCCTCCATAAAAGTCAAAACTTCGAAGTCAAAAAGGCGCTACTCCACATTAAACTACAGACTTTCCAAAAAGGTTGGAGCGTTTTTCAAGGAAAATTTAGTATGAGTTTCCTCGAAGTTTTCACCTACCCAAAAAGTGAACATGTAGTTAAAATTCTATAGAAATCTCATTTTTGAAAAAATAAGAATTTAAAGTTTGTTTTGAAGAGGAAGAATATGGCTAATTTTAGTGCCAAAGAAACAGATTGGACCATGAACTTTTCCAAGACGTCGCGATTTTTATTCAATTGATAGCAAATTTCCGTCATCGTGATACTTGTTGACAGTGCATTAAAATTAATTACAAAAACTCACATATATTCTCTTTACCGCTTCAAGTAAACATATTTATTAATCGACTAAATTCGTAACAAGCTGGGCGAGTGCTTGTCGCGATCTCTTTTTTTAGTATGCTAAAAAATTGCTAGATTTCTAGTAAGAATTTAAACTATAACATTTCCTTCATAACAAATTTATAAAATTTTAAACAGTGTGAACAATTGCTGTAGCAGCTTAACTAAAAATTTATAAAAGTTACACCACAATTTTTCTTGGGTAAGAAAATATTCTAACCTTTTTGGAGAGTTTTCTAGTTAGTCCACTGAAGGTTCGTTCTAATTGGGATTATTTATTTATTTATTTATTTATTTATTTATTTATATTATGTTATGATTTGTTATTTTTTATTGATTATTTTTATTTTTGGGCGCGTGTAGCGCAGTCGGAGGAGGCGCGACTGTCGCGTGCACCCGACACGAGGTTCCTGGTTCGGATTTCCCGCCCAGGCCAACCAAGCCTTCCATCCCTCCGGGGTCGGTGAATTGGTACCAGACTTGTCTGGGAAGGATAAAGCGCTGACTTGTTCATCGACTGGCCACCGCAAGTCATTGTATGGCCAAATACGCATTCATGTCGCCTCCACGACATCCCGTAGAAGTAGAATGCGCTGACGCATCCCAGAAGGGATTGAGTAACGCCGTCCTTTATCCTTTTATCCTTTATTTTTATTTTATTATTTGATGACTACGATTTTATGATGAGCGCGTGTTGAGCAGGCGAAAGGTCTCGTACGCACCCGAGCCCAGGTTCTTCGTTCTGATTTCCCGCCCAGGTCAATCAAGCCTTCGACCCTTCCGCGGTCAGTGAATTGAAACCAGATCTGTCTGGGAAGAATAAAGCGCTGACTTGTTCATCGGCTGGCCACTGCAAGTCATTGTATGGCCAAATACGCATTCAAATCGCCTCCACGACATCCCGTAGAAGAAGAATGCGTGCTGGATCGCAAAAAGGGACTAAACAGCGTCGTCCTTTATCCTTTATTTTCGTGATGTTCAATTTGATTTTAAAGCGTCAAGCGTGCTTAAAAATGCATTTAATTTCATCTGAAGTGTCCAGTTTGACGAACAATTCATCACGAGCGTGCAAAAGCTGGTACAAATTTCCTCTCTTTGCCTTGCACATAATAGTTGTGCTTATTCATTGAAGTGAAATACGAAGGATTCCTAGCAGTTGTAAAGAGCATGATAGCATCAATATCAGGGCTAAAATTAATGCAAAAGCCCAAGCTTTGGAAGAATGCAAGTTAACCTCTACAATTGCGAATATTAATATCGAGAGCTTAATATTGGATAATATTAAGGACCTTATTTGCTTAGCCGACCTATGTGCGTTATGACGGCATGTGTTCGATCAAAGTTCGAGCGCGCTAAGCCTCTAAGACAAGTCTGAAGGAGTTCAACAATCACGGTAGGAGACGCAAAACCAGCTCACGTAAACGAGGGTTAAATTGAACTGGAACGAGCCATATGTCTGTTTGCACAAGGAAAAAGCGCTGTGCCCTGAAGCGCTACTAAAGATTGGCTCGGACACTCCAAGGATCACATATGCGACCTCCAAGATGCCCCAGACACTGGTTAGCTGAACACTGTTGACAAGATTTATTAAAGGCAGATTTTAAGGATGAACAGCTGCTAATGCGAGGACAAATGCATTAGGGCATCACAACCTACTCTCACGTGCATCTGTTAGAGCTGGGCTGAATGGAATTCAAGCGTGTCAATTCTCAACGTTAAAATATTAAAAAGCAGTGGAGAGATGAGGGATAAAGGAAGGCGTTTACCAATCCTTTTTGGGATAAAATTGCAACCCATTCTACTTTTACTGGATGTCAAAGAGGCAGTATGAATGTGCACCTGATCTATACAATGACTTGCGATGGCTAGCCGAGTCAGCTTTTTATCGTTTCTTCCCTGTACAAGTCAGTTTTTAACCTTTCTAGACAGGTCGCGTAGCAGTTCATTGAACACCACAAAGATGGAATAATTAGTTAGCCTGAGTGGAGATCCGAAACAGGGACCTTGGATCGGGTGCACGCGGCAGCCGGCGCTTTCTCCGACTGGGCTAACACATGTGTATGGTTCCAAGATGCTAAAAAACTGTACAGGATAGTGGATAGACTTCCATAGCGATACATGATCAGCCCTGAATAACGAACAGTTGTGGCTCCTGCTAGCAGCGGAATTTGAAAGCTCCAGATAAGCAACACTGGATCCATAGAGAACATCTATGGATCCAGTGCTGCGCTCAAAGATTTTATTTTTTATAGACCATTTACATGTCAAATTGAAGACTCTTCAAAACAAACTTTATGCATCTAAAATCAAAGTGAATATCTTGCAAAGAAGCGAGCCAGGTTAAACTGTGTACTATCTAATATGTTCAGTTTACATTAATTTTTTGGGATCTATCCTAGTCCGGGAGGGCCACATATCTAAAAATTATCTAACAAATCGACATGGAACTTACCGAGCGGCTCCTGAAGGACTCGAGAGGACCTAAAAGGAAGAAAAAAGCAACGAGCGAACAAAAAATTAAACCGCCGCGGTTCTTACAACCGTCTCGGCGGGCAAAGAGTAAGGCAATAGAGGCCTGCCGCGTACTGACCACCGCCTGACATGTTATAACCAGTGTCTAACATGGTGGGAAGTGCGTATAAAGCCGTACGCCGCGCTGACCGCGGTCTAACATGTCATAACCAGGATCCAACATGGTGAGGAGGACACACCACTTTGCCGGCTTACAACCGCAACAAATGTAATTTTCGTTTGTTTCTTGGTGAGTTTTTTTTTTGTTTAGGGTCCTGTGTTGTTCTGTAGGAGTCGCTCGGTAAGTCTCAAGTGAATTTGTTACATATAATACTTTTTAGTTATGTGGTCCCCCGGACTAGGATAGATCTATTTTTTGTTGAAGAAAAATTTGATAGAACTTTTTTTTTTTGAAAATTTTCAGGTAAGCTGTCGGAGTGTAATATTAGGTTGTCCCATAAGTCCTTGCAGTTTTTTCAACGATCCATTGCGGATTTCGCTGGCGATCTCTTAACTAGCACTGCACAGCATTCGAAAGAAAATGATTTGCTCTATCAGAGCATGTATTGCATTTCCTTTTTCATCATGAATTTTGTCAATTTTTAGGTCGTTGAAGTGAAAAAGGGAAAAAGTAGCCATTTGCGCATTTGTTCTCTCCGCTTAGGTTTGTAATTTTTTGCGCAGTTTTTTATAGCGCTTGGAAGACAATGTTCTGTACTACAAGAATATATGTTGGTCCTATTTTCTCACTTGCCCTTTATTGATTTTTAGGCCATCAAATTGGGAATTCCGACTTTTCCGTCCCAATTTTTACCAAAACTCCGGTTCTGTGGTTGGACTTTTTTGCTTGGTGTCATATGTCGTTTGGAAGAGGATGTCTTGCTCAGTAAGAATTTGTGTCGCGTTTATTGGCTCACGCTGATTTCTGTCGAGTATCAACAACTGAAGGAGGAGAAGGAGTTGTTGGTGAAGACGTTTTTTCTCTTTTCTGCATTTTGTTGACATTCAAAAGAAATCAATAAACGCGACACATATTGTTTCAGAGCAAGACATTTTCTTTCAAATGACACATAACAACAATCCAAAAAGTTCAACCACAGAGCACGAGCTGTCGGCAAAAATAACCATCCTCCTTCGGACGTCCCAATTTGATGACCTAAAAATCAATAAAGGACAAATGAGCAAATAGGACATTGTCTTCCTAATGCTATAAAAACTGCGGAAAAAATTACAAACCTAAGCGGAGAGAACAAGTGCGCAAATGGTAACTTTTTCACCTTTTCACTTTTCATTTCAACGACCTAAAAATTGACAAAATTCATGATGAAAAAAGAAATGCAATGCATGCTCTGACAGAGCAAATCATTGCTTTCGAAAGCTATGCAAGAGGCCGCTGGCGAAATCTGCAGTGAATCGTGGAAAAAACAGCAAGGACCTACGGGACAACCTAATAATTTTGATAATTTAAAATTTTACTTTTTGATAGCAATTAAAAAGTTAAATTTTTATTTAAGTGCGCAACAAGACAGCAGCCATTTAGTGCGTTGAACGAGATCGCGCAAAGCACTCGAGAAGCTTGTAGCGAATTTTCTTTGATTTATATTGTAAAAGCTGCTCACAGGAAGCATTAAACTGAGGACATTCGTGTTTTTTTACAATTTTGTTTATTGCATCGTTTGCAGGTGTGAAATTCTATGTGAACTCAGCGCCAAGAATTTTTTTGTCAATCGAATAAAAATCGCGACGTCTTGGACAAGTCCCTCTCCTTTTTGACACAATGAAACGGCCGTCTTCTTGCTCCTTAAAACAAGCTTCAAACCATTATTTTCTCTAAAATAAAAAATTTCTGAAACTTCAAACAATGTGCTCATTCATACATTAAGCGAGGTAGAACTTCAAAGAAAGTTGTACTACAATTTTGCTTTCGCAAGAGTGCTAGATTTGATGTGAAAAGTGTCCTGTTTGATTTTAAAGGTATCCAATGTGACGAAAAGATAGCATAGACAGCACAAGCAGGAAGGAGAATGCCAAAGAATTGGTTTTTTCGAATTGAATCCCATTCCCACAACAACTTCTACGACGTGACAGATTTGCATAATGAAAAGACGGCCTGAGAAACACGCTAAAAACAGCACAGATTAGAGGAGCGATGTCTCAAAGACGACGTCGAAATCATCAAAGAACGTGCGCATAAATCAGTGGCTGCTGACCTTTTGTTATCCGGGCCTCCCTCATATTAGGCCACCGCGTAGCGGACAATATAAGCGGCGCCGAAGCGCGATTCTGAAAGTTCAATCCAATGGTGTAGCAGAATCCGAAATCGACAACATTTCGGCAATTCGAAAGGACGCTTTTCAATTAGAGTGAAGTCTGGTCCCCATACGCTTGGATACACTAGGGACTGGAAGTTCTGCACGACTCCATGGTGTACGACAGGCAGCTTCAGGGGTAAGTATAATACTAGACACCAAACACCAAACGACTGATTAGGAGCTCCGCAGTAGCTGTACTTTTCCTTTGCAGACCTTCACTGCAGCAGGAACACGTGGCGGCGTAATCGGAGGAGGGTCCGACGGTCGCGTGCACCCGATGCCAGCTTCCTGGATGGGATTTCGCCTCAGGCCAACCAAGCCTTCCATCCCTCCGCGGTCGGTGAATTGGTAGCAGACTCGTCTGGGAAGGCTATAACGGGGTACCAGACTGTTGGTGCCAGTCATGTCTATGGAGGGCACTGACTTCTTCATTGGCTGGCCACCGCAAGTCATTGTATGCCAAATACGCGTTCAAATCGCCTCCAAGACATTCCGTAAAAGTATAGAGCGTGGTGCATCGCAAAGGGAATTGAGCAACGCCGTCCATTATCCATTTTTATTCTTTTTTCGTTCTATCGAATGACTTGATGACTTTGGTTTAATTACCCAAGTTTGAGAAATTTCCGCTGATCTGTTATTATAGTTTGGTATTTATGATTTGTGGTCAACTGTTGTTGATTTTATACAAAATGTAGTTTATTTTATTCAGTATCATTTCTCATAAAGCTTTCTCTACCTGCTGATGAGAATATTTTATTCAGTATCATTTCTCATAAAGCTTTCTCTACCTGCTGATGAGAACCGAAGAAGGCTTTATGTTTCTTTAGTTTGCTCGTCCACGTCCAGGTTAGGGTCGAAACGAGCACATTACCTCGTGGTTTTGAGTTTCTCTATTGATGTGACCAGCGGATGTAGAAGTCAGTGTTTTCTTTTTCCTAGACAAGTCTGATAGCAATTCACTGACCCCAAATATGTAGACGGTAGGTTTCATTGGCCTGGGCGGGAAATCCTAACCAATAGCCTGAAATCAGGGGCACGCGGCAGCCGGCGCCTCTTCCGACTGCGCTACCACGTGTTCAAATAAATAGTATCAATTTTACACTTTAGTACCCATTACCTGCCATCATATTCACAAAAGACACAGACACAAACAGACACTCACCAACACCAAGCAGTCATTTCAAGACCATTCTCTTCTTCATTTTTCAAAAATTACATGTCTTAAAAATCGGAAAGGAAGGTGAATGTAACGAAATTGAATTATCTTAATTATCGCTTACGTATTAACAGAAGTATATTTGAACTGAGCCAATCTTTGAGAAATATCGTAAAAATAGATCCTGACGGAAGCAAATACGTACCATTGCAGTACATCACGCTTTCAGCACCAACAGAAGCAACGTCGGAAAGTCTCATAAATTAGAAGTTACCAAGGAAATAAGGCCGCTGTTTCAGCTTAATATAAAAACTCTTCAATAGATTAGCTGCAGTCTCTATCGTTCTTCATAATAGCGCGATATTGTCGAGAAAATCCAATTGCGACATGGACCATCTGAGCCACAGTCTTTTTGTTTTTGCTGAAGTGGGGTCAAGCTCGTAAGTACCGAGAGGTTGTTTATGAACAGTTAGAAATCAGTTTCTATTCGCTGCACCAGTTCTGGTGAGCCTTCCAGCTCATTACAATCTTCTTCTTCTTCTTCTTCTCCCGAGCGTTTAGTCCCGCGCAGTCGCAGGGTCCGCTGTTCTTATGATCCGTCGCCACCTCATCCTATCAAAGGCGTCGTCTGGCATGGCGCCGACTTCAGCGAGATCTTTCTTGATGACATTCTTCCACCTTTTCCTTGGGGCTCCTCTCGGACGCTTTCCGGGTGCCTCGAAATCTAGGGCCAACCTTATGGGGTGATCCTCTGGTCTTCTGAGGACGTGTCCGTACCACCTCAGGCGCTGCTCCCTCATCTTCAGCTGGATCGGAGCTGTCTTCATCACTGCCCTAACATCCTCGTTTCGCACCCTGTCCCGACGGGTCCATCCACAAGCCCCCCTGAGCATCCTCATTTCCGCCGCATGCAATTGCCGCTCCTGCGCTTTACCTAGGGCCCAGCACTCACTGCCGTAGAGGAGGGCAGGCCTCACCACTGTTCTATAGAGCTTTCCTTTGAGTGTCCTGGAGCACCTACGGTCGCAGAGGATTCCTGTGGACTCCCTCCATTTGAGCCAGGCTGCGTTTATCCGTCCCCTGACCGCCTGGTCCACACTTCCTTCCTCGGATAGGTCACTTCCGAGGTAGCGGAATTCTTCCACCTTCTCGATCGCCTCCCCTTGGCAGTCTAGGATCGGTCTAGTGCACTGCTCAGAGCTGATAAACTTGGTCTTCTTCACGTTCAGCCGCAGGCCGTTATCCGCGAGGGCTACTTGCCACAGCCTCACCTTCTCCTCCAGCTCCTCCCGGCTGTCGGCTACTAGAGCGATATCGTCCGCGTAGAGGATGGTCCTGAGAGGGCCTTCCTCCAGGAGTTTCACTATGCAGTCAAGCGTCAGCACGAAGAGGAACGGACTCAGAGCCGACCCTTGATGTACACCCACTGTGATGTCCATCTTCTTTGTCATTCCGTGTGGGGTTCGTACCGCCGCTTTCGAGCCTTCGTACATGTCCTTTACGACTGTGATCAGACGTTCCGGGACACCTCTACCTCGGAGCGATTTCCAGAGCACGGCCCGGGGTAGCCTGTCGTAGGCTTTCTCCAAGTCCAGAAAGGCCATGTAGCAGGGCTTTCGTTTCTCCCGATATTTCTCCATTACCTGGCGAGCGATGAAGATGGCGTCTGTGGTGGACCTTTCAGGCATGAAGCCCCACTGCTCCTGGGAGATTGTCACCATCTCCCTCAGCCTCGAGTCGACCAGACGTTCGTAGATCTTCATCGTGTGCGAGATCAGTTTGATCCCTCGGTAGTTGGAGCACTCGGACGCGTCCCCTTTCTGTTTGAAGATGGGGACTATGATGCTGTCCCTCCAGTCATCCGGCATCTTACTGTCTATCATGACTCTGTTGAAGAACTGTGTCAGCCAATTGACTCCACAGTCCCCAAGCACCTTCCAAGCCTCTACTGGCACCCCATCAGGTCCAGCTGCCTTCCCGAGCTTCATCTTTCCTATGGCGTTGCGAACCTCTTCCCGCGTCCAGGATGGGATGGGTCCTTCCGTTGGTTGTTCTTCTTGAACTTCGCGACGAGGCAATTCTTCATTCAGGAGCTCCTTGAAGTACTCCTCCCATCTTTTTCTGACCTCGACTGGCCTCCGTAGTACCCTGCCGTCAGCACCCCTCACTGTCTTGACCACTCGAATGTCGGCGCAAGCTCTATGCCGCGCCTTAGCCAGCCGGATAGCAAACTTCTCTCCCTGTGGCCCATCTAGCTTCTCATATAGGGCATCCATCTCCGCTCTCTTCGCTTTCGCTACAGCTGCTTTTGCCAGGCTCTTCATCTTCCTATAGACTGTAAGATGCTCGGGTGCGCTTGTCGTTTGCCACTGCTTATAGGCCTCCTTCTTTTTCCTCACCACAGCCTGCACCTCTTCATTCCAGAACCATGCAGCCTTATCTCCTCTGATCCCTCCCTTTGTTTCACCGAGGGTTTCCTTGGCACATCGTAGAATCGTTTGGGTCACCCTCCTCCAGGTCTCGTTCACGGGACCAGTTGGATCCGGAAGACCTGCATCGAGCACCCTCCTTCGTAGCTCGTTGCGCTCTGAACCCCGCAGTTTCCACCATCGGATTCTGGGTTCTGTTCTTACCTTGGGTTTGCTGGGTAGAGGTATGGCCAGGTCAGCTACCAATGGCCTGTGCTGTGGTGCTACATCTTCAGCCGGAAGGACCTTCACATCCCGGACAGTTTTCAAGGCAGGTCTTCGCACTAGGATGTGGTCGACTTCCGTCCTTCTTCCTCCGCTAGCATAGGTCACCTTCTGGCTCTCCCTCTTCGCGAAGAAGGTGCTACAGACCACCAGGTCGTGGGCAATAGCCAGCTCGAGAATTCTTTCTCCATCTGGGTTCATCAAGCCGACCCCTTTACCTCCATGTACCCTTTCTACTCCTCTTCTGCCACTCCCTACGTGGCCATTCATGTCCCCTGCTATGGACAGGTAATCGCCTTCTGGTACGGACCTTATGGCCTCCTCGAGCGTGAAGTAGAAATCATCTTTCTCGTGCTCGGAGCATCCGGTCTGAGGGGCGTAGACGGACATGACAGTCCAGTAACCCTCTTTCGTGTCGAGCCGCAGTGACATGATGCGGTCGTTTATCCTTTGGACAGCAGCTACCGAATCCCTGAGGGACTCTGCGACAGCTATCCCGACACCGTTCCTCTTCGTATCCTCTCCGTTGTAGAACAGCTTGACCCCTTCTCCAATCTCCTTGGCCTTCGCTCCTTTCCATCTCGTTTCCTGCAGACACAGGACTTCTTCTTTCTGCGCTTCATCAAGTCGGCCACCTCTCTGGATCTCCCGGTCAGCGTTCCCACATTCAGAGTCCCCACTCGAACTAGCTTCTTTGGCCGAGGTCGTTCTGCCCTCGGTAGCCCTCGCATACTGACCGCAGAACTCGGGCGGAGGTTCTGCGCGTCACTTCCGGGTGACGTCCTAGCCTTTATACTGATTCCATTGCGACTTTTGATCATGGTTTGTGACAGGTTTCTCCATCAGCCGGCCTGTCAACCTGGGCCTGACGCTGGAACCGTTGCCATTTTTGCAATTTCTGCAGGGCATGGCGTGCCGGACTTCACATGAGGTGACACCACCAAAACCAATAACCGTTTGTGGTGTCTACCTCCCTTCTCGCCCCGGGCGGAGCTCGTATCACCCCTTTCTTGCCTTCGGGGTGCCCCTTTCGTGCCTTCGGGGCGTGCTGTGATTCAGACTTCGCTAGGCTTCCGAAGAATTGTCGAACTCCTTCTCAGCCTGGGAGACCCTGCCGGAGATTGAAAACCTCCGCTGTACATCGCAGTTCGACACCCATTGCCACCCCCACGCCACGATGAGGCGCTGAACCATGTGGGAGTTCCAGCTCATTACAATCGGTTGACTCAATCTCTTAGTAGAACCTAGGAAATCCTCTTCATAGAAATTGAATCTACTGGTCACCTTAGGTAGGTGAATCAGCCCCTGCGTTGGATATAAGTGGTGAGGTACGTTTCTCCCATTGGGACTCTTGTTGTGGTCGTTGGTATGTCGACAATGCTCAGGGCAGATAAGGCACTTGGTGGAGTACATAGAGCACAAACTAAACTGATGCACCACCGTCAGGCCTCCGAAGACGACATGAAGTGCAAACGTCAGACCCTACGAAATAATGGCTCACCTAAAAGCTTCGTGCAACACAATTTACATTAACTGACTGCCAAACTCACCACACTGGTTGATTTAAAAAAAGGATAAAGAATAAAGGGCAGCGTTATTCAATCCCCTTTGGAATGCGCCACGCATTCTACTTCTATAGGATGTGATAGAGGCTAGCTGAATGCATATTTGGCCATACAATGACTTGCGGTGGCCAGCCGATGAACAGACCAGCGCTTTCTCCTTCCCAGACAAGTCTGGTACCAATTTACCGACCCCGGAAGGATGGAAGGCTTGGCTGGCCTGGGCGGGGAATCCGAACCAGGAACTTCAGCTCGCGTGCATGCGACAGCCGGCACCTCCTCCGACTGCGCTACACGAGCCCTTAGAAGGCACTCATAAAATTATTATACTCACGGTAGCCGAGCTAAAAAATTCGGGGAAAGTTGTACCAAATTTTCATTGAACAAAATGATATTTCAACCACCTTGGAGAGACTGTAGCTTAACCATTAAGAAGTCAGTTTTGATTTCGAAGACGTTCGCTTGTCTTCAGAAGCATCAAGTTTGTTTAGAAGAGTGTCCAATTCGACGTAAAAATGGTACAGATGACGAGCGCACCAAGCTCCCAGCTACGTAGAAGAGTAGAGTAGATTGCTTGGTAGGTTTATGTCCGGCCGGCATTTTATAGCTTCGTCGTGTCTGAAGGCTCCCCGCCATCTTCACTTCAATCCACCTCCTCTTTGATTGCACTCTCAATAATTGGTGGAAATCTGCAGGCTTCCAGATTGGACTCTTACAGAACACCTTCTTATGAACTGTGTTAGCCGTTCATTGAAACGTGTTAGTGCGTTTAGAATACGTGCGTAGTAGCGCTGTCGGAGTAGGCTCGGCTGTCGCGTGCGCCTCGAATCGAGGTTTTTGGTTCAAGTCTCCCTCCTAGGTCTACTATGCTTTCCATTCGTAATGGGTAGATGACTCGGTACCGGACTTGTCTGAAAAGGATAAGAATAAAAGGATAAAAGAAGGCGTTACTCAATCCCTTTTGGGGTGCGTCACGTATTCTACTCCTGCGGGATGTCGCGGAGGTGATTGGATGCGTAAATTGGCCACACAATGACTTGCGGTGCGCAACCATAAACGATTCAGTGCTTTACTCCTCCCAGACAAGTTTGTTACCAATTCATCGACCCCGGAGGGATGAAAGGCTTGATAGCCTTGGCGGGAAATAGGTGCCAGGAACCTGGTATCGGCTGCACGTGACAATCAGCACCTCCTCCTTCGACTGCGCTACACGCGCCCCTGGAAAGGATAAGACCCTGAATTGCTCATCGGCTCGAGGCCAAGTATGCATTCCAATTGCTTCCACGATATAACGTAGAGGCAGAATGCGTGGCGCATCCCGCAAATATTGACTATCATCGTTTTTGTCTTTTACAATACACTTTATTACGATGTTAAAATCGATTAAGGGCGAATCCCTTAGGAGTGCGCTGCACACTCTACTTCTACGAGATATATTAGGGGGGGGGGGTCAAAAGTAATGAGACACCTCATGCCGTGTCCATATACCTCATGGCTGGAGTCTGGTTTCGTGCTTATCGTATTTGTATGTTTGTACGCTACTTACCGAAGCCCATCTGAAAAGTTACCACTTCCGCCCTTTCCAGAAGCATGCCAAAAACCCCAGCCTGTCTCATGCCGAAACCCCAGTCTGACGAGTCGACCAAATCGGGATTGGGAATTGGGCGAGCAAATCTCGCCCAATTCCCAATCCCGAGCAGCCTGGGCTCAATATTTACGCAATATAAGATGTACGTCTTCTACCTTAACCCTGCCAAGCAGCGAGTCTGGGTCAGGCCTGGTGACCTGTTACCGACCTTCGTTCGGCGAGATGTTCACGGCGAGAGGCAAGAACGCCGCACCCCATCGAGAACAAGTAACCACGGATAAGCTTGGCCAGCTGGGCTACGTTCACATGCCTCATCCTCTCTATGCGACTGCCACTACTTCTTGAGCCAACAGGACTTCCTGGTCGGAAGGGACACAAGAATCCAAGCAGTCCTTGACAACCATATCGAGCTGTTGATCAACACCAGGCCCAAGCAGTTCTGGAAGGATGGGATCAGGAAGTTGGCTGAGCGATGGCAGCGAGGTCATTGCCCTTAATGGCAAATACATTCCTCAGCATCGTTGAGTTGTAATTGAGTTATAAAGAGATAAAGTTTTTTTTCAATTTGTCTCATTACTTTTGCCCCACCCCCCTAATAGCTGAAGCCCCAAATGTAATTTGTCCTGTCTTTCCCGTCTTCGTTTGGCCGGCTGACAAACAAATTGAACCAAATAAATAAATGAGCAAACAAACAAGTTGGTGAACAAATAATGATAGATAAAAAACAAACTTAGGACTTCATACTACAAGGGTGGTACCAATCCTCTGACACCAGGATGACAGAAGGCTTGTTTGGCCTGTGCAGGAGCCAAGCACCCATGACTGAATTCGGGGTGCATGCGGGAGTTACTTTAAATCCCTAATCTCTAATAATCTCTAAAGTGGATAACGGACGGCGCTGATCAATCCTTTTCGCCACGCATTCTACTTCTACGGGTTGTGGCGCTGCCGACTTTAATGTTTATTATTTACTATCGGTGCAGTCGGAGTGTTTGTATCCGTTGCGTGCCCCCGATACTAAGTCCCTGGTTCAGATTTTCCGCCCAGGTCAACCAAGCCTTCTATCCCTTCGGTGTGTGAATTGGTACCAGACTTTCTGGGAAGGATAAAGCGCTGACTTGCTCATCGGCTGCCACCGCAGGTCATTGTATGGGCAAATATGCATTCAAATCGCTTCATAGCATCATAGAAATAGAATGCGTGGCGCATCCAAAAAAGGGATTGAGTAACGCCGTCCTTTATCCTTTTATTATTATTTAATGACTTGCGGTGGCCAGATGATGAACCTGATAACATTTCATCCTTCCCTGAGAAGTCTTCTGGTACCAATTGGCAGCGGATGGACAGAGGGCTTGGTTTGGCAGTTTTGGGCCCGACCCCAAACCTCGATTAGGGGACAGCCGATTCCTCACCAGACTGCGCTATATCGTCTTCACTAGTCTTCATAGTGAATTAGAATCTTTTGTTGGATTCTCGGGAAGCCCTAAAATGTGACTTCCGTTTCAGTGCCTTTGAAGTACAGGTGAGCGACAGCTTTGTTCAAACTTTTGCGATGTTGCAGTAAGGTTTGTTTTCTTTTGTCAAACTTTAGTAAAAGACCAAGTGGGGGTTTAACCGACAACAATTTTGTCAGTTCGCGGATGCAAGATGACCCGAGTTTCGTTAGAGATTTATAACTAGGGTTTATAAACAGTGGCGTATCTTACCACTGGAAGCGAAACTCTCCACCAGTTGTAGATTGTACTCTTATCAAAATGCAGATGACACGAATTACCGTTACAAAGAAGGAACATTTAAAAAGAAAAATTCCGGAAAACAGAAGCATTTGAATGCGTTAGCGATAGGAGACTCATGGCGCTACTGCGCGTCAAACCAAGGACAAACGCAGGCAATGTCAGAAGCTAATAGCAGTCGTCGACTTCGCAGAAGTGTCGCGAAACGGAAGCCAATCCCTTCAGTGCAAATGACCTCAATTCATACCTTTTGTGATTCGGTGGACAGATGGCTTTCCAGCATTATTCGCCCAATTAATCATTATTGGGCGTGTTGGCTTTGAATGGAAAAAACACTGCCTGGCATTGAAGAGAAGACGTTGAATACTGGCTAATTACACGAGACTGAATGCAGATGCAATAAAATGTGCAGGCGCTCTAACCTGAGCTGACGTAAACACTACACACGACATTCGAGGAAATGCAGCCACTGACTTGTGGGTTCCCAAAGAAAATTGAAGCACGCTGAGAGTGAAAAAACTAATTTTTAACAAAAATTAAATATGAAAAGGATAGCGACAGCATTAATCAATCCCTTTTGGGAAGCGCCACGTATTATACTTCTCCGAGGTGTCATGAGGCAATTTGAATGCTTTATGAGGCCTATAAAATAATCATCTGTCGAGGACCTTATGATCGCAGTCGGAAAAAGTGCCAGCTGCCGCGTGCACCCGATACCAGGTTCCTGGTTCGGGCTTTCCGCCCATGCCAACCAAGCCTTCCATCCCTCCAGGGTCGGTGAATTGGTACCAGACGTGTCTGGAAAGGACAAAGCGCTGAATTGTTCATCGGCTGGCCACCGCATGTCATTGTGTGGCCAAATACGCATTCAACTCGCGTGCACGACATCCCGTAGAAGTAGAATGCGCTGGCGCATCCCAAAAGGGTTTGAGTAACGCTACCCTTTATCCTTATCCTTATGCTACCGTTTCAACGACCCCGGAGGGATGGAAGGTTCCGTTGGTGTGGGCGGGAAATCCGAACCAGGGACCTCGAATCGGGAGCACAGTCTCCTTCCTCCTACTCCTCCTACAGTACTACCCCGCTTCCACTAACGGGTAAGTACTCCATCGAAAAGCTATTGCTACACAACTATACTGAAGAACAGGCTGTAGAACACGATGTGGTTTCCCTTGCGTACGCCGTAAAGGTCGTGGGGGCAAACTTCCTCATCTCAATTTCACATAAAAAGACTAGCAATATAGAAAACCACGCTTTGCCTCAAGATGGAAGGCTTATTTAGGTCAGAGACCCGCAACTTGCAGCGGATGTTTTTAGAAACAGAAAGACTTGTATGAGCTTTAAATCCTGCCTTGGGAGAAACGCAGTTTTCAGAAAATTGGTCTAGTAGTTCGGCTGCAAAGAAGCTATGCAATGAACGGCGAGACGGGGGCGATGAAGAGGCTTCTTCTCGGCCGAATCTTTTACTACTCATAACGATGCTTTTATGATTATCGTTATGACAGCTTACAACCTCAGTAACAGAAATCTGAGGCCTGAATGAAAATAATTTAAATCACTCCCGCTAATCCGCCATTGTTCTGACGCTGCAGTGACGGACTAATGGAAGATTCCTTGGAGAAGAAGCCTCTTCTTCGCTACCGTTTCCCACCTCAGTGCTTTGATGTGTGCTTATGTGTGTATGCATGTAGGTGTGATTCAGTCCAAGTTTTAAAGAACACCTGTTTTTCTCTCAGCACTGCTCCCAGCGGTGACAATGACAGTTGTGGTGGTAAAAGCCCCAGGGATCCACCTACACGTGATTGTCTAGACGACAGACGAATAGTGAAAGTAGCAGTTTGTACGCAAAAACAAATAAGTCAGAAGCAATCCCGCAAGAGGAAGGAAAGATAGGGGTTCCCTGACTTTGTTTCTTATGTCTCGTTTTTATTGTACTGACCCAAATATGGAAAACTTTATACAGTTTTTATGAGATTAGCCGTTGGGCCGACTTCGAGTTCCAAAGGATAGAGGGTAAAGGAAGCGTTACTGGATCCCTTTTGAGGTCCGACATGTAATCTACTTCTACGGGATGTCGTAGAGGCGATTTGCATTCTCATTGACTCTACAAAGACCAGCCAATGAACAAATCAGCGCTTTATACTTCTTGGATAAGTCTGATACCAATTCAGCGACACGGTGGAATGAAAGGTTTGGTTGGCCCGGGTGGGAAATCGCAACCAGGAACCTGGTATTGGATGCACGCGGCAGTCGGCACCTCCTCCTATTGCGCTACACACGCCCATTCCTCCTTCTAAATGCAATTAATCAAAACTTCAGCTAGACTTAACCTCTTACGAAAACGTACGAAATACAGTCCCTTCTCACTCTGACGTAGAGAAGATCCGTGTTATAATGAAAGTCGTGCACAAGTCGCAGATGGTATTTTTTGCATTTTTTTTGGACACATTCATCTTCATCTCATCTTCATACCAATCGTTTACGGGATGGACACAACACTATTTTAGTCTAGCCACCGCAGTTCATTGTGTCGGCCAGATATGCTCTCAAGTTGATCTCCTGATTGAATAGAATGCCTGGCGCATTCCGCAAAAGTTGGCCAGCGCTGATCTTTATTCTTCTTTTGCTTACAAAATCAATTATATCAAGGTGATATAGAATAGACACGTCAATAGGTAGATCTTTGGCTTCAATACTGATTGAGTCGATAAAAACTGACAGAGGTTCAGAGAGAGAAAAACGCGTCAAACTCGCGCTGGACTTACAGAATCCAATTCTGCATATTCAGCGGCCCGTAGATACCAAGGACTACGCTTCAACTCGCTCTCCACGACCTTGTGCCGCTTCATGCGAGTTATGCAAATCGGTGGAGATTGAATCAGAGTTCAAAATGTGCTGCGCCTCGAAATCAGTTCACTACCCGTGACAAACATCAAGGATTTCAAAGAAGACTTCACTTTTTGGCTAAAGATTCATCTACTGATCTGTGGGCTGTAGTGGTAAATAGCTGCACAATGGTTTACCTTTAAACAATATCGAAACACATTGCGTTAAAAGGCAGTTCAACAAAAATTTTATTGTTTTTTGGAATCAACCCAAAATTGAGAATGACTACTACATGGCTGATCTGTTCAACATTGGCTTTCTATAAATGTTGGCATGATAAGTGTGCCAAAACGATGCCTTCTTCGATCAGTTTCCTAACATTAATTTAATTATTTTATAGTTAACTGCATCTCAAAGACGCACACTGTGTGCGAGAACAACAAAAAACAGACAGTGCTCCCGAGAAAAAAGAAAAGCAAGCAACACTATAAGATTGAAGCGGCAACGTTATACATTAGAGCAGGAATCTCGCTAGTCAGAAGCCATACGTTTGGGTTGAGAGCCTATATATATAATAATGTCGTGCTCAAAAACATTGTTAGACATACATATTCTGAACCACCTTGTCCAACAACGTTGGACGCTTATTTCAGACCATGTTTTGAAGGTGGAATCCTAAGAGACGCATGAACCCATCAGCCTACCAGAAACAAATCCGACCACTCTATTTTAAAAATAGAGTCAGTCATTCACAAGTTGACGAAACGTTATTTATTAGCCATCGTCCTGCAAGAGCTGGACTTATTTTTGAAGAACCCTTTGTGAACCACCTAATGGAGATAGGGGACAATTCACTCTGCCTCTTTGACAACGACAGCAAAATTAAAAGTAAATCATTCCAAAAGACTCTACCTGAACTAGATTACGAGAGATGCTTTCTTTGTAATTTTCTGGACAAGAGAAGCCTCACTATTAGCGACTGTATCGCTTATCTAGTGGTACCCTCATGCAACTTCCGAGTCTTCACATTTGAGGCGCTGCGATATCGAGTGTAGATAGGAATTTTCATAATTTTCTAAGGGAGAAATCGCTGAACGCGTACGCTCATGAAGCGTGTCACATTCAAGGACTTGTGGTAGCACACTCGGAGGAGGCACCGGCTGTCACGCGTAATTAATCTAAGGTACTTGATTCGGATTTCCGCCTAGGTCACCAAGCCTTTCATCCTTCCTAGTTGATGAATTGGCAGCAGGCATGTCTAGGAACGGTAAAACCCCTGCCTTCTCGATACATTATCGAATAGCCGCCACAGGTCATTACATAGCCCAAGGACAGCGAACACTCGAAGTGGATGTGTCAGATATGATCCTGTCACAGACAAGCTCAGTTGTAGACTCAATTTCTTCACACTTACGTCAAACACATTATATGACAAACTTAAAAAAAGGGTACCATTCCCATGAATCTCTCTTCCTTTAGAAAATTTCTGAGCCATCACTTGAGTTCCTAACTATATACCTAGATGTTTTCCTTTTATTGTTTTATTATTTCTCTGTTGTTTTGTGTTCGTGTTCCGTTGTTATCATTTTCTATTATTAACAATTTCGCTCACACAATTCAGTATTTATAATTGGCTTTCGGCAAATTGTTCTATGGATATTGTTGTTTTAGCCCACATGAGCATGCTCGTGTAATAAATAATAATAAATGCATTAAGATTGCCTCCACAACATTCCATAGTACTAATAGAATGTATGGCTCATCCTGCAGAGGAATTGACAAACGCCGACCTCTATTCCTTATCATTTAAGGCCTTTAACGTTTTCAGGTCCTAGAAAAGTTGGAAAAATGTAAGTAGACCCGCAGCAAATACGAATTAGATTATCACTGTTTGATTTGCTCTGAGCTAAAAAAAGGAAGCGAATACGGCACACCACCGAAGCCAAAATGCACTTTTGATAGACTTCAATGCTCATACTTTATATAGGCTAAACCCACAACAGTGTTAGAATCCCACCTCGAGAATCGAACCCTCGACCACCTTCCCGCAAGTCTGCACCGTTATCCACTTGGCCATCCACTCGTTGCAGCAACAGGTGAGAATAAATCACTTGAATGTACCCTATAGCTACTTTTAGAAACCTGTGGAAGTTATGTGCTTGAATAAATAAATAAATAAGATTGCAATGGTCTAACTATAATGGAAGCTCCAAAACCTCTTAAGTTTATCGTTTATTTCTGCTTAAGCCTAGAGTGGTTGTAGAAGGTAGAAGCTGCTATAAGGATGTTTAGAAGCGATCCAAACTCTTGCGCCCTAGAACCCGCACTTTCTGCTTTCCGTGCATCCACGATATCTTCCTAGTAGCAGTCGCTTATCAGCACTTACTCGTGATATTTGTACATTTGTTTATTTCAGGATATCTCCGGCTGCTGATATCAGTATGGAACCAGTTAAGCGGGAGATGATTACAAAGGATGTTCTTCATTTTTGATTAAGCATAAAGCGGCTGTTACAGAAGTTACTGTTACGAGGTTAGAAGCTTTTTTAAATAATTAAGGTTAATTTTCAAGCACGACAAGACAGGCGTCACTTTAGCCTTATCAGCCCGCCTAAAGCGATATCGTTTTTTGCCATTTTTGGATCACACAATGGCCCGTAGCAAAAATGAACGTCACCCCTTGCTCCTGGTTAGGTAGACCTGAACAATACCATGAAGGTCTTGTTGAGAATTTTTTCAGCAATTTCACATATACTCGGTGCAAGTGTCGAACAGATTGAACTACGGTCATTTTGAAGCTTAAACTTATCGTTAGATGCAGCAGATCGAAAAATGTATGCATACAACGGAAGAAAGTAACGGAACTCACTTACACCCAGCTGCCTTGCAATGTTGCTGCCTCATCAGATCTGCAGGACAACAGAACAACGTCGTGATTTCCTGTGTTATGGGCTGTACGCGATGAAGTAGAAGAGAGCTCGTTTAGAAGGTGAAGAAAACCAGCCCTGCACGTAGAGGAGTTATGTAGGCTTCTCAGCTCTTATTCGCAAACTTCTTGAACTATGTGCTGCAGGCTCCCTGAGCCGAGCTTGCAAGTTGCCTCAAATCAGCAGCGCCGTTCAAGTGCCATTCCGGAAGAGCTTCACGGGCATAATTTCCAGCTGCGAGGAGCGGAATATTCCGTCATGTTCCTTGGTGTTCGTTGTGCTCAGCTGCTGTTATTTACTTAGGTACGAATCCATCTCTACCGTATTCTACAAGGGAAAGCATGGTGGTGGCTCTAGGTGCGTATACGATCAAGGTGTTGTATTTAGAAAAAAGGACGAAGAACTTCAGGCTTCGTGCTCTCCTGTCTGACACCGTTGTTCCTCCTGCGCTAACGAAGGCCTCAGAAGCCTGAGCAATTCGAAAGCAGAAGGAATACCCGATCACCATCGCGGAGAGGAGAAAGGAGAGAACGATGCTCGGAGTAACGTACTCACGTAAGGAGAGAAGGCCTTCGGAGTGCCGAGCTTCGTCGCCATTCGAAGATAAGAGAGGCTATCGCATGGGTAGGAGTCGCTGAAGATTAGGTGGGTCGGCCACGTAATGCGCGAGAGCCGTTACCGACCGTATTCCGTGGGATGTCAAGGGAACACCAGGAGGCTCACCGTCTCGTTGGTTGAACTTCTTCTTAAAAGTCTAGAACCATCCATATGACGCTCTTCATGTTCCTCGAGCGAGGAGAATCCATTGGAGCACTCTGGCACGCGACAGGGACGAATGGAAACGTTGCTGGCGCCCGCTCGAGCAGCTCGTGGGATTGCAGATGACAGATAGTGGGTGAATGGCTTCCTTGTATTCCATGCGCTCAGCACTGTTTGGATGATTAGGGATCAGGCATGAAGGATGAGATCAAAGCACAGCGTTCTTTGCCGTGATGCACCTGGATCGCACTTCTCAAGGACGCATTTGCATTTCAGAAGCAGTGTTTAATTGAGTGTTCTATTGAGGTACTTTGTACTCATTCAAAGACTGGTAACAGGAAGAGAGGAACCATGAACGTTTTTGTTTTTGTAAAGCTATTTCGCAACTGTTACGCTTTTTGAAGCTGTTAAAATAGACAGGCTATTTGCAGACTTCAGATTTTTTTCGAAGAAGAAAAACTGATGCATTCAATGTAGTGCAATTACTAAGAAGTGGTTTCGCTAATTGAAGGCTTCCCCTGCAATTCAATGAATCTGATTAAGAACAGGCTTTAATGGCAAGGAAACATTCTGATTAGTCCAATATATGGAGCACTCGAAGGCAGCTGCAGAGCTCAAAATTGCGATTTGGTTGCTCGAAAACTTTTTTGAATAGAGGTGAAGCGTTGAAGATGGCTGGTATCCTATTGTCATCTCGGAGACAAAAAATAATGGCTTAGTGGAAAGAAATATCTGACAATCTCGTGGATAAAATATGTCGCAACCAGTAGATTCTACAGTTTTTAAAACTGAACCGCAAAGACGAATCCGACGGATGCGATTTTTGGAGCGATATTTTTGTGTCATTTGCGCAGAATGATTTTATACTTTTCGATTTCTAACAGGAATTAAATTGCAGCTAACATCCCTTACATAACAACACATTTTTAGCAAATACAAAACCTCATCTGAAAAGATTTTCAGAGAAAACAAAAATTCCCTCGAGACAATCGTTATAACGATGTGATCAAACAACAAACAATCAAACTTCACGCCAAACATTTTAAGGCTTATTGTTAGTGTCTAATGTGGAAGTCTAATGTCTGGTGCTATCCCTTTGCAAACATTTTCAAAAATGCTGGCAACTACATTTTTAAGCGGGCTGGTCTCGTATTTCCAAGTAATTGTCAAGTGCATTTTTAAAAAAATCGTATTGAAAACGATCAGTTTTGGGGCCTACTTTTACGCATACAGAAGAATTTCCTCTTTGTTTTTGTTTCCTTGGCATGTTGCAACTAGAATTGAGCTTTTTAACATTTTTCTAACAAGCAAACGAACGGACAAAATCTTTTTTCAATTTTCAAACAATAGAGCGAACGAATAACTGGATTTTTGAATTTTCAAATAATCGAACGAACAAGTAACTCGATTAAGCATACGTTGGTGTACCACTGGTCGCGTGCTAAACAAGATCCACGATATTCTATTTCGGTGCTCTGGAGAGCACTTTTAGAAAGCAGTGTTCAGGAACATCTGATAATGGCCATAAAGGCATTATACGAAGGCGGGAGCGGTGATAGAGGCCTCGAATGTGATAGGGACGAATGTTGATATAACAGGGGGCTACACTAAACGTCTGAGCCTGTTCTTCAAAAGAGGAGCCGGCAAATACTTTCTAGCCGCATAGCCCTGGTAGACGACACCCAGGATCAGCTGGAAGAGGACAACCAGCTGCAGCAAAATACCCTCGCAGACAACGGTCAATGTCAAGAAGGTCAAGTTTATCAGCCACTGCAAGACGGACCCATCCTGAGC
This sequence comes from Heligmosomoides polygyrus polygyrus, assembly GCA_947396885.1. Taxonomy (NCBI): domain Eukaryota; kingdom Metazoa; phylum Nematoda; class Chromadorea; order Rhabditida; family Heligmosomidae; genus Heligmosomoides; species Heligmosomoides polygyrus. The sequence continues at coordinate 93,489,636 of OX377202.1, forward strand.
GGCCAGACGAGGGCATTGTGAAGATGTTGGAGTTCCGTTATCTACGGAATGAGAAGGTCTTCGGAGTGAAGAGCAGGAACGAGTTGCGGACCAGGCCGCCAGTATAGGCATAAGCGCAACCTGCCCCAAGTGGGCAGAGCGCTCTTGAACCCTCGGAGATCATAGATGCTCCGTGACATTCAAAGACAGGCTCTATAGAATAATTAGAGCTGATCTTCTCTACAGAAAAGAGTTCTTTATGCAGGTAAGATGCTGGAACGGAAGTTGGACGCTGCTGGAGTGAAGATGTTCAGGTAACCAAGTTTACGTACTACGCATATTTTTCTCGACAGACCTACTTGAGTAGGAATTCTAATGAAAAAACTAATACCAGATAAATTGGAAAATTGGAATGCATGACGCAACCCATATAAATACTAACTAATGCCTTTCACGCCTCTTTTAAACCATTTCAACAAAATATTATAACTTTGATTAGGTTTTATTAGATTGAACACTATACAAGCTGCGCCACAATTCGAGGAGAGCACACTAGACGGCTAATACAATGAGGAAAAAGTAAAGTGATGGATGAACTCATATCCCTTCAACTAGACTTTTGTCCCCTTTTCATAGAAAAGTACCGAAAGTCGAGAGGAATAGCGGTGTGAAAGGGCGACAAATGAAGAAATGAAAAAGCAGGTGCATCGAAATGTGACCGGTAAAAGAGTGCGGTCGCACTCTGAAGAAATATGAAACCATGGGATCGATTACTTGAAAACAGCGAACATCTATAAGTTGTTCAGCTGAAGGTGTTTCTGTTAGGCTGAAAGAAAGAGGGATCTCCAAAGCTTCCAGGAATCAAATAGCGCAACATCAATCTATATAAAATGAGATTAATTTAAGCAATGATTCAACCTAATAATCGCTGTCGAGCTTGCGATCGGACACGAACGCTCGCGTGCTTATTGGCAGCTAGATTGGCACCTAAAAACCAGCAGAATTCAAGGAAAATGCCTAGTCGCTATTTCAGGCGAGAAACCAAGGCTTATTCAGGAATAAATTGGGGGCGGTGCCATTCGACAGTAGTCATGAGAATTAGGGGTGAGCGGAATTACGATTTACGATTTACGATTTCACGATTTACGGCGATTTCTGGCAAATGTTTTACGGTTTACGACATTTTGGGTCGCAAATCGTCAATTTTCTTAAATGTGATCGTTGATCAACAACCAACTGGCGACCAAATTTATGTGGACTGGGTTGTAAAGATGTGCCCACTCTAACGGCCCCTCTTATAGCTCATTCCCACTTCCATATAGAGTTGATTTTTGATGATCTGATATGTTACTGTATTGTACAATACCGTCCTGTTCACAGGCTTCTCGAATACGACTTTTCTCTCCGCTTAACTAACTTTTCCATTTCTGCAACATTGTAAGGCCGCCGCTTGGAACCGGACAGGTTCAAGAGGAGAAAAAAGTGCAGCCCAATGTTTAAAAAATAGGCTCCTGGCTAGGATGCTAGGGACGCTGGGCTCCTCCGTTTCCGGTCCAGAGCTAGCAAGGCACATCGCGTTTCTACTACCGAAGTTTGTTCCATTTCACCCATAGGCTTTGTTTTGTTTGTATTTATTTTTCCTATGATTGCCTTATGCAGAGCATTAAATAAACAAATAACTAAATAATAAAAGGACACTGGAAGCAGTTTCTTAGAGAGATACGAGTATTCTAGCTCTACGTCCTGTTTGGTGATAACGTCGAGTCTCTCTGTTTGTAACAAATACATGCTATCCTTACCGAATAGAATTGACGCAAATCCACGATCGAACATCATTTGTGATTGGAAGCGGGGTCTAGAAAGTTGCTACACTCATGTGGAAAGGATAACCCACTAACGTGTCCGTATATGTCGCGAAGACGGGCAGTATTGTGAGATGGGAACGCCTCATCCAAACAGACCGCATTGAATTGGCATGTCATTCAAAAAGGGCGTATACGGTCAGTACCCTGATCGGCTGGCTTATGTTCGGCCTGTGATCTGGTTATTATTGGCTGGCGCGCTCTCAGCTACCAGTGCTGCTCGTCTTCGCGACATGTTCTAATGTTTCTATCGGTTTGCATTGTGATTTATAGGGCTGGGCAAATTGGTATAAAAAGTGCGGCAAAATCGAGTGCGCAGCATTTCAAGAAAAGGTCGAACTGGTCTTGACAGTTTTGGTCTCCGTTTCCGGTGACGTGATTGAGTTTACCGTATTCATCCTATCTAATCCGCTTGCGATGCTGCAGGTTCTCGGAGAGGAAACGAAGCTGGCGAAGGGTAGCCCGAGCGAGCGCAGGGAGTTATTAAATAGTATAGCAATATTATTTATTTATTTATTTATTTATTTATTTATTTGCACTAAAATAGTGCGCTAATACAGTTAACGAAACACACTGGACACGATGTATCAATAATCGAGAATTACTGAATAGAGTAAAATAAAACCTCAACAGATCAACCTATTGCATCCATCTTAACTATGCGATGAGGAAAACCTTCAATCAAGAGTAAAAAGTAATCTCACACAACAAATGGAATCAGCTTAAAAAATCCACGGGTCTGGGGTAGGGGAACTGAATGAAGACGAGCAGTGGGCCGCCAACACTGCAAGTCGCTGGACGAAACGGCTCCGGATACCAGCTTAGTAGGTCCGCCGCCTCCATCAGTGCCCCTTTGACGGTTATATAGAAAGGGTAAAGTGAAATTAGATTTTGGATTAAACAGAACAGGAACAATAACAAGGTGTCAAGGAATGCAGAGTCATCAAGAAACAAATACAGATTCGTAGAGACAACATTACATAGCGAGAGTTATTACAAACAGGATTAAACAGAACAACACAAACTTCACTAAGGTAGGAACGCAAACTTATGAATAGTTAGAAACGAGCAAGAATAGAAAACCCTGAGGAAAAAAGGAAAAAAAACTTTAAAAAGAAAGAAATGCGAGAGCAGAAATGCAAGAATTTTCGCGTCTTTCATTTCTACGATATATCGACAATGTGCAAAACTGAGAGCAAGTCAATCTTCTTCAAGTTCTTCCGGAAAATGTGAACGTTCGGAGCTTCTAATAGACTTGCAGGTAACATTTGTAGCCAACGTGCACCCCGAAAGAAAATGGAATTGAAGATCTTTTCACGATTTTTCTTCTTGATTTGGGGATAGCGAAAACAGTAGCTATTTCGGTGACCAAGTGTTGGCAAAAATACCCAGTACTTACTCGCTCTAAGAATTGATTCCCCTTTTAGTACCTTAAAACAGAAAACGAGATCATTGAATATGCGCCTGTAGAATAGACTTTTAAGTTTAAAAAGCATAAGCCTTTCCTTATAATTAGGAATTGTACCAGGGTCAGACGAGGACCGTATGCATCTGATAAACAAAATTTTTGTAAACGTTTTTTGCACCTTTTCAAGCTTGAACTGGAATTTTTTTTGTGAAGGGACTCCAAATCTGGCAGCAATATTCCAATAATGGTACGACATACGACTTGTATAAGTTAATTAGGATCGAGCTTTCAGTGTTTTTAATATTTCTAAAGATCAGAAACAGAGTAGAAAAAGCTTTCCGTACAATGGTATCTATATGAGTTCCAAAATTTAACTTATGATCCACAACAACTCCTAAATCACGAACCTCAGACACAGAGCTGAGGACGTTGTTGTTGAAATTGTTCTCCACATTCTCTGAAGTACCTATATGCAAGACAGAGGTTTTGGTGATATTGACTGGTATTTGCCAAGCATCAGCCCACTCCATCATAATTTTGACAGATTGAGATAATGCTTGGCATACCTGATCCTTGTTGCCACTGTTATATGCACCGTATATTTTTATGTCGTCAGCATACATTTGTACCTTCACTTGGTTGCCAACCGACAATCTTGAAGGAAGATCGTAAGTGTATGCAAGGAATAGTACCGGTGAAAGTACGCCTCCCTGGGGCACTCCGCTTTTGCATTCGAAGGAACTTGAAAAGGAGTTCCTAACCTTAACGCGCTTATGCCTTCCACTCAAATACGAGTGAATCCATCTCAAAAGAGAACCTTGAATGCCAAGTTGGTGAAGCTTGATGAGAAGCTTTACGTGGCAGACCCTATTAAAAGCTTTGGACAAATCGAAGTAAATGATATCAACTGAGTTTCCATTATTTATAGCAAGATTCCAATCAAAGACAGAATCTGCAAGCTGAGTGGCTGTGGAAGCGCCTACCGTGAAACCATGCTGCTCAGGAGGAATTAACCTGTTTCTATAGAGATGAGCTACTATTCTATCCCGCACAATTTTTCCAGTATTTTGACTGGAGCAGGTGTTATACTTATAGGCCTAAAGGAGGAAAGTGAGACGGAATTTGGATTTTTTGGAATTGCCGTGATAATGGACTCCTTCCAAATCTCGGGAACTTCGCTATACATCAAGGAAACATTAAAAATCATTGAGAGGGGCCTATAAAGTGAGTGCGCACATTTTTGAAACACAATTTGTGGGATCCCGTCGAAAGTTGCTGACGTAGAGCTTTTCATCCGCTTCATAATTCTTAACACCTCATTGGGCTGTATCACAAAATCACATACTCCGTGTATATCGGATCTCTCAGCCGTTTCTGATTGCTCAAGTAAACTACTCAATTCACTTGATATCTCTTCCGATCTTGAAGTGTAAATGGAAGCAAAGTAACTTGCGAGTGCTTCTGCCTTTTGAGGATCGTCTTTGTAAAGAACACCGGCGTCATCTTCAAGGACAGGCAACTCTTGGTGAGCTTTCAGCTTATACCGCATTAAGGAAAATAGAGCCTTCTTATTACGTGATTTTGAAGAACATCTTTCACGGTATGCTGCAAACCTACTCAAGTGATGATCCAGTTCCTGACACACCTTTCTGTATTGTGGATGGGAAAGAGGATCTTGAATTGTGTTAAAGAGACGTGTTTTTTGGGCCATTAGATTAGATATGTGCTTCGGATAATGTATCACTAAGGACTTTGTTGACTGGAAAGGTACATGCCTGGATAAGCCGGAGTATATGACACGGCAGAACCTCTTATACAGATCGTCAATGTTTCGATAACCTTGAAAGACTGCCCACCAATCCACAGAACCGAAGTAGTTGGCTAAACCCGAATAGTTTGCCTTGATAAAGTTCGGAAGTGGTAAATCCCGCTGCGTCAACAAGGGCATGTGAACTTCAAAGGCGACTACGTTGTGATCCGCTGTTGCAAAAGGAGGGAGCACAGAAATGTTGCTTACAATAGGAGATGATGTTAGGATTATGTCAAGAATTGCACCACCTCGAGTAGGTTTGTTTACTTGTTGGGTCAGGCTACAACATTCAAAGAATTCTGTAAACTTTGCAAAATTCTGCCTCCTAGGCCTTGCACCATGAGCCCAGTTAATATCAAGATTGAAGTCTCCCAATACTAATAGGTGCTTGTTCGAAAGACACAGTTCCACTAATGAGTCGATGAGAGCATCGTCTTCGTTAGTGTTTGAGTTCGGTGGGCGGTACACTAGAACCATTCTAAATGCCACCGAATACGAACCATCGAAGACGTCAAGGCAGAGAATATCAGAACGGAGGCCAGTAGGGATATTAACAGCAGTTAAACTAATCGCATTTTTAGCAAGGCAACACAAACCCCCACCCTTGCGATCCATGCGGTCAATTCTAAAGAGTTTATACGGGAAACCAGAAAGTATTTCAGAATCCAATATTTTGCTTGAGAGCCATGTCTCTGTTATAAACAATAAGTCAGGTTCATAGCTAGACAAAAAGAGATGAAGGTGATGTATCTTATTCACTAGGCTACGAGAGTTGAAGAGGAAGCACTTCATGGACGAGGGAGGTACATCGTGTCCAGTCAGGCGTTTCCCTGTGCCCTTCGCTTGGGAAGGTCCTCGGCTCGCCTTAACTCTCCACGGTATACCACCCAAATGCGATCGTTAGCCTGCCTGTTCCTATCCCTACACTCCTGCCTTAGCCGATATTCTTGCTCTGTTAGCCGATATTATGAAGTTTTTGAAATCTTACAAGTGCATGCTTGAGCGGGAAACCGGCGATTTGGTCAGTGGTGAAACGATTCTTTAATTTTTAGTTTTGGCAGCGAATTTTCGCAGTTGTTTCTGCTAATTCCAAGGCTAATACGCAAGCCAAAAATGGGTAGTAAGTTAGGAATGTAATGAATATTCAAACGATGCAAGCTTTCTGTTGAAATGCCAGGAATAGGCTTAAGTTAGTTTTTGAATTTGCAGTTTTTTGACTTTCCTGAAACGTGTTCAGTTTGGTTTTACAGATGTTTTACTGGCAAGAAGCCGTGAAAAAGAAATATTTTGGTGAGAACACTGTTCAGATTAAGCTAAGGCTGAAAATAACACAACAGTTAAATAAATATTAAATTACATCTGATTAACATTAGCAGAAAAATTCAGGAAATTTAGTTTTATTGCACTACAGTTCAGTTGACTCTTACGATTTACGATTTACGATTTACGACGGTTTTTTCGTAATTACGATTTACGGTTTACGAAATTTCGATTTTCATTTAGCACACGCCTGATGAGAGGTACAATTTTCATTACATGTAGTATAGTAAAAGTAACATTACAGTAACCCGTCTGATAGATAAACTCCTTAGGTTGTGTGTTCGATTTGTTCTGTTTAGTTTTGGAAAGCACATAAATACGTGCAGTAAATGCCGGTGATAATGACATAGTATCTGGTTGCTATTTTTCACAGCCACCTAGAAAATCAAACAAGCAACGAAGTCTATCCTTCTGCGATACTCTGGCACCTTCAGTATCAGAGGTTAAGCACTAATAGTAAGACAGAGGACTAGACAACGTTTTCTGAAGATCGTGTTGTCAATTTTCTACTGATAATACCTATCTAGCCTTCGTTACGACTTATATCGGATACTGTAGGAAACATAACATGTCGTCTACCTAAACAACCTGATTGTACACTTCAGAAGCTTCACAGAGCCTCTCTGCACTTGATCCACTGTGTGGAAAAAAGAAACAGCTGAATCTGAATCATTCATCTAACTGGACGTCTTAATTATCTTCCTGTTAACAATTCAATTAAGATGTCAAACTTGCTCAAAGGCAGTTAGACATTATCGGGCAGATGGATGGAAGGACAAACCGACAATGAAAGGTGTTCACTCTCATAAATATTTAGCATTTTTAAACCGAATTGGACGTTTTTCAAATTAACCTGGACGCCATTCCAGGCAAGTTTGACGCTTTTGAAACTAACCAGGAGATTTCCAAAATCAAAGCGGGTTTTCCGGATTAAAATAGCAACTCTCCTAAAAGGTTGGGGTGACTTCTTTTTCAAGGAAAATTTAGTTTGACTCTATTTTTTAAAATCCTCCTGCCCCGAAAGAGATCACACTGCCTGAAATTTTACAATTTTCCTTATTATTTAAGGGATAAAGACGGTGTTATTCAATCTCATTTGGGATGCGCCACGCATTCTATTCCTACGGGATGTCGTGGAGGCGAGTTGAATGCGTGTTCGGCCATACAATGACTTGCGGTGTTATCCTTCCCATACAAGTCTGGTACCAATTCACCGACCCCGGAGGGATGGAAGGCTTGGTTGGCCTGGGCGGGTAATCCGAACCAGGAACCTGGTATCGGGTGCAAGCGACAGTCGCCGCCTCCTCCGACTGCGCTCCACTCGCCCTCCTTATTGTTTAGGAAAAATTATTTTTAGCGCTCATTCTAAAATTTAAGAAAGCAGAAACTTACTACTGTACTGTAGTAGAGTAGGAAGTGATCGCGCCGTACACTTGTCCAGTTCTCATGAGTTTCAAGGACTGATAGTGTAAGCACTGCTCACTTGAATTAGCAATGTGAATATAATTGTCTTACCTTCAAGTAATTTCAGGCTTGCCTATAAGGGTTTCAAATTTGATTTGAAAAGTGTCTAATTTGACACTTGTCTAAACAAAAATACATAAATATCTTATCTTATCCTTCCCGGATTTTTGAACTTACCTACCGCAAAAAAACATTATTTGAGATTTTACAGGAAATGTGTTCTCTAAAAAGTGAAGTATTAATTTTCGTATTGAAGCTCAGAAAATCGGACTTTGCTCGTTGTATAAAAAGAAGGGATTGCTTCATGTATTCTACCAAATCGTTGTGTATTGTACTAAGGGTAGGCAGTTTGGTTCAAAAGTATGAAGCCTCCTTAATTTGCCAACATATCATTGTGACATCCACGTCAGAGGTTTTTTTCGACAACAATCAACGATGGCGCCTACTCTTGATCTATCGATCGAGACTATTTTCTTCTTGTGGTGACTGTCGTTCGGAACTTATTCTCTCGCGACACATACCTGAAGCGACTATGCCTCAAGTGAGTAACGTCCAATTCGACGTTTACGTTACAGAAACCATTTTCGCATCAAATTAAACACTTTTCAAATCAAATTGAACACTCTTCAATGCCGTTAAATTGAACTCTTCAAATAAAATCCGCCACTCTTCTAAACAATGTTTATGCTACTGAAATCAAAGTGAATGCTTTTCACATCTAAACGAGCTTCTTATAGGTTAAACTCGAAAAGGGTCAGAAGAAATTTCTGTTCAAGAACAATTTGCTAAGATTGTTACTATACCTATACGGTATATAGTATGTATATTTTCGAACATTTTTAACTTAGCTTCCCAAATAAAACAATAACTCTGAAAAATCGTTTTTATAGAACAATTAATAAATTGATTTTTTAAAACGCATAATGGCTGCAATCATAAGTTTCATTGATTGAAAGACAAGATCGTGCCAAGCTCCTCGCGCCTGATAGCGTAACTGCTGCTTACATTAAAGCATCAAAGTGAGGATGTGCGTTGTTCTTCGCAATTACTTTGTTTCATCGTTTTCAGGTATAGATCGCCAACTCAAACAGAAAAATTTTCGATTTTGCGATCAATCTAATAAAAATCGATAATAGACGAGGGCAGGCTTCTTTTGGCTTTGAAAAATGACGGCCTTCCTGCTGTTTTAGACAAGCTTTAAACCACAGTTTTTTGAGGGAGACCTCACGTCTTGGATGAGTGAATTAAAACTTCAAATAAAGCCATATTAAGAATTATCGTTGTATAAATAATTATTATAACTGTTTTGGAGAGCTTTTAATTTAATGAGGAAAGAGCACGTTTTGAGCTGGACCAAATTCCTATATATCTCCCTATTACATTTTCTGGTCATATTCATTGTGTTCTGTGTATCGTGACGAAGCACGATTTCGCTCGGGGTTCTATGAGCAGACGCTGGTATTTAACTTTAACCAACATTCCATCTCAAAGGCGTCTGCTCAAAGAAGCCCGTGAGGCGGATTTATGCACGTCTAAACGACAGAATCTGAATTTTTCTTGTTCTACCATTTTTTGCTGCTCTGTTGAATCCAGTTCATCAACTAATTCCACATCTACTCCAGGTTTGGGTTTAGGTACTCCTCATCACATTTTTTCCTGCACAAAACGCAAACACGCTTTGACTGCAGTGAATTGTATTTTTTCGTATAGTGTGCTCGCAAAAGAACTTGATAAAGTTGGTTTAATTACCCAAGTTTGAGATTGCCGTCGAGTGGTCAAATAAACGTTGGTGACGAACTGTGGTTTGGTAACCGTGGAATCGTGGTCGATCGAATTAGCTAGTATTCACTGAACCGCTGAACTATTAAACTGTGTTGTTTGTTAGTGTTGTGTTTTTTGCGTGGATTAGCACGTACAATAAATAAATAAGTAAATAAAAGTAAATAAATAAATAAAATATTTAATTTTATTTTAAAAGTGTGAGGATTGTTTAAACAGTGCCTATATTTAAGTGAGATGTGTAATTTTATTGTGTATATTTGAAAGCGTTATTGTGAATAAGCCTGAAGATGCGCTTGTGCTCAAAACATTGTCAATTGACTTACACGTCATTGTCAATAAATTCACCGATCTTCAAGAGACCGCAACAATCAAATTGTGAAGACGAAGCTTAAGAAACCAGTCATTTTAAACTAGAACACAACTACTGAATTATTTCCAGCACTTTTCATCAAAGTTACCCATTACATTGGGAGAGTACGAAGGCAAAGGAAAGTGCGTCACAAAGAGCGAACTAAATGGAGAAGTAATTACCGAGTGAGCTACAGCGATTTCCGCCTCTGCCCATTCAAGTGCTTTAACTAAAGAATAAGTCTAAATTATACAACAGGATATGTCGACACCAAGGAAACTCGACCTGAGTCGAGTTGTCAGTCCAGTGTAAGATTTATGATGGATGTGCTACTGCTGAACCAGGAGGTATCGAAAAAACGGCTACGCTCAGTACTCGTCCATTAAAAATCGACATTTCAGTGCTTTTTTTGCTTCCATTAGCTGAGTTTCTATGCTTTTGTTGCTTTTGTTGGAACGTGTTTGAACTGCCCATGCCCAATTTTGGTAGAAGCTTTTGGAGGAAAAGGCTCGAAACTAATGAATAAGACGAAGATTGACTACTAGTTGTATAGAAGTAAGCACCTCCCACCTTGACTGGTGAAGTGACACCACAACAAAAGAACAGCATCGATCGGATAATCACTAGCAAACGACATTGTCGATTCTTCTCAAAAACTACAAAAAACCCGCTAGACGTGGATTTCACAAGAGTGTGTCGGCCGATGAAGAAGCCAGGCCAACCAGGCCCTCCATTCTTCCGAGTACGGTGAATTGGTACCAGACTTGTCTGGGAAAGACAAAGCGCTGACTTGTTCATCGGCTGGCCACCGCAAATCATCGTATGGCCAAATACGCATTCAAGTCGCCTCCACGGCATACCGTAGAAGTAGAATGCGTGGCGCAATCCAAAAGGGATTAAGTGACTCCGCCCTTTATCATTTTCATCCATTATGAAATTTAGACCTCAGCAGTAGGAATGTGTTTTGAAATGGAACACAGTTTTTAAGCAAATTTGAACGAAAAGCACAGTTCAATGCGGCTGCTATTCTGCATGACATTGCTGTACATAATAATAGGTTGGTCGGAAAGTTCTGGCGGTTTTGACTGGTTCACTACAAACAATAGTAAATTTCTTCACGCTCATAGTATTCAGACAAAATATTATAAGCAGCATTCGAATCATTGCACTTTTTATAACACAACGCTAGTAGTCTTATTCCATAAGCGAAAACTGGGTGCTCGAGATACGACAAATTCTATAGAGGCCGGTCGTGATTTGCGAAGGCTCTACCAGTGAGGAAGTTCTGAAAGTGCTTTAAAAGATGGTAGTAGGTTGGCACGAGGTCATGTGAGTGTCGCGAGCAGGGGTGTGCGGAATTTCCGTTTCCGTGTTCCGAATTCCGGTTTCCGGTTGAAATTGGTTAGGCTACCAAACAAAGTACTCAAAAATGGCATCGTCTGAGCTCAGAGCAAAATTAATGTGCCAGTAAAGGCTATGAATGCATTATATGCTAAGAAAATGCATTCGAATGATCATAAAATTCTTGATCCATCAGTTACAAATAGCTACAAAAACTTTCTAGGCATATAGCGCAGTATCATGAAGGAAAGGGTTCGGTGAAGGTTGTACCATGCGCTTATCTGCCCCAAGATTACATCTGTGCTCCTGATCGAAGGTGTAACTTTCAACTTTTATTTCATTAGGTGTGATATTCCTCCATATGAAGTTATGCGATTCATTTTCTATTGAAGCATCACTATATATCTACCGTGAGCTGTTATCTTGATTAACTAGGGTGACTCACTGATCAAATCCATTACTTCGAGGAACTGTCCAACTAGGGTGACACATTGATCAAATCCATTACTTCGAGGAACTGTCCAGCTGTGTTACCTTCATATCAGTGAGCTTCTTGGGTGGCACAGACTGAAGGTTCCTACAGAATTGCTGACCTACCATGCTGATCAGTCATCCAGTTATCGTCGTAGCTCCCAGAATGAATTCTGAGTACTATTATAGTTTTGGTGACTAGAATGTAACTGCTAACTTTGGGTATGCATATATCTGTGCAGTAATCACGTCCATGATGCCACAGGCCTCTAAAAATGTTGAGAGGAATGTCTTTCTTGGAAAATGATCTAGACGACCGCTCCAGTTTTAGACTTCACTTGAGTGAGTTTTTATATGCTGATCTGTAAGTAACCTAAAGTGGTTAAGTCGGTTAAGTCTACTGTTCAAAAAAAAGTCAGCGAAAACCCGTCGCAGGAACTAGATATGGAGAAAGCGGAGAGACTGCATACTGAAATAGTGAGAAATAGTGGTGTCATTTCTGTTAACGCGTTTCGTGTTACGGTTTCCGGCAATTTTTGAGCGTCTCCGTTCCGCGTTTTGTCCTCCGCTTTGTCCAGAAAAATTTGAGCTCATCCCTGATGGCGAAAGAGGCAGAACTTTAGCTCCCAGTTCATTTGATTTTCGCATGGCGATTTCCGAGACGTGCGGGAGGGCGTAGCTGCTGAGGAGTATAGGATCTTTTCTACTGACCAGTGCCGCCTGCAGCTCACGCAATCTTCTGCGTGTCTCGACGATTTCGTCACAGTAGAACTCTGCCGTGATGGCTCGGCCTGGATCCAGAAGGTTGTAGTGAATAACGTCAGCCGCCGTCACCACAGCCGTCACCACACTGTTGTCATCGTCTTTTTCTGGTGGAATTTCGGTATTGGGAAGTGCTGGCGCTTCGTCGACTTCAACCCACTCTCCTGATCGTCTTCGGTTATCATACAAACCCAGTCCAACCCATTTGACACCTCTATCTAAAACCGATGGCTTTGATTCAGGAGAAGAAAGAAGAAGAGATCTCGAAACGCGGCAATTTCTAGCCATCACCAAAATCGAGGGCACCTTTTGTGTTTTTCACCTTTCCGAGGTGTTCCAAACCATCTGTAACAGCAGTTATACTGACTCCTAGACCTTTCGACGCACTCTGAAGCACATTCACGGACCGCGATGGATTAGCCTCCATGAAGGAATTCAAATCGTGTCCTGGATTGCTGTAGGTCTGCCGCGTTGAGGTGCATCTTCAAGGTTGAAATGTCCAAAGCAAAATTTCTCGCACCACCATTGCACAGTGCTTTTCCAACACTGTTCGGCCCCCACATATGACTGAGCTGCTGGGCTGTTTCGACCGGGGGATCGGCCCAGTTTGAAATTGAAACAAAATATCATTCGGAATTGCTCTCTCGACATAGTTAATAAGTTCTTCGAAAAATACAATTATTAGGCATAGGTGGAACACAAATTATTCAATCAGAAAGGGCGAGGAATTCCGAATTAGACCTTGCCTTCCTCAGTGAACGAGACAGGGCGCGAATCTTCGTCGAGGACTGTCTAAGCCACATCTCAAAAGTCAACATACCTTCTACCTCGCAAAGTGAATGCGGGGAGTCGATTCCTGTGCCACGCTGATTTTTTGCACTCCTACCATAGTATCGAAATACTACAGAGAAGCGGTGTCTGAACCTCTTTTGGAGGTTACAGTATAGTTGCGTTCGAATGACCTATTCGATTAGGTATTCGAATGATTTTCATTACTATGATTTTCATTCGAGTACCTAATCGAATATTTGAGTATTCGAATTCGAATATTCAAAAAAAGAAATTGCGTTTCACGAAGAATTTAGTTTGGACACAGATATGATGACATACCTCGAACAGCAAGTTAATATACATGGATCTATCATATGCTACGGGTCTATGTTATCTTTCCTCAGTTAGTATATAATCTCGTACTATTCCCACTAAAAAGTGCATAATCTGCTGGAGAACAGTTGGATAAAACCGAGTGTTATTCTGGTCGTCTCACCGATACTATTTACTGTGGCAAACCAATTCGACAGTCTCCTGAAGTAGTAAATCTTCCTTCTCCTCCCTATGTAACATATATTCAACATGTTCATACTCGAGCGCTGTCGCTGTCGCTCCCGTCGCTCTTCTCCTGTTCATACTTCGCACCGGGAAGAGGACTGGGGCGATGGGTGGAAGGTGGGGTACGTAATTACACCGTTGCGCACTAGTGTTCGAAGGGAACTTTCCCATTGTCATTCTTCTGGCCAAGGTAAGGCATGCTATTATCCTTCCTTTGAGTGCCAGATTTATTATGTGAGTAATATGATTGCTATCTAGTAGTTATGTTGGCTGATTGACTGAATGACAAGAAATAGGCGTTATGGTGCATTTACATTCGCCACTACAGCCACACTACTACGTACTGCAGCCGTTTTACTCGCTTGCTTTTGAAACTAGTGTAACTGGGAAAGATCGGTACAGATATGGACACGGGGGGGGGGGGGGTGGGTCACCTTATAGAAAATGTCACTAACACGAAAAAAAGAAATAAGACAAATGATAGTAAAGAAGAGGAAGAACAAACAATGCTACGAACAACGCTCGTCATCCAGCGCATTCTCCAACTGCGCCACCTTGCGCAACGAAGCTACAGTAAAGTTGCGAAAGTCAAACCCAAATCATCATTTGGGTGGTACTGCGACTTCGTTTTGGAAGTGGGTTGTTCTTTGTCTTGGTTTTGGCGGAAGATTGCCTGGTTTCTAAGTTAGGAAAAGGCCGCCATGTGCTGGCGGAGTCAACGGACCGTCCATAGAGCTTTCTAGAATTCCCATGCGGCCGCGGTGCACTGTGAATTCTACAAAATTCTAGGGACGTCGTTTCCCGCCACTAGTTCGTAGATTGCTTCGCTTCTCGCTGGCTGTCCGCCGTGGGTTTCGCTTCCAAATGTTGTTCTTCTTGGCCGTGTCAGGCCGTCCCGGGTCCGACAAGCCCATGTAGCTGTCATACAAGTCCGTAGGCCGGTCTTTGGGGGGAGTTCACCCAACCTAGAGTCATTTCATCTGTTCCCGTAGTTCTGTTCCGTAAAGCCGCGTAGGCGTAAGCGCGTTCTATCCAGAACGTGTAGTTTGCCTTTCATTTAGGTTGCGCGTGGTCACTATAACTACATTATTAATTAGCCAATCTGCTCCGTTTACTCATCGTGTCCTAGCACCACATCCACATCGCCATCGTTCTCGCTCATCATCGAAGCCGTTGAGAAGTCCACGCCTATCGGTATCGCGTGGTCGACAACGCCTTAGCGCTGCTACGAAGGGAGCACCGGCAGCCCTCTTCCCATATCACCGCATTGTCCCATCTTATCCCGGTTTCGTTATTGTTGCTGTTACATGTTTTTAAAATAAAACACCTCGTTCATTGAGCCTCCTTTCTGTGTGTGGGCTTCCGTTGCCTCTGACACAAAATTATTTAATAATCCGTTTATTCGTAATTGTCCAACTAAAGGCGAGCTAGCAGGGTGGAGGAACTCAACAAGACTGAGAGAGCGAGGGCGGTCCCTCTAGAATACAAAGGAGACGTCTTGTATTTTCTGTTTTCAAAGAAGACACTGTAGGCGAACTGTGAATGCACTATTTTTTGTCCGTCTGAGGTCTCGCGGGTGAGAACTCATGAAAAAGTAGCGGCAGCTGGTGCTTGCCGCGACACTCCCGGGCGCAAAACTTTTAAAAGTACCTTGTAATAATGAACAGCGAGTATAGTGGTAAGTATACATGCGAGTAACAAATTGATCAAGATAACATGTGATCAGTGACTGGATGAGTATGGCGGTAGGTACGAGGAGTAATTACGCGGAATAACATTCACTTCTGTTTGTTTATTTTGTTGCCCTCCGCGGCCGGATGACCCACAAAGACTAGGGCTGCCACGACCGGCTCCACCACCAATTTTGTTAGTGACAGACGTGCTTGCTGCGCAATTAGAAGCGCCTGTGCCAGGCTAAAGACACAGACGACAACAGCGTATGTGATGGGGTGATCCTCACCAGCCGTTTAGGGGCTACCTAGTAGATGTGAGTGACTCGTGAGAAGGGCGTGTGCGTGAGGTGTGAATGGTAATTCCGCGTTTACAATGTGCTAAGTGGAGGAGGTGATACGATGCGAATATTTTGAGGAGCAATTTGAACTGTTTGTTCTACGCAATACAGAATGTGACGTATTACAATGAAGTATAGAACGAAATATCAATACCAACTTACAAAAGATGCAAAATACTTGGATAGACAAACTTGAGTGAAACAAGGGAAGGACAATAGAGTCATGTGGGCAAAAATGATGGTAATGTATTGTAAACTCTGAAACAAGGAACACAATCTTTACTCGGCTCTGTGGCGCTTCTGAGGCTGAATTGGTCTGCTTCTTTCGCTACAGAGGATTGCATGATGATTCTCTCCGCAGACGCGACACTTCTGCTGGCACGTACCATGTGCTGCCGCTAGACACGAGATGCACTTATTCAGATCTCGTAGGCGCAGCGAGCGAGCTATAGTGTCCGGGTGTCGAGCGTTCTATCCCCTCGTCCCCCTGGCCCGCCCACCCCCAACCCCCTGGGCTTGCTCGAGGGTCCAGTGGCTGCCTTACGAGATAGTGGAGACGCAGACATTTGCCACGCCTCTGTTTAAAGGGCGGGGGTAGAACGCCACTCCGCCATAGTGTCCGAATAGGCACTGCAGGTTGATGACCTGTGACCGTCATCACTGTCGCCTTCGCAGAATATGCACGGATGTCGAGGGGTGGTGTAAGTGAGTAAAGTATCCACTTTGCTGTCGAGTGAGGCTAACTTGTCCTGCAGATCTTTGATGGAGGATTGGATGAGGTTCGGTGTTAGGCGAGTGGAAACTTCGAAGGTGTCGGAATGGAGCCCTGACGCAAGACCAGTCGCAGGTGCGTCATCGTGTTTCGGCGCACCATCAGAAGAGACCAGATGTTTCGGCATGGCAAGGGAGGGGTTCTGTTTAGACTGAATGGAGAACGGTACGAGGGGCGTGGAGTGTTTTCCTTATGTGTTTAGAAGCTTCGTGCGCAAGAGACGAGGGACCAAAGCGAGGGACCAAGCGTCACTGCTTCAGAGACCGCGTTGTTTGGCAGATGGTGACCAAGGTGCCCCGAATGCATACGAAAAGCAGCTGTAGGACTACTTCAACAACCGTAGCCGCCAATTTTAGCGCTGCAATTATGGCAGCTGGGCCGAATAGGTATATTGCCAGTCCTAGCAAGGTAAATGTTGCAAATATAACTATCGTAGACTTCCAATGTGTAAAGAAAGTAAAGATGAGGGGACGGATATCAGGAATTGATATACTTGTCCACATGAAGGGTTTTTCTGAATTTTGGCTGACTGAGAAGATTTCCTCATCAGATATGGAGTTGTGGTATAGAAGCGTACCGGCGAGGGTTACTTTTGAGTTCTTTCCTCCACATTGGAGCGAGCATACTTCTTCTACGTGAGCCACGTTGTATTCTAGTGTCAAGGATGTTGTTTCATTGCCAGCTGAGCACTGTATTAGAAACGATTGTTCTTTGCACTCCAGCACTACTTCTTGTGCTTTGCCGGACATACAGTACGCCGTTGCTTTCGCTGCTTCGGAGTAACTGTAGCAACCCGTTACCGCGCTCACGTGTAGGGAACATGGAGTATCTGTCACCAGCTGAGAGATCTCGATTTGCTTTTTGGTGGAAATGAGGAGTGTAACTTCTGCTTCTTCCGTATCCGCTACGATTGTGTTGGATGCTGTCAGATTGAGATGAGGTGTTATGATTGGCAGCTTTTTTGTGGAATTTTTCAGCTCATGAAATGTGTTTTGTGGGCAAACGCATTGCACTGCTTCTACACCTGCGGTGCATGCGCAGATTAGATCGTTGTGACACTTCCTAAATTGTTTTGTGGCTGTGTGCTCATCTGGACACTTAACAGGAATCTTGAATAAGTTATTATCATATGTGCTCAGTTAACGATTGAGCAAATCGTTCATCGGGAAGTGGAAGCGAACTCTGTTTTACAGAAATAACCTTCATGTTCCATCCACTCATATTAGTTTGCACATAGGGTTGTAGCTCTGCGGTAGCTTTCCAGGTGCTGTTGAAAGATGAAACCTCCACGCTTACGTGTGCTCTGAGGTTCCATGAGGAGCACCTAAAAATGTGATACACTTTGTCGTTGCGAGGCATCTGCGCTATACGGTAAAACATGCACGCCGGGAGAAACAATACTGGAAGGGAGCCGCATGCTATTCCACCGCACAGGGAGCTACACATAGTGTAGCCAGGATATCTTCCTGTTTCTGCAAGTTCTGGGATAGTTTCATTATGGCCCACGTTTGCGCACTTATCCCATAGGCAGGAGCCCATAAAATGGCAACGTTTTTCGTAGTACACTTTTGGATACGTATTTCTTGTATAAAATAGGGTTTGTTTGTTGCAGGCCTGGCTTGTTCGCTCAAATCTAATTTTGAGACTACCAATCGTTTTTTTGCGATGCTGCAGGTTGATGCATGCCTCCTTATTGAGTTTGTTGAAGAGGAACTCATGCTCATATTCGAATGTGCAGAAATTTGTATCATTGCAGATGAGCTCCGTGTTCTGTCGCATGTGGGTGTGTTGGCAAGAGCTAACACCTGCTGCAAAGAGCAACACAGTAATGATAGCAATTGTTACAAATGTGGATGGTTTAAGTGTGAAATGCACCGTTGTAGCGGCGTTATATGTTATTTGCTCTTGGGAAGATTTCTTTTTGATTATTTTCTTTGCCGTAATAACCATGGATGTTGTGAGCAGCATTACAATTGCTAAGATAACGCCTGCTGTCAGAATTGCTGCGAGTGGTGAGCAGTGTGGATTGCCTAGGAGAGCTAATGTAAAGACGGTTTTGTCGTGACAGAATGACTGCCTTTTGCAGATTTCTTTATGAAGGAGTGTTGTATCATTAAGGTGACTGGAGACTGTGACATTGATGTTCTCGTCATGAACAGATGGTGGAAGTATGAAGGACGACGTTCTATTTCCTGTCATGTTCTGGCATGCATTGTTGAAGCAGAGTGTATAAGACTCTGATACCGGGTTTAGTAAAACGGTTCCTTCTTCACACATTATAGTATCCGCACGGCCCACGGTGGCCAGGAGAAGGAAGAGCAGCTGATAAAGTAGCGTTTTGGTGAAGGTGCTCACGTTACTTGTGTTTGTTCGTTCTTCACGCTGATCTTCATCAGTAGTGTTGTAATACCTGACGTTCTCTTTTGCCTTTCTTGGAAGTGGCACACGACGAGGGGGTTGTGCGGTGCGCTCTACGTCACAGTCTTTCTTATTTTTCTCATTGCTGACTTTGGATCCGCGAATCTCAAGCGGGATTAGCCTCGATATGGGACGAAGGCAAGTGTTTCCCGATGATGTCAGGATCTTGGCCGTGCGAACTAAACTATCAGATCCTTTTATTAACTCTAATATACGTCCAAGAGTCCAGTTGCTGCGTGAAACAGGTGCAACCTGTTGTACAAGTACAACTTCGCCAACTTCTGGATGCAGGCATGAGGAGTGTTTCTTCTGACTCGAAACTGTTTTGTGCATATCGCGGAGTTCTGTTAAATATTCGTTTTGCCATTTGGCCCAGAAATGGTTTGCCATGTGCTCTGCGAACTGCAGCGCTTCTCTTGCTTGCTTTACCGTTTGGATTGCTGCCTGTTCGTAAGTTGGATCATTTTGTTCATCTTCATCTCCGCTCTGGGGAAGAGCAAATTTGACGTTTCCTTGTAGGAAGTCAACAGGTCGTAAGGGGAGTGTTGTTAGATCGTTTGGATCAACTTTGGTTAATGGCCGTGTGTTGATTACGGCTTCTATGCATGCCAGTGTTGTTGCTAGCTTTTGATACGAGCGTTTCTTTCGACCAATGGTTTTGCTAAGGCACCTTTTTTTGACTGTCCCCACAAGTCGTTCCCACACTCCTCCCATCCAGGGAGCTGCTGGAGGATTGAACACCCACTTGGTATTGTTAGATGCTAAATAGGACATAACGGAGTTCCCTGATTCTGCATCTTTTCCGAAAAGGCTGTCAATTACCTTTGAACCAAGGACGAAATTCGTTCCACAGTCTGATCGCATGATTGTGGGTACTCCTCGGCGGCTGATGAATGGGGGACGAAGCCGTCGAGGAATGCCGATGCTGATAGGCTATCCACAAGTTCAAGGTGAACAGCACAGATAGTCAAGCAGGTGTACAGTGCTATGTAAACCTTGTCGTCGTTCGAAGTGGTGAACGGTCCGATGTAGTCACAACCTACGTGTTGAAATGGCTTACATACCACAATTCGGTCCTTCGGTAGAGGAGCCATTACCGGATGCGCGAAAGGTAAACCTTGCTCTCGTTTGCACACCGTGCATGTGCTTAAAATTTTTCGAATCTTCAAGGACGGCTTGGGTACCCAGAATCGCATTCTTAGGAGTGACAGGGTGTGTTGTCGTCCACAGTGCATGTTCGTTTCATGTATCTCAGACACTATAAGTCTCAGCAGATCGGATTCTTTTGGATTACACATAGGATCTTTAGTGTCCCGCGGGAATGCGGTGTTAGTAAGCCGAGACCTTGCTCTGATCAGCTGATTTTCGTCACGGAACAGGCTCTTATCCTTGTATTTCAACTGAAGTGTACATATATCAACATGGTTTGTCTCCACACGGATTAGAATGGCTTTACTGAGTTTGATCTCTTCTGCTGTAATTTCTTCTTCTGTGGAGAATCGCTGCACCGTTAGTGTGCGAACGCCTTTGTCCTTGTGTGTGTTCAGTTTGGATATCCAAAAAGCAAGTATTTTCATAGCACGGGTCAAGGCTCTGAGAGCTTTTGAGTAGTGTCGGAATCGAGAGAGATCTATGAGCCTTCCGGATGTATAAGTCGGTGAATGGTAGGAGGCTGTGCAGCTCGCCAGGCGGTTTTCTTCAACGATGTCCTCAGTGTCTTCCTCGACAAATCCTTTCGGTGTTGATTCTATAGGCCATTCGTGCTCTGGCTTAGCGAACCACTTTGGCCCCGCTCTCTTCGAACTGCTCTCGAGAGGTAGGTCGTGTTGCAACATCTGCAGGATTATGTTCCGATTCGATGTAATTGAGCTCGACTGTTATTCCAAGATCCTGGATTTGACGAGTGATTTTATGTATACGATCGACTTGATTGGCTAGAAAGATTGGGAGTCTTCGCGAAGACTGCGTCCAAGCGAGAGCAATTTTGCTATCGCTTACAATCCGAGTACATTGAATATGTCTTTGGTGCACTCACAGTATAGAGTTTGCTAAGCGGAGTGAAATCAATAATGCCAAGAGCTCTAGACGTGGTATGGACAATTTTCTTCTTAGAGGAGCTAGTCCGGCCTTTGCGCACAGGAGTCCATTGGTGTTGTGATCAGGACCGTTCGTCACGTAACTACAACACGCTATAGCGACCTGACTTGCGTCACCAAAGATCCACAGCGTTGACCTATTATGGAGATGATTTTCAGTGGCATATTGCGTGGGATTTTTATGGCGGTTCCTCGAATTTCCGCACATATTTCGTTCCATCTGCTGACGTATTCTTTGTCAAGAGGTTTATCCCATGAAAGTTTCTGAGTTACAACTTTTCCATTAGTAGCTTTGCTTTCAACAAAAGTGGCAATGATAATCCTAGTGGGTCGTATATTTTGTGAATGTCGCTGACCAGCTCCTGCTTTGTAAGTTTCTGTTTGGGTTCCGGTGATATTTCGAGAAGAAACTCGTCGCTCCGTCGCTATCGGTGTTATACCTGACACCGAGTAGTTTCGTGAACCCTGTTTTCCCTCTGATGGAATCTGAAAGGGATGCATTGATATTCTCAGATGTGATGATGATGTGATGTGATGGGGTGATAAAGTCTCGAAGGTTCATGCCTATTGAGCTGAACAAGAGTCGCGATTGTTCTATTTTTTGTAAAGCTTCTTTGTCAGTTTCAGCGGTCATGAAGACATTGTCGACATAGATGTTGTCTAATATTTCCGTAGAGAGCTCTGTACCTGTTCTGGTAAGATATGTAGCTAGAGCCATGTTTAGAATGCTTGGTGATGCTTTCGTTCCAAATGGAAGACGCTTGAATCTGTAGTGAATTATATTACCTGGAGATGATGGCTGGTCTGGATCTTTTAGCCACAAAAACCGGAGAAGATCACGGTGTTCCGGATCTATGCGAATTTGGGTGAATGCTGCCTGTATATCAGCCGTGATGAGTGTTTTACACCAACGGCTGACAAGAAGGATGTCCTGTATTTTGTTAACAAAACTTTCCCCGGTGTGCATGACATCGTTCAAGGAAAGTTTTCCTTTTGCTTTGGAAGAGGCGTCGAAAACTATTGTAAGTGGTGTTGGCCTGTCACTTCTCCAAACACCTGAATGAGGTAAGTAGAATGTGGTCTTGTCCACGCAGTATCGTTCCGCAGGAGGGATTTCTTCTATGATGTTATTGATTCGGTACTCTTCAATTATTTTCGAGTACCATAGTTTTTGGTCATGGTGGCTTTTGTGAAACTTATGAAGAGCGTTTAAGCGCGAAGCCGCCACATTATAATTGTTTTCTAAGTCCACCACATTGTCTTTTAACGGAAACGGTGCTGTGATTGCACCTCCTTCAATAGTGATGCGATTCTCAAAACTCTTCATGTAGTCGTAAGCGGTGTCGTTTGTTTTGTACTCATCTGTGGATATGCCCATTCCCTCAAGTTCGTACATATCACGCAGCTCCTGCTTTATGTCAACTGTTTGCGGGCATGCTACTACAGAGAACTGAGAATGACGATTGTTTCCTTTCGCTGTGATTGAGCATCCGAACAGTGCTGGGCCGAAAATAGTGTTTTGCGTAAGCAGCCCTGATGGCAGTCTAACGGGAGGGGTGTTCAACATAACTACTTGCTCGTACGATTCAACTCCAATGAGAATGGAGGGTTTAACGAATTCACCGTTTATAATGGTGTTTGAGAGGAAAATGCTATTGTCTGCTCAGGAATTGTACGTCTGAAACCGTTAGCTTGGCTGCTGGGAAGGCATTTGTGAGCACTGGTTTGGTGCTAAGTGTGAGTGAAATGGTATTACCGAAACGTGTTCTAAAAACCGCTGTTTGTTGGGTCATATATGTCTCACTGTTACCTCCAATGCCATGCATTATGCATTGATAAGGTTCACCTTGTTGTAGTCCCAGCGCGTTGGCTAGACTGGCTTCAATTAGGTTGCATTGAGCTCCTAAGTCTAGAAAGTTCAGCACATTTTCGAAGGAATTTGTGCGATTGTTTTTTATCTGAGCTTCGGCAGTCATAAGAACGAGCTGTTTTTCGGTGATTCTGTTCTCCGTTACATTGGAGAAACTCGCTATCGTGTTTTCCTTATGTTCGTGTGTTGCAGATGGTTGGCTTTTATCCACCACAGTACAGTTGGATTGGCTGCGGCTGGTACTAACTTCAGTAGGCTTGATTTTTGTCTTTTGAGTAGTAGAGAAAAGGAGCTGACTATTTTCTGGTCGATTACCCCTTTCCTGAGGTTTTTGGACGTCCACCTTGGTGCATTGTGTGATGTCATGATCCCCTTTGCATTTGGGGCAACTTCTGAGAGTGCAGTCACGGCTCCTAGTCACGGTCCAGTGTAAAGCATTTCCAACCTGCTGGCTGACACTCAGTGCATTTCTGCGATCGATTGCGGTCCGAACTGTACGGCACTCGTTGGTTTGGTGGTTGGATCTGCGGCAAAACAGGCATTGTTCTGCCGCAGACGGTTTCGGGCGTCGTGAAGGGTCGGTATTGTTTGATTCTTTCCCCCTCAGCGATTTGAATCGGCGCTCGAATCGCGCTCTGGAAGAAACTTCCTCGCCGAGCTCCTTCAGCAGTACGCCTACGGTCAACTTCGAGCCTTCTTTTTCCCTATTCATACAGTCCTTTATAATTTCATAAGGAAATTTTGCAAGAATAGTGTCTATCCATAACGGATCTTGTCTTTTCCTTACGTCGTATCCTGTGGCGACCATTTGGAAGACAAGATCATTGACATTTTCGAGGGTTTCGACACATTTTTCGCCTCCTGGTTGGCAGCTGGTAGTGCCAGTAGGCGCTGTACAATCAGTGACCTGTTATTTCCTTTGTTTCCATATTTTTTGTGTAGTACATCCACAATCAGACTGTAATTGGAAGCCTTCACTGGGATGCTTCTGATTGCATTTTGTGCCTTTCCGCGTATGGCGTCCTTAACGTAGAGAATTTTCCCCAATTCTCCTAGTTGTGCACTTTGATCGACTATGAGAGAACAAGTGCTCCGTCACGCCTATCGGCGTGTCTCGCACTTGCGCGCTTCGCGCGACTTTGCAGTATCTCTAAGCTAAGGACAATGACATCAAGCTAGCTGGTCTACTTGTACAGGTTTTTCCCTACCTAGGAGTAGAAAAGGCTCTCAGTACGTGCAGTATATAGTAAGATAGGGCGATCTATTGGTTCCACGCTACTGGTTCTCCTTAGTGAAACGTTCCCCCATTACTGGTACTGGTTCCCCTCAATGATCCCCCTTAGCTGACGACGTCTTCGGCACGTCTTCTGAATCCCCAGGCATATTGGACGATGCCTTCGACACGTCCACCTGAATCCCCAAACACGTTGAGCGACGTCTTTGAAACGTCATGCGACGTACTGCGCACGTCTTCTGAATCCCCTGGCACGAAGAAGACGCTCGGGTATTTTCTGCTTTTTGCTCCCCATAATTTGATCAGTATCAATTGACGGCGATCGAAGTTCTGAAAACACACTTCGACCTTGCCAACACTCCCAAAAACTTCGCCCACACTTCCCCTAGGGGGGGGGTGGATTAATTAGCGTGCTGATCACGAATCTAACATCCTTCTTTGAAATTTCAGACGATTATGGTAGGGTACGGTAGGTAACGGTGACAAAGGCTGTCGATGTCATCATCTCCGATTCTCCCCAGTGCTAAGGGAGCTATTTGGGGTGATAAACACGAATCCTGCAGCAATTTCTCGTATTACGCTGCAGCACGGTAGCTACTGATCAGGATCGCCATAGCATATTGGACGACAAACTCCTCGAGATAGAAACAGAATCCGTCGAAGACGCCAGGAGACGCGAGCCTAACATCAGAAACGATCAAAAACAAAAGAAGACACTCACGCTCGAACTTCTAACCATTTCACTCGGATTTTCTCAACAGTTTGATTTCTTCGGAGCGATTTCGCTGATAAAATGACTCAGCCTCTGACTGAAACGAATCATCGAGCCGTTGTCTCACCCCCCCCCCCTTCATCAGCGATATCACGATGCCTCCTTCCGCTGTTCAACGGATCGCAGCGTAATCAATGAGGCTAATCAAAAGCGAAACACCCAAAAAGCAAGTCAAACTCCTCGAAATAGAAAATGAATCCGTCGAAGACGTCAGAGAGCGCCACCGCGCTTTGATTAGGAGAAAATGAATCCGTCGGCAAAGTCAGAGAGCGCCACTGCGCTTCGATTAGGTCCCGCCTAGATTCAAAACACCCGCGTAGTTTTAAATTCAAAACGTCAAGTCAATAATTCTTGAGAAAAAGCACTGAAGGGAAGTAGAGTGCAGTGTCTGCACCCTCCTGCTTAGAGATCGCTCACTCCAGAGGTAGAGTAGAGCTACGAAAAAAAAACTTCGCCCACACTTCGCCTAGGGGGGGGGTGGTTAATTAGCGTGCTGATCACGAATCTAACATCCTTCTTTGAAATTTCAGCCGATTATTGTAGGGTACGGTAGGTAACGGTGACTAAGGCTGTCGATGTCATCGTCACCGATTTTCCCCTCACACTTCCCTCGCACTCCTCCAACACCGGATAGAGGCATATCGTTACTGGACCCCTCCTGGACAGACAGGACAAACACGTCGCCCTGGACTGACACGGCATCCCGTACAGACTGACAGAAGTTACACTCCCCTTAGCGGCTTATTATATAGAAGGAAGAAGGATGATGATGACCTCCACCACCTACACGCCTTAAATTTCACACCGCTTGAATGGCATCCACAAAAGATCGATAATATCGACCGATATCGATTGATCAACTTCAGATTCGTGTTCAGCGACCTCGATTACCCCCAAGGCTAAAGTTTCGGACCGCTTGGACGAAATACACAAAAAATCGATATTATCGATCGATATCGATTGACCAACTTCAGATTCGTGTTCAGCGACCTCGATTACCCCCAAGGCTAAAGTTTCGGACCGCTTGGACGAAATACACGAAAAATCGATATTATCGATAGATATCGATTGATCAACTTCAGATTCGTGTTCAGCGACCTCGATTACCCCCAAGGCTAAAGTTTCGGACCGCTTGAACGAAATACACGAAAAATCGATATTATCGATCGATATCGATTGATCAACTTCAGATTCGTGTTCAGCGACCTCGATTACCCCCAAGGCTAAAGTTTCGGACCGCTTGAACGAAATACAATGAAAAATCGATATTATCGATCGATATCGATTGATCAACTTCAGATTCGTGTTCAGCGACCTCGATTACCCCCAAGGCTAAAGTTTCGGACCGCTTGAACGAAATACAACGAAAAATCGATATTATCGATTGATATCGATTGATCAACTTCAGATTCGTGTTCAGCGACCTCGATTACCCCCAAGGCTAAAGTTTCGGACCGCTTGAATGAAATACAACGAAAAATCGATATTATCGATCGATATCGATTGATCAACTTCAGATTCGTGTTCAGCGACCTCGATTACCCCCAAGGCTAAAGTTTCGGACCGCTTGAACGAAATACAACGAAAAATCGATATTATCGATTGATATCGATTGATCAACTTCAGATTCGTGTTCAGCGACCTCGATTACCCCCAAGGCTAAAGTTTCGGACCGCTTGAACGAAATACAACGAAAAATCGATATTATCGATTGATATCGATTGATCAACTTCAGATTCGTGTTCAGCGACCTCGATTACCCCCAAGGCTAAAGTTTCAGACCGCTTGAACGAAATACAACGAAAAATCGATATTATCGATCGATATCGATTGATCAACTTCAGATTCGTGTTCAGCGACCTCGATTACCCCCAAGGCTAAAGTTTCGGACCGCTTGAACGAAATACAACGAAAAATCGATATTATCGATTGATATCGATTGATCAACTTCAGATTCGTGTTCAGCGACCTCGATTACCCCCAAGGCTAAAGTTTCGGACCGCTTGAACGAAATACAACGAAAAATCGATATTATCGATTGATATCGATTGATCAACTTCAGATTCGTGTTCAGCGACCTCGATTACCCCCAAGGCTAAAGTTTCGGACCGCTGGGACGAAATACACGAAAAATCGATATTATCGATCGATATCGATTGATCAACTTCAGATTCGTGTTCAGCGACCTCGATTACCCCCAAGGCTAAAGTTTCGGACCGCTTGAACGAAATACGCGAAAATCGATAATATCGATCGATATTGATTGATCAACATCAGATTCGTGTTCAGCGACCTCGATTACCACCAAGGCTAAAGTTTCGGATCGCTTGAACGAAATACACTCCCCCCCTACACCCCCCCCCCCTCTCTACTCCAGCACCGCATCTCCAGGCACGTTTGGCAGCGTGTTCGGCACGTCTACTGACTCGCCAGGCACGTTGGGCAACGTGTTCGGCACGTCTACTGAGTCGCCAGGCACGTTGCACAACTGCAACCCCCCTCCTCCGACGATTCCCCCTTACAGGACTCCAGCACCGCATCTCCAGGCACGTTTGGCAGCGTGTTCGGCACGTCTACTGACTCGCCAGGCACGTTGGGCAACGTGTTCGGCACGTCTACTGAGTCGCCAGGCACGTTGCACAACTACAACCCCCCTCCCCCCACGATTCCCCCTCACAGTTCAGCACCGGATGGCCAGGCAGACCGTCACTGATCCCCCCCTGGACAGACACTCCGCCCCGTACAGACGCTCTCCCCCGTACAGACGCTCCGCCCCGTACAGACGTTAGCGGCTTATTATATTAGAAGGATATGCGTCCCAGAACTCATCCCATGAATCGTTTTCTCCGTCAAAATGAGGTAGTTTGATTTGCGGGTACCTGATCTTCAATGCCGGCGATAGCACCATCTGTTCTGGGTCTTGCTCCTGTGGTTCAAGACCCGAGTGGGTTGTCATATGCTGGTGTGTTGGCGGTCGGTTACTTTGAAGTAGACCACATGGATCGATTTCTTCATATGCGTCCCCACTGTCGAGGTCGCCTCTGCTTTCGGGATCGTTTCGGACCAGTGGGGTACGAGTAATTTGCAGAATTTTCCATTGAGTCTGTATTTCTCGAGGTCTGGTTTTTAGAGCCATCACTACGGTTTCCGCTTCTTGTTTGAGTGAGCGGAAATTGATTTTCTGTTTGAGTTCCTCTATTTCTGCTAACATTTTCTTTTTCTCTCCTTTTGAGGCCTCTGAATAGGTGCTCATTATGCTCTGGTAGACATCTTGCATTGATGGCAGTTTTCTTTCGACGTTATCCAGTGCCGTTTGCAGTTCACATAGTCTTTCCTGACAGTAGACCTGTATTTTTTGATCCTCTGTGGGTGGTTTATTAGGCTCTGTGGTGGCCTTGTAATATTCAACCACTTCTTTGAGGATAGTCGATTCACCTTCCAGAGATTGGAGGAGAAGGGTAATTTTACTCATTTTGCTGTTATTCAGCGTTGAGTTTCTTTTTTCTGTAGAAAATCAGCGGTTCTTAGCCTTATGAGGGAGAACAAGCTGATTTGAAGATGCCACGCGGGACTTTATTATTGGTGCCTGGAAAACGGCCGATGCACCAGAAATTTTGTGGGGGCTTCCGTTGCCTCTGACACAAAATTATTTAATAATCCGTTTATTCGTAATTGTACAACTAAAGGCGAGCTAGCAGGGTGGAGGAACTCAACAAGGCTGAGACCGCGAGGGCGGTCCTTCTAGAATACAAAGGAGACGTCTTGTACTTTCTGTTTTCAAAGAAGAAGACACTGTAGGCGAACTGTGAATGCACTATTTTTTTGTCCGTCTGAGGTCTCGCGGGTGAGAACTCATGAAAAAGTAGCGGCAGCTGGTGCTTGCCGCGACATTCTGTGTACAACAAAGTTCTTGCCTTCTTTTGTCTTGCGATCACATTTCTAAAATTTTAAGGAACCTAACTTTTTTCGCTTTGTGGTTGATGTTTCTTCCAAATAACATATTGTTTTTTCCAGGTGTGGCCTCGAAACTGCAGATATTCGTGCGCGGCTCCGTTCACAGGAGACATGTTATAACCACAGAATAGAATCTTTAAGGTTTTGAATACTGGTTGTTCAACAGCTAAATGTAGAGAATTTCTGGGGGAATTTTCGAATTAGTCGTGACGAGTTCAACACTCGCCGATTGTTTGTGGGTTTCATGGGCAAGATGCATTTAAATTTTACTTACTAATATGTCCATGGTCAACTAAGTAAATTGCCTACAAACATTGAATTGTGCATTTTGAAGTGCACTTTGAATCGATTACGTAGTCGCAGCCCAAGGGCTGACTTGTCATGGAAAAACAATTATGGTACATGTCGCGAAGATGTGCCACATTGGAGGGTGTGAGTGCGCGAGCGAATTATATCACATCAAATTGGCGTGCCATTCAGTGAAGGCGTGTACGGCTAGTACCCTGATTGGTTGGCGACTATTGGACGGACTTTGAGTTGAAGCACATGGGAAGGCATTCCCATGTGCTTCAACTCAAAATCTCAAAACTTCTTGAACACTAACAATGAATGCGAATAAGCATGGGTTTGCCGGTAAACATTTTAAGGGAATAAGAGTTCAGGACCATGGAAGACAATGTCATATTATTCCTTCTTCTTAATGAATGCATGAAGCCTCCATCTTATGTAATAAGCTCTATCTTGAAATGACGATGAAATACAAAAAGGTGGCTTACCACAATTTTGAATGAGAAGTTATGGAGGCATCGATATTAAAACTAGTACCAACTCAGGATGGGATGATTTCGTTCGGCAGTGTCACAGACAAAAGCAGAACGCGGAATACCTATTCAAAGGGAAATAATGTCGTGAGATAAATAGCCAACCCAGACTACCGAGTACGGTGTCGGTTCCATATGAAAGTAGGCTCTACAGAAATTTTAGGCCGATTCATAGCGCGATTTTGGTACATAAAAGGAATTTGACAGTACTTAACGTTTTCAATCTTTTGTCGTGAAAATACTGTCGAAAGAATTAGGTTTATACTTTTGTCGCGCTGTTGAGCGAAGAAAGGATAAACCCATTTAGCGAATCTACTGCTCAGTATAACATTTTCGTTAAATTCTGGCTGGCGCTTATTTCGAACATTTTCGCTACAGCGAGATATAAATACTTCATCAACGATTTTCACCAACGCCACCTTAAACTCCCAGAATTGAAAAAAATCCTGGAAAATTGGAAAACAAGATAATGGTACCGATTGACCGAATAGCCGACCGACTATAAATTTTTCTGCAGTTTATACCCTTCAGAGTGCGAATTGCTGAGGACAGTAAACAAGTTTTGCGTCAATCGTTTTAAGGATCTTACCCCACTCTACCCTATGTAATAAGCGAGACCTGTTTTTTCTCCTCCAGTTAGACCTAAAGGTCAATAAACCTTCGTGTCGAAGGAGTTTGGTATCCGGAGTGTGAGGGAGAGTGCGAAGCCCCTAACCGGATGCTTTGCGCTCAACGTCCGGTAATCGATAATTCGCCGCTCCCAAGACTGCACGCGAACGATCACATCGATTTTCTCTGCGCTTTCTAACTCTGATACACTCACTACGCGCTTTCCCACGCTGGCTCTTTCGTCACATGGAGCGAGCGTGGGAAAGCTGCATGGTCGTCTAGCCTCTCTCAACTACCCGTCACATACTCTGCTCCATCCTCAACTCACGGAGCAAACAGTGTCGGGGGGGGGGGGGCTCCCCCTTTCTCATTGGTTGTACGCCTTGGTAAGAAGGCGCGTATAGCTTGATTTACATCAGAAATGGCCTACGTCAATTCACTGTAGGCTTAGAACTCATCGTTGCTGAAAAAAAAAATCCGGAACACTCCATAGTTGATATGATGCTTTGTAACTGTTATTAGTACTGCATGTGTTCTTTCAGGTCTCAGGTAAAGCGAAAGCGACGAGAAATGAGGCGTCATGATGCGTTCTTTGCGAATTGCATTACGATTAAGGAACTTCCATTTTCGATCTCTTCTCAGGATTTTATCAAAATCGTAGTAAAATTCAAAACTCTAACCATGTATTCGATGACACTTTCAGAAGCTTCTTATTAGCGTTCAGCGACTTGAAAATCTCTACGCATTATAGCGGTTCAAGCGCCGTTATCTGGGTTCTTGGATTTCGTCAATAGTCAATCGCGAACAATTCGTTTGCCACTGAGATAATTTTCTCAAATAAAATAAGACAAGAATAAGATAACATCAGAGATTGAAATGGCACCCTATAAACAACAGACTCTGATAATTATACGGCAAAAGAACCAATTCCATCCACTGCGATCTTTGTGAAGGAGGGGAGTTCGTAGTTTCGGTTTCTTTTCAGAATTTTCGGCAGAAAATGGACCCAAATTGAACCCCTGGCCCGCAAAAAGGTGCCTATTTCCGAGGCTGCTTTTCAAAAGGTGAGCATACTTTAATCGGGTGAAGAGCGAACTTCTACATTTCGACGTTCCGTGCGATGAGGGAAAGTTCGAGTTTTAGTCGATTTTCTGAATTTTCTTCAAAAGTCGACGAAATGGGACCTTCAGCTCCACAGAGGACGCTACTCTTAGAAGCTGCTTCTTAAGAGCCTTTTCATCCATTTTCCAACGAACTAGCGATTCTTTGGATCTGCGCCTGGCGACCCCCTTCCCCCCCCCCCCCACCTTCGCCTGTTAATTCTCGAGGACGCGGCAGTCGGCTCGTCTGTCTTCATCAATCGATGACACATACAGGCATGCACAAGGTGACGGCTGCCTTGGATGCTGGATTTCGAAATGAAGTGCAATGGAATGAGTGGAGTGGGATGAAATTTGGCAAGAACAGCTAAAGGACTTGCAGTTCTACATTTGTATTGAAATACAGCGTGTGTAATAGAGCAGTGGGACTACGCGGCGGTCACGCATGAATCGAATTTCAAGCTCTTTGTTCTCTAAATGACGATGGACGTTGGTGAGGATGCCAGGAAATAGTAAGTTTACAGAGAGTTTAACACAATCAAGCAAGTGCTACTGATCATTTCGTTGATGCCTCTGTCGATCCCCGTAGTGTGCCAGAGTCTCTATGCGTTCTTCCTACTTCACGAATATCCAGAGAGTAAAATCTCTTAAGCATAGAACTGACATCTGCTTCCAATCATGCTGTTCTTCTTTCTGTCTTTCCAGAATCGTCTAAGTAACCTCGCCTAGATTTATGGATGCGATTCATACCTGTGGATCTAATTTTCTACTCGTATCACAGCTCTCTTATAAAGAGGATATTCTGTGGCTTTAAATTACTGTTTAATGAAGATTTTCCACGTTTTATCTTCAGAAGCATCGGTTATCCTACATCTTTATTAAATCGCATTTTGAGTCAATCACACATCGAAACCTCATACGCAGTGCCCACTTCCATTTAGAGTTGTTTTTTGATGGTCTAATGTGTTACTGTGCCGAAAGACACCGCACTGAGCACAAGCTTCTTGAATCCGACTTATCTCTTCGCTTGACTAACCTCTCCATTTCTCTAGCATTGCAAATGCAGCCGGTTGGAATCGAACCAGTTCAAAAGGAAAAACAAATGCAACGCAGTGTATTGAAAAATAAGCTCCTGTCTAGGATACTAGGCTCCTCGGTTTCCAGTCCAGAGCTTGCAAGGCACATCGCATTTTTGCTGTCGAATGTGGTTCCATACCAGCCCACAGAAAGACATTGGACGAAGTTTTTTAGAGAAACACAGACGAGTATTCTTTGATCTACGTACTGTTTGGTAATAACGTTGAGTCAATTTGCTTTTGATACATTCATGCCAACCATATCGAATAGAATAGACGCAAATCCACGATCAATCACCATTCTTGATTGCAAGCGGGGTCTGCAAAGCTTCTACGCTTACGCAGAAAAGATAAACCACTGATGTTTTTGTCGGTTTGTATGGTATGATACTCCAAAGGGTGGAGCAAAGTGATATACAAATTGCGGTAAAAGCGAGCGTGTAACATTTCAAGAAATAGTCTACTGGCTAGATCTCCATTTTTTGGTATGACTGAGTAACCTTGAGAATGCTGAGTCGCAGTCTCAGTCTGAACGCAGAAAGGAAGGCAAAGCGAAAATCGGAGGAAAGTAGAAATAGCGCTAAATGCTCGCTGGAAAGCAGTTCGTCGTTGGTAATCACCATGGCTTTCTTCGCAAGCAAGAGAATGCAAGAAGCGAGAAGTAATGCTTCCTCATGTAACCTAGCCACACTTTCTATGAGAACACATATACACTGCACGAACCGAGCGTGAGAATTCAACAATTGAAAAATTATATAAAACCAGACAGATTACGATTCTAAGGTGTGTGGTTGACAAGACGGAGGAATTGGTCCGATGGAATATGAACTTGGCGTCTGTGTCGGAAATACTAACCATGGGATACTTCGGTTGGATTTGGGCACGAGCCCGCTAAGCTCTCGCTTCACTCAACTGCGGCGGGTGAGGCGACTAAATGGCAGGCTTGGCGAATGTAAAAACATCCATATATTCCTATGGATGTTCTTACGAAGCACATTGCGATGACGCTCGTCTCGTCCCATGTCAAGCCCCTTGCCTCCGTCAGTACGTCCAGACAGGCGACTATACGGCTGACTAGCAGTCCTGAATGGGATGTGGTCAAGTGCGCGCTCACGCCTCTTATATAGCCCGCGGAGGCTCGACGCTATCACGTTATCACGCGGGACCCCTCGCTGCCAAGCTCTGCACGACTTCACGTGCTATCGATGCCCGCTCTGCGCCCGCGTGTCGACCATCGGTACACCGTGGTTGCAGGATAGAGTCGCCTAATTTAACTAAGCAGAATTAACGCCTTTGAATCGAACTGAACATATTGCAAATCTAAACGAGTGTTTCTAAAGATTCCCTCCGTAACGGTCAAAAAAATAGTCTTTTGTTCAAGGAAATTTTAGTGTGAGTTTCTTCGAAATCTCAATTCGCATGCCCAGTAAGTACGCAAATTTTATGAACAACATCTTCGAATATTTGTTCAGAAAAACGGAGAACAAATCAGCCGTCCGATTGGAGCGATCTCTCAGACAGCGTTAGTCAATCCTTGGGGATGCGCTACGCATTGCATTTCTATGAATTTAAGTGAGGTGATTTAAAGGAATTTTTGGCCTGAAAGGGGTAGGTGTGGCGACACTAGTGGACAAGTCATTGTTTTGTCCTTCACGTGCTACAAGTCTTTCACCAATTTACTGATCCCAGAGATATGGAAAGGCAGCGAACAAGCACTAGTGACAGCCAAGTTTATTTCTTTATTATTAGGACGAAAGTGGACCTCTACTTGATGAGGAACTTATGTTCAACAATTGTATGAAATAAGTGCTTCTCGGACAAGTTCTCAGATGATTTTGAAAGGGAGAAGAACCTCTTAAATTTAGACCTTTTGTACCCTTCTCAGCAAGTCATTAGCAGTTCGTTAGGTAGTTTATTGCTGGCGTGGTTCATCTTAAAGTTCCATGACCAAGTTTCTTAATTTAAGTAATCTTCAAATGAGAACTTCCAGACAAAGAATACAATTACAATTACATTACAACTGCGGTATCCATTTCAGTTGTCTTTGCAAAGTGTTTCAAAAAGCGTTTATGGTGTGTTTGATTGCTCGCATATTGCTGAATATCATGGACAGTTGCAAGAATACCAAACAAAATGTTTATATCAGCAAAGTTTTTTGATACAACCTAGCCGAAGGCGAGCGATTATGAAGTGGAATTGAGATTTCGTCATTGCAAAAGCAAACTTTGTAAATCTGAAACACAATTGTGGAACCGAAATTTAATAGCATTCAAATTAACTTGAAGCAAGTAATCTGCATTCGTGACGTTCTGGAAACGTCGTGCTATTTTCCCTTATTGAATTCGTATGGAGGGGCTCTGAAAAAAGGTGCGGTGGGATGCACTATTCGCTCTTAGTTTACTTTTGCTATGGACCGTCATTACCGGAAGTCACGTTGTGTCTCCATGACCGGCGGACACGGGCGGTCAGCTATTGTCATGGAGGGGCCTCTGCATCGCCGAGCTGAAGACTACGGGCTAAGTAGAACCATTCGCAACACAACTTCACCGTATAAATTCGGCCTTACCTTGTCTGTGATAATTATTGTAGAGCTTTATTAGTGTGGCGGGGTTCGCTACCTGAAGAATAAGACACATGTTCATCATTTCATTTTGTTCATAATTCCTCATTTTTTCACTCGGTTCTGAACTAATAATAAATGTCTGAAACCTCTTCGTTTCTACTAGAAGTTATTCATCAAATATATACGGGCTATAAAGATTCTAATGGTATACCATATTCATGTCAAATTGTACACTTTTCAAATCAACCTGGACACCTTTTCACGTCAAATTATTACGTCTTGGACGTTATAACGTGCTCCCTCCTAAACCAAATTGATGGTTCTCAAATTACAGTGAGCGCCTTCTCAATCGAGACAAGCTTTTCCTGGATGGTTGGACATTATTCAAGTGGAAACTGCAGAGATTTTTATTTGGGTTTGTGGCCATTGGCATAGAGCAATCTCTTCTTTTAACAATAAAACTACAGATTCTCCCAGACAGTTAGGATAACTTTTTCTTGAGAAAATTCCGAAATAACACTCTTTGCAATTTCATATTTCAACTTCCCAAACGAGTGTAATAAATTCATGTTTTTAGAATAAAATAATAAATTAAATTTCGCTTTAAAGCACAACAATCATTTAACGTATTGGAATATGGGTCGGGCATGTATCTGGAAATGCCGTTGCGATTTTCATTTTACTTATAGTCCTAGAGGCATGGAGCATTCTCTTCTTTTAACACTAAACAACAGATTTCCTAGACGACTGGAATAACTTTTTGTTCGAGGAAATTCTGGTGTAACACTCTTTGAAATCTCTTAGCTTGGCTGCCCGAAGGAGTGTAATAATTTTTTGCTTTTTTTGGAATAAAACAGTACAATAAATTTTGCTTTAGAGCACAGCAATCATTTAATGAGATAAGATCATCTGGAAATCTCGCCGCGATTTTTACTTGATTTA
Organism: Heligmosomoides polygyrus polygyrus; assembly: GCA_947396885.1. Classification (NCBI taxonomy): domain Eukaryota; kingdom Metazoa; phylum Nematoda; class Chromadorea; order Rhabditida; family Heligmosomidae; genus Heligmosomoides; species Heligmosomoides polygyrus. Next base: position 93,525,751 of record OX377202.1, read on the forward strand.
TAGTGTAAGTGTTGCTGTACCGATTTCACTGTCTATTTATTTATTTATTTATTTATTTATTTATTTATTTATTTATTTATTTATTTATTTATTTATTTATTTTGATGCAAGCAAGTGTGCGCCTCAGAAGAATAGATTGAAAAAAAACTCAGAAACCAAGTGCAGTTGAAAGAATATTGAAAACAACATTGAAATGTGATTACGGCAAACGAGTTTCCCAGGTCAACCCGTAGTTTTAGTATACATACATACAGACATACATACATACATACGTGTAATCCTACCAGATAAATAAGTGAAAGAATGTGTATTTAGTTTGAAGCAAATATGCTTGCATAAAAAACAAGTCATAAGAAAAATTAGAAATATGAAATGACAGTAGGAAAACGGAAACTAAGATTTTGTAAAGACCACAGTTTCATAATTGTTATTTTAGAACCAATTGTTGTTTACTGTGCAAAAAAAAAATACTGGAACTTCACTGAATGGATAAGGGCAAGCCTGGGAAAAGCGTTTACCGTTTAAGGCTACGAAGTCTACGGCTATAGGTGATCGTTTTGTGTTGTCCTTGAATTCACGAATGCATGAGGGAGGACTGCAAAGATCTGCAAAAATAAAGGTCAACCCAGCAAATGTTGAGGTACAAGTTGTAAAAATAGCTTCAATGGTTGCTTCTCACTGCGCTGCTATAAAGTCGTTGTGTAATCCGTGTAGGAGACATTGGCTTCTAAAATTCCTGTATATTTAATATAGAAAGAAGATCTAATCTTTTAAGTCTAGTTCGAAAAACCTGGACGTTTGGGGAACTAATCACATCGTTAGGCAACATTTGAAACCAACGTGATGTCCGATAAAAGAAAGAATTGTAAGCTTTAGAATGGCACCATCTTTTTAGCTGAGGACATGCGATTGCAAATGTGTTGTCGTACGACCACGACTAGGTTTGAAAATCCAATACTTGCTGATTTTCAGATTTACCTCCATGTGCAATATACGAAAGCAGAGGACCAAGTCGCTGAAAACTCTTCGAATAGTAAACTTTTTAGACCAAAAATTTGTAGCCTGCTCGAGTAGCTTGGAGGGGAATTAGGATATCTTAAATTGAATGTACTATACATGAGAATCCTTGTAAATGTCCGTTGACCTTTTTCGATTTGCGACTGAAGCCTTTTATTTCCACAAGGGTTCCACACTTGACAACAGTACTCTAACTGTGGGAGTACATAGGCGTTGTGAAGTCTTAGGAAAATACCCTTTTAATTTGAATGTATGTTCCTAAAAATAAAGAACACACTTCGAAGTGCTTTACGAGTGATGCTTTCGACGTGTGGCCGGAAATCTATGGAGTTACTTATGTGCACTCCCAGATCTTTCACTTCTTCACAGTGCTTAAAAATAATATCCTTGTATCCATACTGCATTCCCTGGTCACGTCCGAAGTGTACTACATACGTTTTTGAAAGATTAACTGGAAGTTCCCACATCTCGGTCCACTCCATTAATCGCCATATAGAATCGCTCAAAGCTTTGTGGATTTCGTGTCGATTATCTTTACCGTAAATGCCGTAAACCTTGATATCGTCCGCATAGAGCTGTATCCTGACCGAAGTATGAGTTTTGAGCTTTTCCGGAGATCGACACAGTAGATAACGAAAAGAATAGGGGACAGAACTCCACCCTGCGGAACTCCGCTAGAGCAAGGGTAACACTTCGAAAAATCATTATTTACTCGTACCCACATGTGGCGATTTGAAAGGTAAGATTTAAGCCAGTTTAAAAGAGTTCCATCAACACCAATATGTCTTAACCTGAGAAGCAGTTTTGAATGGCTAACTTTATCAAACGCTTTGGACAGGTCAAAGTATATAACATCAACGGATTGGTTATTATTCAAGGCAGAGTACCAGTCGAACGTACTATCAAGAAGTTGTGAAGTGGTCGACGCACCTCTCAAAAACCCATGCTGTTCAGGTGGTAGTAGTTGACGACGCTCTAACCAGCTCAAAAGTTTTTCACGCAGAATTTTTTCAAGTATTTTGAGGGGGGTCGGCGTAATACTAATCGGTCTGTAATTTGTTACAAGGCTTGAATTGGAACTTTTCAATATCGGAGTAACTAGCGCTTGTTTCCACATTGAATGAACTTCTTCTAGCATAACAGAAGCACTAAGAACCATCAGCAACGGTATACAGAGATTTGTAGCACACTTTTTGAAGCTATCTGAGGAATGCCATCGAATGTTAAAAGAGAAGAATCTTTTAAGGCCCTAAGGTGTCTTAGAACGTCATTATCGTCGAATGTGATATTTGTTAGAACGGTTGAGTACTACAGCGTTATGACGCGCTGTAGTACTCAACCGTTTCAATGACTGCGGATTACTTGAGGTACTAGTCGAAAATACGCTAGAAAAATATTTTGCGAGCGCTTCCGCTTTTTGTTTGTCATTGACAAAGACGTTGCCCTCTTCATCCTCACGTGTAGGAAGCCTTCCACCACCTTTCAGTTTACTATGAATGAAACTAAAAAATTGCTTTGAAGTTGCATTACTAGCCAATCTTCTTTCGTAATTCGAGTAAAACTTTTTAATATGAAAATTGATATCAGAACATACTTTTTTGTAGAGCGGATTAGAATCGTTTTCAGAGAGTCTTGCTTTCTGGTTATTTACATAGTAAAGAAATAAGATATCCGAGACACATTCAAAATTGGTTAAGTAGATTTTGAATGTGTCTCGGATATCTTATTTCTTTACTATGTAAATAGGTGAAGGGAACATACATCTTAAATCCGGCGTACATCACTGAGCAAAACCTCATGTACATGTCCTCAACCGATACAAAGTTCTCAAAAACAGATTGCCAATTAATTCCTGCAAGGTAAGAGTTAAGACCTGGATAATCAGCCTTGATAAAATTAGGCATGGGTATCTGTGGTTGAATCTCGGGGCCGGATTACTTTAACGGAGAATTGTAAGCGAAAAGCTCAGATAACGTGACTTATCGCACGTTATATCGCTTGATAAGCCGCGCTGTCTGAGCTCTTCGCTTACAATTCTCCGTTAAAGTTACTGCAGTAACTTTGATGAATCCGGCCGTCGGTTGCAATGGAACAGCAAAATTTGATTATCCTGTGGTCAGATGTGTGAAATGGAGGTAAGCAACCCAAAACTTCGCAAATCTGATTTGAACTTAATATCAAATCAAGTGTGGCATCCCCTCGAGTAGGTTCCGACACATATTGAGTCATGTTGCACACATCAAAGAATCGCACAAATTTTGCTGACGATAAACATCTTGACCGCCCTTTATTCCAGTCATGCTCTAAAATGAAATCACCAAGTAAAATATCAGGTTTGCTGAAAGAGCACATATCACCAAGCGAATCTATCAACTGCTCATTATCGTGGTTTGAAGAATTGGGCGGTCTATAAACAAGGACGAATCTAATTACACAAACAGATTCGGGAGTAAGCAAATCTAAGCACAGAAAATCAGAAGAGGAGGAGTTTCTAAAGAGTGTTTGCTTTACATAGAGCGTATCTTTACATATGCAGCATATACCGCCTCCCCTACCATGTATGTTGTCAGTTAAATATGATAAACGAAAGCCCACCGAGGATCTCAGTATTGCTAATACTATCAGAAAGCCATGTCTCCGTTATAAAAACTAGGTCAGGATTATGTATTGTGAGAAAATAATGTAAATGATGAAGTTTGTTTACAACACTCCTAGCATTAAACAAGAAACACATTAGTCCTGGGATTGTACCATGACAGGATTCAAGTTTCTCGTATTTGGCTGCGTTCTTAAGTCCTTTACGTTCGTCAGAATACCTCGATAAACCACCCACTCCTTGCGCTTGACTTCGGCGTTGTGTCTGCGGGCTTCCTGTCGGACCTCATACTCTTTTCTGCGTTCATCAGGAGTCATACTTTTACGAATAAAAACTTCACTGAACTCTGAAGAACGTAATAAACGGGCGTTAGATAGAGCTGTAGCCCAATGAGCTTTGGAAGGAAGCAGCAATTTTACAAGCCTCGGCCTAGAATTTTCTAGTCTGCCCATCCTATAAACCTCAACAGGTCGACATTCCACTTTAAGAATATCAAGTATGTTCTCAACCTTGTCTTCAAGCTGCTTCTGTCTTTCGGACGGTTTAACAGATGCTGGTGATTCCGGTAATCCACTAATCACAAGACTGCGCCCCTTTTTGTCTTCTTGGACCAATTTTGTTACTTCATCTGGGAGTTCCGTCTTCAGAATTTTCAACATTTGATTGATCTTGGGATCACTGGTCTGCGATATGATAAAGTCCAAGTATTCGAAAGCGTTCATCTTGGTATGGTCGGCCCCTTCGACCTCAACACCATCGTTGCTTGCCGTGGCCGCACTAGGTGCAGCAACATGGCTAGAGGTCTGCACCTCGTTACGAGCGCTGTTACGGCTTGTACGTGGCATTATCGATTGCAGGTGTAATCAAAGAGAACTCACCAACTCTAGAACAACTATTGGAATTCAAGCACAGGGAAGATCACCTACCGCTTCCTGCGACCTCACTTGATGAAATGATGAAATGAATTTTTGGTGCAAACTTAAAAAATAATACTAATATACTAACGCCATAAACCATTACATACAAACGCAAATATGAACGCATTAAAATGATCGCATACACTTCCAAAAAGAAATTTTCTCAAAATCAAGAGCGTCGCCCCATTTCTCCATCGCTTCCGTCTCCGCCCACTCAAAATTAAGCTTAATTAACATAATTTGCACGACCAACATCAAATCACAACGCCCATACTCCACTCGTTCGCCAGAATACTTCTCCTTACAAACATGAGTGAACCACGCTCGATACTCATCACAATTAAAAATAGCTAATAAACGCATACACACATATCTAAACTCTTCATACTCAAGCGCCATACGCCGCACTAACTCCATCCGTCCATTCATTTCACCACCTAACATCCTATTTCGAAGACAAAGCATATACATTTTTTGATATCCATCATCGCAATTAGCTAATACTATACTACGCAACGATCTAAATACCAGATCAACCGCCAAAAACAAAGCGCTAACATACTGAGACGGGACACGAACGCTCGTCCACTCATGAAAAATCGAATCACGCCACAGTAATTCACTTCGCCCACCGATTCCCGAAATGCACACATATATATGCGTGCTGAACCGCGCCACAGTCGGACCATGAAACGCATCACCAAATACTGAATCATGACAAAGTACATCATACACTAATCTAATATTTCGCATTGACAATATACGGTCAGACAAATTTCGGTATTCACCGTGAAAGTCATAATCGTAAACTCCGCCATCCGACACGCCAAATTGGCTACTAACTACAAACTACTACAAACTTCTATGAAGCTAAAAGTTGTAAAGGATACTTTCCGCATGAAAGATTTAATTAACAAGCTTGCAAAATCTAAGCTCTTCAAACATTCGGGGGCAGCAAATCAAATACTTCAAATACAGATACAACATGGAGAAAATGCGGGGTGCGAAAATGGTGAAAGATGCCCAGACTTCTTCTACGTGTCTGAGAACTCATCTTGGAGGTAGTCGAGGTCGCTGAACACGAATCTGAAAACCGTTTTCGATCTTTTGTCGTCGATCAATCGCTATTGATCAAATTATCGATTTTGTGTAGATGTCCTTCGAGCGCTCCGAAATTCAGCCCTGGAGGTATTTGATGTCGCTGAAAATGAAACTCCAGTTCGTTTTTGGCGTTTCGATCGCCATCAGTCGTTATTGATCGCATTACCCATTTTTTGTGGATGTCATTTAAGCGGTTCGGATGCTAAGTAAAGTAGAGAAGGGGGCTACTTAGATTACCTTTTAATTTCAGTCAAGTCCAGATGTCTTGTGTTAATATCTTGAGCCTTCCTGTCGAGTTGCTGGTGGAGGTCACGTAGGAGGTAAGTAATCTTATTATTGGAGAATATAAAATCTTTTTAAAATATTTTATATCTGATTTTACATGTTTAGTTCGATGAGCAGACCGTCGGCCGGTTGAGGTGCGTGTGCAGACACTTCGATAACGTGGTGGGCTGGCTCTCGAGTCTCACTCGCGAGGCAGAATGTGTACTCTGCAACGTTCAAAAAGTGGGTTCCTTCAAACTTGTCGGTACATGAGCTCAATATACTTCAAAACCTTGGTTTTAGGGGAGTCTCGTGGTAATTCGTTGCTGGGAGCTTGGGAAGGACAGGTGATTAGAGAACACCTATGAGATGAAGGGAGCTAGCAGGCAGCTCGAGGCTACCGATATCTACCTACTGCGGTTTGAGGTGAGATTCCGCTTACATTGTTTATTTGTCGTTATTTATGAATCTTTTTTAGGACACGGTTGATGGCAATGAGGAGGCGCGGACGTTCTGCGTTGACCGCACCGCGGCTAAAGCTTCAGTGTCGAAGCTGACATTGGCGACTTGAAGCAGCAGGAGATTAGCGTCTATGGCAGGAAGGACGCGAGGGGGTCGCATGCAAAAGAGCATGTGACTCCGTATGGTTCACCTATCTTTTTTGTATATATGTGTTTGTTCAACATTTATTAAAGGTAAAAATATTCAGTTGCTGCCACTTGTTCTTAGAATACGGCTCACCTTTGGAAGACATAGCGCTATTCAACAAGTTTTTTTTTTATAAGTCGCTCTTTCGTAGTGCGACTTCAATGTGTAAAATTTCGATTGATTTCGCAGAACGAGTCACTTTGTAAGCGGAAAACTAGATTGACGTGATTTTTGAGTGATATTCGAAAAAATCACAACCGTATTAGCTATAATCAGAAGTATTCCATGACCAAATCTCTCATCCATAAGAATGACATCTAGTTCTATTCGTATTGTTTTTGTTTTTTTCTTCTACAGTCACGTCCCAGTAGGCCCGTCTGAGATTTCTGGATGCCATTCAAACCAGCGGATATAGCATGAGGGATGCACTGAGCATTCTATGGAAAGAATAAATAAGCCGTCTCCCTGAGTGTATGGCGCGTTGGATGGCGTTAGTGATTCCCCTTGCGGCTTGCGCCACGCGTCGCAGTTCTTTTGAACGTTACTGAGATAATTTGAATCCATATTTTGCTATAATGCCTGTCCACTCGATAGCCAAGAATCAATTCACCGAAGGGTAGCAGAGAGGCACCGCTCGTCTGAGGAAGCGTCATCCAAGTTCGAGGGGATAGCCGGCGCCTCCCTTGTGTCCGAGGCATAGCAGGGCATCGTGGTTTGCACTTGCTAACTACTGAAGAGGATTATGCGTTGGGATATTCGTGAAACTAAAATGAACTGGAACAAGGCGAATCCACCGTCGTGTTGGAGCAATTGATTATAATAATTGTAGGCACTATTGTACATTCGCGATTGCAGGAGTTGACTTGAGGTCAACCTTCGTCCATAAGGACGAGGAATTTCACTTCCGTTTTTTGAAATTCGGCCGATGACGGTAGGCTAGGGCAGGTGCGGGTGATTGCCCTAGGCCGTAGTCATGGTCTCCGTTTCCAGCTTTTGCCTCCTGCAGCTACCATGCTCTATCTTAATCCAGCACAGAAGAAAAGTCCAGATTTGATAACAGCGGCCCAGGTAACCCCCATAGGGGATGTTTAAGCGATAACTGTCACCGTGGCTCCGACACCCTTACGGAATCGGCAAATAGCGAACTCCAAAGTAATCTTAAAAAGAATGTAAGTTTTGTGATCACCAGCCCAAATAAAAACAGTAGGTGACATTGGACAACCCGCTCGACAGATTCCAAGTATAAAAGCGTACTCTCAGCAGATCTCTATTATCCGTCTTCTTTCAGCAGAGCATAAGTGTGTACGAACAGGTCAGTCCTGGAGGAAGATTAGAAAGTGGTGATAACACCATTCAGTTTTTTTTAACCTATCATTTTCTATATTCTCAGGTATAGCCAGCAAAGACGAATCGGGTTGGAGTCCTAGACCTTTGGCCGGTGACTAATTATAAACGACAAATTATACCAACCGTCTTCGTTGCGGAACTCCTCCGTTCCTCTCGACTTCGTTGCATTCGGGAATTCTGAAAATAAGAAAATTTGACGTATTAATGAACAAAATAATAATTAGGTCAATTTTAATACGTTATGGCATTATCAATAGTAAAACATTACTTAATATATACATTGTCACATTATGCTCTTCACATTACATACCTACACTAAACCAATATCACCACATTAACATACACTGATGTGACTTACGTATACTTATTATTCTAATATATTCTAATAAATAAATAAATAAATAAATAATAGTAATTCAAGATAATTAGTAAATATTCATTAACAAATATCATAAACATTCAATAGGTTATAGAATAAATAATAAAATCTATATTACTTACCATCTCCAACAAGCGGCTTCGATACAATTCGTATATCTGAAATAAATAAATTATACACATAATTAATAACAATTACGATATAACGAAACGAACACTACAAACGTTATAGCGATACAAACGTGATACTAAAACAGACACACAGAAGAACAAAAACAGCAGTGATGCAGTGTGTACTGCACGGTCCCAAAAACAATTCTTCTTAGATGTTCAGGCACATTACGGTAACATCCGTCCTTCAAATATCACTAGAGCGCGCTTTCCTCTTTTACTCTGCTACTATATGAAACGCTACGCCTCTTCATCTCCAAATAAATATAAAAATAAGGATTGCTTAAACGATTATGCATCTAGAGTCGACAATGCAATACACACATACAATTATAATGAACTAAAGTTGATTTATGGGCACACAATAGTAATATTATTACTATTTTTGCAACTTATACAATAGCTTCGTATGACAACATCGTATATCCCTGTTGACTTACAAAAATAATAATAATAAATAAATAATAAATAATAATAAATTGTTTTATTAACAAATAAAATAAAATAGAATAAAATATATATGTATATATGTATATATAATATAAATGTATGTATGTGTATATATGTGTAGGTTTGTATGTATATGTACATGTGTATTTGTATATATATTTATATATAATTGTTTACACAATCACTTGCAGTAATAATCTAACCTTGTACAATTACTATATAAAATATATTTTATTTATTAACTACAATATTATAATAAAAAATGCCATCTACCTAAAGTACCTATTTTAAAATTTAAAATAAATAAATAAATCATACTCTATTATAACGGGTTAAGCGATTAGCGATGGAGCACGTCAAAAAATAGGGGGGAAACATCAGGGGCGCGAAAATAACAGAAAATACCCAGACACCTTCTACGTGCCTGGCGATGCCGTAGATGTAACGAACAAGTCGGCAAGCATGCCTGACGATGCCGTAGACGTGCCGAACACGCCGGCGACCGTGCATGGCGAGCCGTAAACGTGCCGAACACGTCGACAGCCGCGAATGGCGAGCCGTAGACGTGCCGATCACGTCGGCAACCGTGCCTGAGCAGTTAGATGATCATCGACGGGCGTTCACACCAGGGGAGGCACTCGACACCGATCGATATTATCGATTTTTTGTGGATGTTGTGCAAGCGCCCTGAAACTTCAGCCCTGGGGTAATCGAGGTCGCTGAACACGAATCTGAAGTCGACCAATCGGTATCGATCGATATTATCTATTTTTCTGGTAATGTCGTGCAAGCGCCGTGAAACTCTAGCCATGGGGATAATCGAAGTTGCTGAACACGAATCTGAAGTCGACCAATCGACACCGATCGATATTATCGATTTTTTGTGGATGTTGTGCAAGCGCCCTGAAACTTCCCCCTGGAGTAATCGAAGTTGCTGAACACGAATCTGAAGTCGACCAATCGACACCGATCGATATTATCGATTTTTGTGGATTTTGTGCAAGCGCCCTAAAACTTCAGCCCTGGGGAAAATCGAGATCGCTGAACACGAATCTGAAGTCGACCAAGCGATATCGATCGATACTATCGACTTTTTGTGGATGTCGTTCTGGCGATCGGAAATTTCAGTCCTAGGGGTAATCGAGGTCGCTGTACACGAGCCTCAAGTCCGTTTCTGAAGTGTCGATCGCCATCGATCCATTTGGGCCGTATTATCGATTTTTTGTGAATATCTTTCTTTCGGTCCGAATCTTTTCTCCCGGGGTAGTCGAGGTCGCTGAAGGCGAGCGCGAAGTCTCTTTTAAAGTGTCGATTGCCTTCATTCCATTTTGAGCCGTATTATCGATTTGTTTGTGGATGTCATTCTGGCGATCGGAAATTTCAGTCCTAGGGGTATCGTGGTCGGTGAACACGACTCTCAAGACCGTTTCAGAAGTGTCGATTGCCATTATTCCAGTTTGAGCCTTAATATATATTTTTTGTGTATATCTTTCTTGCGGTCCCAACTTCCCCTGGGCTAAACGACGTCACTGTACTACTTCCGATGGAGCGCTCCACATCAGATGGAAAGTTTCAATGGGGAGGCCAGTATCAATAGTATTATCGATCTCCTGACCTGTGATCTCGGTTTTCTCCCAGACTGAACATCAAGGTGAAGGTTGGTATGGGGAAAGGGGAGACGCGCGGGTACTATGGCCGAAGGAGTGCTCCACATTAGGTGGAAAGTTTCGATGGTGAGGCCAGAATCCATCTATGCTGTCGACCACTTGCCGGTGCTTTTCTTCCAGATTTAACCGATCGGAGGAGAGACCCGCGGGTACTATAGCCGACGAAAAGCTTCACATCAGGAGGAAAACTTTAAAGGGAAGGCCAGTATCGATCGATATTATCGATTGCCTGACCGGTGATTTGGTTCGGTTTTCTCCAGGTTTAACAGATCAGGGGTGGGGGTGAGGTGAGAGAGACGTGGGTACCACGTCCGAAGGAGTTCTCCACCTTAGATGGAAAGTTTCAATGGGGAGGCCAGTATCGATTGATAACATGGATCGCCTGACAGGTCGTTTCGGTTTTCTCTTAGATTTAACCGATCGGGGTGGGGAGGGCGGTCTGATACACGCTGGTATCATCACCTAGCCGACGGAATGCTCCACATCAAATGGGAGGTTTCAATTTGATGGGGCCAATCTCAAGACCAGTACTTTCGGTTTTCTCCCAGATTTCACCGATCAAGGTGGGAGGGCGGTTGAATGTTGGAGACATGCGGGTATTAAAGCCGATGGAGTGCTTCACATCAGGAGGAAAACTTTAAAGTAGTAGTATCAGTATAGGTCGATATTATCGATCGCCTGGCCGGCGGTTTCGGGTTTCAGTAGAGCAGCTGCTTAAGTGAGTGATCTTTGCGTAGTGACTCTCTAAGGTTGCGCGAAGCGCGCAAGTGCGAGACACGCCGATAGGCGTGTCGGAGCACTTGTAAATAACTAAATAAGATAAGGGTAGATGAATAAATAAATAAAGCTATAGGTTGTATTTCCTTAACTCTAGGTGGGTTTCTTTCTCTCTTTTTTTTCACCTCTTTGCACACGCACATTGCACGTAGCTCAACCGATGGGGTTATACAAGTAGTGACTGGCAAGGGAGGGTAGGTACTACGCCTCCGGTAAAGCTATTTGCTTCAGGAGCGCCAACCCCGGGAGCTGTAAAACATTGCCGGCACCTATTGTAGCACGTTGTCGCCTACACTAGGAGTGAGCGGTAAATTTTAGTCGCTAAACAGTTCATGACTAGATTTCTCAAATAATTTTCCGCGTACTACCGGGTCACTATAAAAAACTATTTCATCTTTGCAGACCAAGTTCCCACTTCCTTTTCCGTGTAGTCTCGAGTAGCCTCAATGCGCAGTGATCCTGATCCGCTGACTACACACTTGTGATTACAAATTGCAGCAGTCCTGTTTTTGGATGCAAGCGTTCCATTAACAGGCTCTAGACGCAATGCGTTTTCTGTGATGTTGTTTCATAGTTCCGAAAACATTCCCTAGCCTGATCACCAAACTGACTCCGGCTGTTGTCAGTAAATTGGTTACACTAGAACTCTTGTTGATGCTGAGTCTGTCATTGCAACCTTTTGTGTGTAGGAGTAAATGGGCATATTTTTATTTTATTTTTTTATTCAGAGCGTAAGCATGACACTCAAGGCAAAACAAATGAGAAAAAGCAGCACGTTCTACCAAAAAAAAGACACAAGACAACAATCAGACGTAGACAGAGGCACCTGTAATTCTGAAGGCAGCAATGAACAGAATTTAGTCAACAGCAGAATTTAGTCAGCACCAGTTTCTTGAAGACATGCATGGATAGGGACAGGAGATTTTCGTTTTCCGCAAACAGAGAGTTGAGCTCTCGAAGCCTTCTATATGTCAAAAATGAAGATCTGATCGTGGTTTTTGCAATAGGAACCTGCAGACGGAGCCTACTTCCTCTTGTTCTTACTACTTGACCACCGAAGAAATGTGAAGGGCTTATGTGGAGTTTGCCCGTGAGAATCTTGAACAGCATTTTGAGATCAGCAATTTTCCTTCTACACACCAAAGATTTTAGTCCAAGTATTTTATTTCTTTCTCTGCCATTTGGGATTTGCGAATAATCTACGCCAAAGCATCTCATTATGAGTTTTCGGGTGAAATTATTTTGAACGCTCTCCAACATATCAATGTCTTTTTTCTTGATCGGGTTGAAAACCGTTGTACCAAACTCTACTACGGGTCGTACGTATGTTTTGTAAGCAAGTAAAAGCGTTTCAGGATTTTTGCTTTTTAAAACCTTGAAGAGATTATATGTACGACAGTTGGCCATTTTGACCACGGCCTTATAATGCATGTCAAAATTGAGCTTCTTAGTTATTAAGAAACCTAAATCTCGGACATCATCAACTACCTTTAGATCAGAATTTCGTAAATTATAAACAGGTATCGTTGCCTTATTATTCGTTCCTAAAGGTAAGAAAGAGGATTTCTCTGGTGCAAGTGGGAGATCCCACTTGTTAGCCCAACTGCTTATGTAGTCAAGAGCTGCTTGAACGGAGTAGGTGTCCTGGTCTTCCTTTATTGTTTTGTATATTTTAACATCATCAGCGTACATTTTACACGTCACTCCCAACCTCGAGATTGATTCTGGAACCTCGTAAGTGTACAGCAGAAAAAGCAGGGGTGAGAGCACTCCGCCTTGTGGAACGCCAGTGTAAGCGTTGAACACAGAGGAGAGTGCTCCATCAACCCGAACCTGGTATGTCCTTCCTGTAAGAAAATTGTGCGTCCACTCCGTTATCCTTGGATGAATTCCGACAGTGTTCATTTTAAGCAATAGTTTGTCTACCGGCACCTTATCGAACGCCTTTGAAAAGTCTAGATATACTACGTCTACTCTATTTTTATTTTCCATAGCTTCAGTCCAGTCATTAAGGGACGTCAGCATGGATGTTTCTACAGACCTTCCTTGCAAAAAGCCAAACTGATTATCAGAGATTATCTTGTGCTTTTCTAAGTGCGAAACGATATGTTTTTTGACGATTTTTTCGAAGGTCCTAGCAAACACAGAAGTAATACTTATAGGACGATAGTTCTTTGGATCACTTAGAGGAGACTTTTTTGGAATGGGCGTAACGAAAGCGTGCTTCCATCTCTTCGGCACTTCAGACGTCATAATACTAAAATTAAAAATATGTTCTAGAGGGTAAAGTATGTGGCTTAAAATCTGTTTAACAAAGCTTAAAGCGACAAATTCAGGAGAGATAGAGGACGATTTTGACCATTTTGAGAGAATATCATAGATTTGTTCCCTGTGGAACCACGGAGAAACGTCCATTTGGGGAATACAACGAACCGGTAAGGAATCCGATTTCTCTTCATCTCCATCCTGAGTGTGAGATGTTAGAGAGTTCGGATTCGTACGTTTTCCAAAGTGCGTAAGAAACTGAGAAGCGAGTAGATTGGCTTTGCCGATAGATGATGAATATGGGAAACCACTGTCATCAAAAATGGTAGGTATGCCTGTCTTACTTCCACTGCGGGTATTAATAAATCTATAAAATTTGTTTGTATCACGAGATCCGAGGATTTTGTCCTCCAGATACACGTTGTATCTGAGCATAGCTTTGTCCACTTTTTTGCTGTATACAACATATTTACTCCAGTCCGCTGCATCATTAGTTGTGGAGGCTATATTCCATAGGTAGGTCCGGTGACATACCATTCTTTTGAGGTAATTTGGAAGCCTGAGTTCCCTTTTTTCGACTTTACGGAGTGGAACGAATGTTTCAATGACATGATGCAAAATGCTCAGAAAAGTCTCGTACTTATCATTCACGGTTTGTAGATTGTACAAGCTTCCTATCCAGTCAACGTTGGCGAGGTAATCTCGAACGTCGTTGTAATTTACTTCACTAAAATCCCTTCTCCACTCAAACGTTGGCCGGTCTACATCCAAGGATATCAGGAAGGTCACTGTATTATGGTCGCTACAAGGGTGGACCAACACACACTTCCTCAACAAAGTCTTTCTTGTTACACAGGACCAGGTCCAGCGTTGCATCACCTCTAGTTGGAGATGATACTAACTGTTCAAATCCGTGAGATTCGAACAAATCAAGAAAGACAGCTGATATTCGGCATAAATTCGTTGAGCATAAATCCGAAAGATTAAAATCACCTAGAACAACGCTTGGAAAGCAACAGGAGCAAAAGTCACTGATGGCTTTTGCAAGCTGCAGCGAACCAGCCACATCACAGCTTGGTGCTCGATACACTCCGATAATGCGAAATAAATGGGAATGAAGCCCAACATCACAAACTAGCAGTTCGTACCGATCTCTAGCTGATTCATGGAAAATTAAATTATATGAAAAGTAATTCTTCACAAGAAGAAGTAGGCCTCCGCCTTTTTTATGTTTTCGATCACATCGTAACCCTGTATACTGAGAACAGGCTATCCCTAAGAGAGGATTTATTTCGTTTTGCGAGGTTAACCATGTTTCCGTCAAAAGAACTACGTCGTAGTTGTACTGACAAAGGCTAAGACTAAAGAAATTGCAATTCTTCGCCAAAGACCTTATATTTGAGAGAAGGCACAAAATCTTAGGACGTGGACTCCTGCGACAGCTCGTTAGTTTCCCGAAGGACTGCCGAGCTGAGAGGAGCCGATCCCACTGCTGACATTTGGCTGAGAAGGCGGTGACTGCTGCAAGTGAGGAGACAGCAAACCGTCTCCCCCACTGCCAACAGATGCTAGCCTTCGATTGCTGAAACGTTCACGCCGCCTGCGCTCCCTCTCCTCCCAAGTAAGTGAAGGGCGAAGATAAATGCCCCTTTGGAACGGGAAGAAGCGCAGCCGGGGTGCCCGTCTAACAGCATCAGCCTGGAATCGGCTGGCAGGGAGCACAACTTTTACAATAAGTATTTATATAAGTTAAGTTATATAAGTTTTTTATGAAGTTGAGCTTTCTGTGGCTGCTATATTAGACTGACCAGACGGCTCTTGTCACTGCTCAAGGAGCATAATTCCGAATTTTCACAAAGAGGGTTGGATGTTCTTTCACGACAGCGATTGCTTTTATATAATCGTCGCTTAAGGGATGCCTATCAGTGCTGCGTTGTAATACTCCCTTCTCCTAAATTGGAATTCCCAAACTGGACGTGGCTTGGGCTAATTCGACTTAACGGATATACCGAGCTGCACTATCGCATAAATTCGTCGCTGAAAAAGTAACATATCTAACGACTAAAATTTACCGCTCCTGACATATGCGGTCAGTATAGATACAAGAGCATATAAAGTCCAGAGGTAGACATTTGATTGAAATTTTGATTGATAAGTTTCTTTAACGAATTTTTGAAAATAATTTCCGTTAAATCGTTGCATTCGGTTTCGTCTTTATTGATTGGAATGCGAGCTGATGTATTAGGCCGTGGCAAAATTTATTGCCGAAACGGACCGCTTAATTCAAACTGCTGTAACTCAGCTTAAACACAGCTCTATTGTTGATGTAAAAACCACTAGAATCCATACATTATTGCTAACGCATAGACAATGAACCTAATGCTTAACGATAAAAACTTAGATCACAAGAATTAACGAAATCATGGGGGACATATTGAGCATAGGCCAAATTAGTGAACTGTTTCTGACGCAAATGAGAAGCAAGAGCTCGGAAAAGTGAGAGTCAGTGGGGAATGGTTGGGAGAATATAGTGGGTGAGGGGGAGCTCCGATACCTAAATGGGTCAATTTTCGCCAAGTGAATTGTGAGGTGTGGTGCCTTGCCTTGTCCCGCAACAGGAGCGGCCCTCCTCTATTCACCACTGCCGGCCACAATTTTTGCATCTTTTCATACAGTTGGTCTAAATCACAGCAGAGTTTACAACCCTGCTACAAAGTAAGCATAACGTTTTTAGGGTGAAGGTCAGGTTGAGGAAAGGATGTTGGGGGATCATCCCTATCTACTCAGACAAGTCCTTGCTTCCTATTATTGTAAAGGGCCAATTTTTCATCCATAGTTATAATAAAAAAAGTTTCAATTTTGAAGCGAACTAGCAGGTTGGATCAAGTGTCGAAAAGTGCCAGACGCTGCTCATCGGTCAGCTCATGAGGAACCCAATTCGGCATCTTCTTCACCTTGCCGATTCTCGTCAAATGCCTTGCTACCGTACCATGATATACGCCGAGGTCCTCTGCTAACGTCTCCTCAAAGCTTCATCGTCAAGCGACGACCTGCGCCCGCGACGCGGCTTTTCTTCGAGATCAAAACCGCCAGGAGCGAATTTTTTGAAACAGAGCCTCGCCGTTCGTTCGCAAAGATAGTCTTTTCCAAAAACGCTGCCAAGGTTGCCTCTGCCGCAGAATGCCCCAATTCAAATTCGCAAAGTATGATGACCCGATAGTTGCGTCGGTTCATGAATTTACGGAGGCCTGGAAAAGATCGGTTAGAAAAAAAGAAAGCCAAGAGAAAGCGGAACACGGAACGGAAAGACTAAAAACGGCCGAAAACCGGAATTAGGAACACGGAAACGGAAATCCCGCACTTCTCTGGATGGGAGGCTTGGTTGGCCCGGAACCAATAACGGGGTGCGCGTCAGCCAGCGTCTTCTCCAAGTGCGCTACCATGCTCCCCAAAGCTACAGTAAAGCTGCGAAAGTCCAGCCCAAATCATTTTGGGGCGCCGTACATAGTGCGACTTTGTTTTTGGGGTGGGTTAAACTCTTTCTCTCTTTCTGCCTCTCTCTCTCGCTCTTGGTTTGGCAGGGGATACTCTCGTTTTTCTTGTATCCCTTAACAAGTGGTTCTTTCCAGGTGTGGCTTCGAATTTGTAGAGATTCGCGCGCTGTTTCCTTCATAGGAGACCTGCTATAGCTACAGAATAAAATTCTTCAAAGTTTTGAATACTCATTGTTTTATAGTTAAAGGTAAAGTTTCGGTTTCGAATTAATCATGACGAGTTTAACACTCGCTCACTTTTCACAGAGAAAACAGATTTAAATTGTATTTACTTAAAATGGTTAACTGAGTAAAGTGCTCTCCTTACAAACATTGAATCTTGAAATTTGAAGCACGCTTGGAATCAATCACGGAATCGCATCCCAAGGATTGACTTGGCAAAGAAAAACTTCCCCACCTAAAGGAAACAACATCAGAGAGTGAAATTGTATAATTCGCATAAAATTTCAAGCCATTTTATACATACATTTTATATAAAAATAAATATACAGTAAAAATAACCTGTGATATTCGATATTCAAGTTAGCCTTTTTCATGAAATTAAAATTATATTCTATCTGAAACATACGACCCGATACAGGTGAAATTTCGCCACATAAAGTCATCATCACATTCATGCGACTCCCACCCCAATCGGTTAAATCCGAGAAAAAATAGGTATCGCCATTCAAAATGTCGATAACATCGGTCAATATCGTTTTTCATACACCAGCTGTGAAACCCTTCCACTGACCATCATAGCCTGGCCTTCCACTGGCACGCGAATCCTTACCAATGGAAAGAAGACGGCGACATCCTGGACGTGTGCATGGCGCTGTTCCATAAGAAATGGCGCCTGGCGGGCGAGAAGTTAGAAATTTCTCGTAAAAAGTTTTTGGTCATTTTAAAACAGTATGTTTGTGCTGGTGAACTGAAAAACAATCCAAAGAAAGACATACTGATTTTTCCTTGGAGAAAAATAAGGGTCTTCAAGGGTCTCTTTCTCGGAAGGCCCCTTGTTTTTCATGGAAGATGATCGGGCACTATTGTACTTTCACAACTCCACGGGTCGAGGAGAGGTCGAAAAAAAATTTTCGCCCAAACTTCGGCTAGGGGGTTATTTGGGGTGCTGGTCACAAATCTGAGATCCGTTTTCAAAATTACGGCCGATTACGGTAGGTTACGGTAGGTACGGGTGACTAA
The DNA here is from genome assembly GCA_947396885.1 of Heligmosomoides polygyrus polygyrus. NCBI lineage: Eukaryota > Metazoa > Nematoda > Chromadorea > Rhabditida > Heligmosomidae > Heligmosomoides > Heligmosomoides polygyrus. The sequence continues at coordinate 93,544,085 of OX377202.1, forward strand.
GGCTGCCAAGGTCATGATCGCCGATTCCGCCCAAACTTCGCCTATGGGGGTTATATGGGGTGCTGGTCACGAATCTGAGATCCGTTTTTAAAATTACGGTCGATTACGGTAGGTAATGGTCACCGATTGCGCCCAAACTCCAGCGTAAAACGAATAACGAATGTCAGATTCGTGATCAGCATCCCAAACAACCCCCCTAGCCGAAGTTTGGGCGAAGTCGGCGATCATGACCTTGGCAGCCTTAGTCACCCGTACCTACCGTAACCTACCGTAATCGGCCGTGATTTTGAAAACGGATCTCAGATTCGTGATCAGCACCCCAAATAACCCCCCTAGCCGAAGTTTGGGCGAAAAAATTTTTTCGACCTCTCCTCGACCCGTGGAGTTGTGAAAGTACAATAGTGCCGATGATCGTCTTTGGATTTGGAAGATGCTCAGCTTGACTTAAAAAGCGTTATGCCTGCTTACAAGCGTTATGCCTTGTAGAAGAATGCCCAATTTGCTCTCAAAAATGTTCATTTTGACGTGAAAATAGTGCATTTCAATACATTTGTCATTTAGCAGAGTTGTCGATGCCGAACGCAATAGCTTCCGACCATCCCTCAATCAATTCGTCATCCACCCAGCACCCCGCTCCGCAGAGGGATTTCAAAAATTGAGAGTAAAAACTGTTCATCTTAGTAACTTGTTTGAAAAATTAATTTTTACCTGAACCTTTAGATCACACACAGCGATCTGTCGTTTAGCGCGACACTACCCGCGGAGCTGTCCCGTATATGTCCCTGGATGCAAACCCGTGACAACATGGGCAGCGAATGCACTGGTGACCGCACCCTCCTCCGTCAAGTCGCAGACCGTGTGAAGCATTGTTCTGAAGTATTGCTCAACGAAATTCCAGTGATATGGAGCACATCCGAGTTCGTCTTGGGGAGAGCCAACATCCGGCTACTTCACGAGAATTGTTTCCTCTCAGTCGTGCAACATTGCTACCTTGCCAACTGTGAAACCTTTTCGTCAGAGATTGTAATCACATAACACCCATTCTGATAGGCTAAACTGAAGGATAATCGTTATAGCGGTTAGCACTATCGAAAATATCGATCGATATTGATTACATTCAATATGATTATTGAATCGCATTCGAATTAGCCTTTTTCATAAAATTTAAATTATTTTCTATCTGAAGCAGGCAACCCAGACAGGTGGAATTTCGCCACATAAAGTCACCATCACACTCACGCGACTCTCACCCCAATCGGTTAACTCTCAGAAAAATCGATATCGCCATTGAGAACCTCGAGAATATCGATCGATATTATCTGCATTTCACCCGCTTGTGAAGGTTTTGCGTCGAGCATCATAATCCCGATCAATTAAATCTAATCGTAAGAGAAACCGCTAATATCGGTCGGCATCGATTGTCTTCCCCCGATGTGAATCCCTCCTTTTCGCCATAGCAATCACGTAACTCCCACCCCTATCGGTTAAATCCAAGAAAAATCGATACCGACGTTTAGAATATCGACAAGATCGATCGATATTGATCGCTGCTGTCCTGCCCTCCGCCATCATAATGACGTAACTACCATCTGAATCGGGAGAATCATGGAGAAAATCGATATCGCCGTTCATAATATCGATAACGCCGATCGCTATTGACTGCCATTCCCCAACAATAAAGCACTTCCGTCGGGGATTGTAATCACGTAACTTCCACACCGATCGTCTAAACCTTAAAGAAAATCGATATTGCGGTTGGAAAGTATCGATCGATATTTATTGCCTTTCGACTGCTGCGAGGCCGTTCCGTCCAACATTATATGTGTTTATCAATTGAAGGAAAATCGTGACATCCTGGACGTGTGCATGGCGCAGGCCCTATTAAAACATGCGGTTTTGCTCTACTTTAAAATAAACCCTAAATTAGAAATTTCTTATGAAAAATAAGATTTTTATAAATTTTCAAGCAGTGTGTTAGGGACAGTGATCTACAAAAGACCCAAGGAAAGTCATACTACTTTTCCGTTGGAGAGAAATTATTCCAACCCTCTAGTCTCGGAAGAACCCCCATTTTTCTGAATGACAAACATTTTGATCTCATAGACGTTTAGCTTGACTCCAGAAGCGTTGTGCTTGATGGAAAGGAGCCCAATTCGGATTGAAAAGTGTCCAATTTCAATAAAAAGTTGTACATTTGAGCTCAATCATCGGTAAGCAGAATCACCGACCCTGTACGCAATGCCCCAGAACCACCGCGCCATACCCTCACAAGCCAGCACCCCGCTCCGCAGAGGGGATTTCAAAAAATGACGTCATTTGAATTCGAATGGATCTAAGAAAAATCTGAAAGCATTTTTCAAAATAGCTGTTGTATATGGATCTCCCGAAGCCGTTCAGCGCGACACTACCCGCACCCCCGTCCCGTATATCTCCGGGGGCGCGAGCTCGTGATAACATGGACTGCGAATGCGCTAGCGATGACTTGGTGTGGTTGTCAAGCAGAACTAGAGGCAGCGAATTTGGAGGCAGCAGACGTCCTTCTCCCACTGTGTGGAGCATCGTTCAGGAGTCTTGCTCTACGAAATTCCGGTGATATGGAGCAGCTCTGAGTTCGTGGAGGGTAGAGCCAACATCACGCTACTTCAGAAGCACTATTTCCTCCGAGAAGTGCTGTATTGTTCGCCTTCTTGTCCTATGGGAGACTGCTTTAAGAGCGGCCGCACTGATATATACCACTTTCTAATCGGATATTATCGATTTTCGCTTGGGTTCATTGGCTCTCGTTCAGATGTGTCCGTCAAGTGCGCGACAACGGAATTTTTCTTTTTGCCGAAAATTTGCAACACCCCTCCCCTACGGTCTCCGTCTCCGTTTTAACTCTGATATCGTTTTATTTGATTTTTAAAGTCCCTTATAGGTTCTTGTTTTCAGATGTGAGTTCGACACTGAAGAATTTTATAAATTTTCGAGCAGTGTGTTAGGACCGGTGAACTAAAAAAGATCGTAAGAAAGTCATACTACTTTTTCATTGCAGACAAATCACTCCAACCGTCTAGTCTCCCCCCTCCCCAAGACCTCTTCTTCTTTCTGGATGACGACCATTTTGATTTCAAAGTCCTTCAGTTTATCTTCAGAAGCCTTATGCTTCAAAAGTGTCCAACTTGGTGCCCAGTTTGACGGGAAGAAGCACAGCCTCGGTCAGCAAAGTTTAGCCAGCTACTCTCCAGCAAGCCGGCACCCCGCTCCGTGGAGGGGGTTCCAAAAATTCGTTTTGAACGCTGATTGTTCTAAAGATTTTCTGGTAGCAGTCTTTGGATGACATGACTTCAGCGCTGCACCACCCGTGGAGTTGTCCCGTATACCACCCGGGTCGCAAGCCCGTGATAACATGGGCTGGGAATGCACTGGCGATGACTTGCTCTGATTGTGAAGCAGATCTAGAAGTAATGAACTGGAAGGCAGCAGACATCCTCCTCCATCACGTCACAGACCGCGTGGAGCATCATTCAGCAATATTG
>OX377202.1:93547802-93600538 GCA_947396885.1 Heligmosomoides polygyrus polygyrus
TCACTACCTGTATTCTGTCTGCTATGATGGTGAGTGTTTTACATTTTGCTCAATTTGTTATTCGAGATTTCCGCGAGTAGCTGTGAGCAACTAAGCGATCTGCCACACATGCGGAAATGTTTTTAAATGAGACAATATCTGCTTCTTTTACATTTTGACAATTTGTCACGTATTGTTTCATGGCTCAGGTATTCAGTTAGCATGTGATATTACATCTTATTTCCTTCTCTCATTTCCCTTCTAATTAGGCAATGTAGGTGGCTCGCGGATGGCAAGGGCATGCAACCCGTCGGGACCTTAGGGTAGGTTCGTAGCCGCAATGGCCTCGTATACTGTCGCGTGCGCTACCACAGGGCCTTTCGGGTCAATCTGAGTCCACGAGCCACACCCCTTGTTGGCTAAGGATGAAGGGATCTTCAGTTGCGCTGCTGTGAACGATACTACCTGCTGCTTGGTGCTGCTCTCATTTGTCTCAATTCTTTCAAGTCTCTATCTTTCTACTTCCCATAACCCAACCCCAGTATACGACTTTGTCAGGGCTTCCACTGGTAGTCACGAGTTTATTTGACGTCGTGAACCCAGTATAGTCTATGACAGAGAAGTTAATTGTCTGAACCATATTAGGAGATGGTAAGTGTGAAAGGTCATATTCTGTAATTTATGGATGTCGTGATTTATCTTTGAGATGGAAATCCGTTTAATACGATGTGATATAGGAGCACTCCTTACAGATGTCGAGGAAGAATGCAGTGCAGTTCCAGGAGAGGGAGTTGACTGTGCTTATGGACCTATACGTAAAAAACTATGCCAAATATCATGGCAGCTTTAGTGCAGGTGAGTTCTTCCCAACTTCGTCTATTGTTTTTACACTTTACTGAATAGGTGGCAAAGTTGGAAAGGGCGTCCGCGAGACGCTGCACGAGGCTTGGGCGGAGGCTGTTAGCAGTCTGGGTGTTGCCTCTCGAACGAAGCTGCAGATAGAAGAGAAGATTAAGAACGAGCGGAAGAAGGTGGAGAAGTTCCTTATGGAAGAGGTTCGGATTTCTGGTTGCACTATTGTTGCACCTCCCAGTCTTGCTTCGAACCAAAAAAGACTTTTAGAAGGCAAGAATAGGAGGAACAGGAGGAGGGCGACCTGTCGTTGCGCCGCTCCCTTCATACTTAGATCCGTTGCTGCAGCTGATGACAGATACGCATGAAGCAGGGAACCCAGCTCTCAGTAAACATCCACTCTTGTTTATTTGCGAACAATTTATCACTTGTAAAGGGTATAAGCAAATAATCTATATTCAGTGGACACAGTAGCGGATCGCCCTGAGGATCAGCAGCGTGTAAATAGGTACGCCAGAAAGTTATGATTCTCCAAACCTATGCTACAAATTGTTTTAGAAAGGGATTCCACTCCATCAATGTCGGCGCTATTGCCGACTTAGATCTAAAGTTCATATGGCTGAACGTCGCCTTCCCAGGGAAAACGCACGACTCAAGGGTAAGAAACTGATATCATGTTTCAATATTCTACATATCTTTATTAAGGTATTCCGTTCGGATGGTCTGTATGAAGACCTGCAGCGTGGAAGGAAGCGTGGCGTCCTCCTTGGTGACAGCGCGTATCGCTTAGAGCAATTCTTGCTGAAGCCCTACCTCGGAGACAGGAGGACAGAAGCACGTGAGTTGGACGTTGGAGCATTTCATATGTATCGATTCAGATGCTAAAAATGAAGTTCAAATTCAGAAGTGCGCTTCACTGAGGCGCTGCAGAAAGGAAGAGTTTGCGTGGAGCGCGCATTCGGGGCGCTGAAGAGGCAGTTCCTGGCGCTACACACGGAGCTGCAGTGAGTCTTGGCAGCAACATAGATGTGAGGCGGCAATTTCTACACATATCCTTTAGATATAATCCCACCACAGCGGGGAAGATTATAAATGCAGCGGTGTGTCTCCGCAACCTCTGCATCCTCACGAATGAGGCTGCATTCGACTCGGTTGAAGGATCAGCAAGCGACTATGGTGACGCTGGAGACGCTGGAGACGCACAATACAGCGGAAGTCGAGAAGACGGAACGGTGCGGGACTATGTGGTTCAACGATACTTCTTGAGCCAGCCGAGAATATAGTTTTTTTCAATTACTGCATTGAAATGAAATAAAATGTGGAAATTTGTTGTTGTTGTCTCATTTAAAAACATTTCCGCATGTGTGGCAGATCGCTTAGTTGCTCACAGCTACTCGCGGAAATCTCGAATAACAAATTGAGCAAAATGCAAAACACTCACCATCATAGAAGACAGAATACAGGTAGTGAATATAGTTCAGCGTCTAATAAGAGAATATCAGCAGTGAGTAGGAGTGCAATCGGAATTTTGATAGTAGGGCAATGTGGTGGGGAGAAAGGAATGAGGATGAAGAAATCTTTTGCTGAGCGCATCAGCTAACAGCGAAACCAAGCAGTCACATTTGCTGCTGGGAAGTCACTGCCACCGACACTAGCAGCACCGTATTCAGAGGAAATGAAATGTCAAATGTAAGTTAGGGCGAGGGGGGAAGGGGGAGGAGAGGGAGGGGTGGAAACTAGTAGTATAGCAGGTAATGGAGAAGGGCGCAATGTGGCTCGGGGGGGGGGTCACCGCCCTACTCAGTGTTTGTCCGCCTTAGTAAAGGATACGTGTGTGTCAAATTACATCGGAAATGGCCTACCTCAGTTCACTGTAGGGGTAGAACACACCAGTGCTGCAAAAAAATTCCGGTTTCAAAAAGCACAAACCGTTGTGTAGGGGGTTACCCCCCCCCCCCCCGAGCCACATTGCGCCTGGAGAAGCAATGGAAAATGTGGGCCTACATGGCTGACAATGGGTGCCATCCACCACAGTAGCCTCCATAGACAACATTTGCCTAGGAGAGCTGAGGTGGCGGACGGGCATAGTCCACCCACGCAAATCGTAAAATACGATTTGCGTGGGTGGACTAGGCTCATGGTGGCCCAAGCCGACCCACAATGCCACTAAAGGAACACCTCACTTAAAAGCAAGTGGCATTGTGGGCCGCCATGGTCCACAGAGCCTAAAAAACGGTGACATGCAATAGTAATAGAGAAAACAAAAGTTAAAGCAACTCACCGTGGGAGCGACGGAAGACGGCGAAGGACGACGGCGACTAGGCGCCCCAGCCAGGCATTGATTTTGCGGCTGGCGGCCAGGCTGGCCACGGGCCAGCGGAGGCATGCACTGGGTCAGAAATTGGCCGCGGAGCAAAACCCTCGCCTCGGCCGTCATGAATCAGAAAACGGGGGTAGGTTCGGGGAAAGCGGCGGGTAAATGGCCGTCGAGGTAAGTGGGGGTAGAATTTACCTCCGGCCGCGTTCATGAATCCGGCCCCAGGACTCAGGGAGGTATAAGGAGGACTCAATGATGTGAATAGGCCACGCCCCTTCCCTGGCAGACGGGGGTCCCGCATGGTCCCCTCGCGCCTGACCGCGCCTGGATTGACACACGCCGGTGCTTACGGGCATGCTGGAGTGCACCCGATTGTAGTGACAGACACAAGCCCCACGCGCTACCCAACAACTACCCCAAAACACACCATTACCCCAACATGGCGAAACCAGCAACGAACATACATAACACCAATACCAATACCGACAATGTACGATTGGAAAACTCACCACTTTCCTCGTCGTGTGCAGCGCAATAGATAATTTTTTTTCCACGTTTATTCCATATACCGGCATACCCGTGCGGGAGTTTGCATACTGGCTATCGGGACCCCATTAAGCCACCACTTAGAGCCCCCGCAACCCAAGGAGGACAGAAGAACGCCCTCTCGGGTGAACAGTGGTGTGTGGGCTCGGTGGTGCTCGGCCGTCAGGCTGACACCTGCCCTCTTTATTTTTGGTGTCGTTGCACATAATATTTACGTCTGAACATATAATAAACTAATACAAGGACTGAGCGTTTTGTTCGTAAACTTATACTGCATAAAATAAAATGGAATAACAAGTAATAACACCGGGCGTTCAACCGCTACACTGTCGAACACAGTGGGCGCTCGGAGTTATTATACAAGGCTAGGCCAGCCCCATCCAGGTTCGCCGTCCTCCCTGAAGTGCAGCCGGCCGTATTGCATGGCGAGGAGCGGCAAGGCCCCGCTCAGAGAGTCCCCGGGATGATGGTAGAAGCGGGCTCACAAGTTTGGCGCCCCAGAGCCGCGCCCGCGCAGCCACTCAACGTGACGACGGAAGTATAGAATCGACTTGGCGGGGGACGGCTCTCAGGAGCGCCTCATCGGGGTCCTAAGCGTGTACGATAGCCCGCGGGTGTTTGAAATAGAAGGGAACGGGCTATCGCATTCGCGTCACTCTCGCCGACAAAAAGAAATTAGTCTCCCGGGGCTTCTACCGAATCCTGTCTTGCCGCATGTGGTTTAAGGCCTTTTGGATTGAATGGACGCCGGCTGCAGCACAGGTGAAACGAGCTAACTCCTCCGGAAGCTTACGACCCAGGCCCGAACGCCCAGGAGGAAATGCGCTGGGCGCTGGAACGGTCTCGTCCTGTACTGACTAACAAATACCGTGGGTCACAACAGGAACTCAAATCCTTTAACTGCTACCTGTAATGCCTCCTAGAATTGACCAATACACAACTGAGAGGCTTCTTACCTACTATGTGATCTACAGGGCTGTGATTGAACTCCGTGAGAATTATGGGTAACTGCTATTATGAAAAACACTACGCTATACACTCCTACTAGATAGCTAAACAGTTTACAACAGAACAACCACCGGGATCGCCACGACTGACAGGAAATGAGTACATGTAGAATGAGTGCAATGAATCATATTGAACAACACTGAAGTGACTGCGATACAATGCTTGCGTACTCACACATCGCCGGTTCCGCCGTGAGGGCGTAGTTCCGCCATTTGCTCAGCCCATCTGAGCCTGTCCATGCTGGGAGAACATCCGTGGGCTAGCTCTGGAACCGCTCGTCGTTCCCTGGGACTGGCGCCTGCTGCTGAAGCAAACATGCGAGACAAGCAGCGCCGTTCTGTAATGCCTAACTGAAAGATTAGCTCAAATAAAATATTACAAGTTACGAGAAAACTATAATGAGTAAACCAAAATTAAAAGGATTGGCTTAAGATTTTGGCGCCCGTAGAGCTGATCGTCTCCCTGTCGCCATGGGGCGTGCCGTCTTCGCGGGCCGGTGTTGGTGTCGATCGTCGGCCTTGGCGTGATCGTCTTCCCTCTGTTCCACATCGTCGACTTGCCGTTCGACCCGGTGGAACCTGAATAACTGCATTGCGTAAACAATTAAGTCATTATGTAAAGAGGAACTCAGTGTGGGATAGATGGCGGCATTGTCGATCGCTCGGACTCCCTTCCACTTTCCGCATCCTTCGAACGCCTCTGTGAAGTGCCTAACCCATTTCTTATCTGCAATGACTAATAATCATGAGTAATGACAGCATGACTGGAATAACTCGGTACTACCTGTAGTGAGTGATTACCTTTTTTAGGTTATATCCCTACTGCAGTGGGGATATAACTCAAAAACCTAGAGATCCATCGCGATCGTGGTCTGGCTCCTCCTCATCGTGGCACCGCTTGCTGCTTCCCTCTTCAGGAGACGGCTCTCGCCGTTCCGACAAAGATGTCGTTGTAGGAGCCGGATCAGGGGCAAGAGTGGGATTCAATTTTTGCCGAAAATTTACGACCTCTCCCTTCAGGAACGGATTTGGTATGACCCCCTAGTTTCCATCACTGTCTTGTTTCTTTTCTCCATTATTTTTTTAATTTTTCAACTTATTTTTGTACCCTCTAATAACTTATTCATTCCAGGTGCGATTTCGACTCCAACGACGAACACGTGGAAATTGGCTCGTAGCTTCCTCTACAGATGATCTTCATTCATTGTATGTGTAGATGACTTTCTTGATTAAAGCAAAAAGAATTAGCTAACGTTTAGAATCTCTGATTGTTTACAGTTAAAAATAAAAACCTTTTCGGATTGTGCTCGAATTAATCAGGAATTTATATATTTTCCGACTCTTATGAACACGACAGAGATATGAGAAGTGAAAGACAAATTGAATACATTTTTTTTATTTGCCTGAAGAACCATTCCAAGAATTTTTGAGCCGTAAAAGTGGTCATGGATTCAGATTCGAACTTCTCTCCTCCAGGAATTGCTGGATTCTGCGCGCCTCTTCTTTAAGCTCATCGACAGCCTAAAAATGCAAACAATTTTACAGGACATACTTGAAGTCGTATACTCTCTTCATTTCTATCACTCACATTCTTCACGTCTTCGAACTGTAGTCCATACGCTTAAGTACTCCCCTCGCGACGTCTCTGGAAAACATAAATTCTTCGTTCGTATCTCTCAAAATCTTCTCGATCGCAGATATGTTTTTCCTTACACTCGTAATTTTGAGCCGCAACGTACGACATCGGAGCTAAAAAACAAGCGATTCCAACCGTAGAACAAAATTTAGATAGGACATAGAAAAAATTTCCACAGAATCTTTGAGCCTAGGGTTTTCGTCCGAGTACTAATGCTGAGCCATCCTATAACCCATTTCTTTTTGATTAAATAAAATTTCCAAACAAAAATAGATGGAGTTTCGAACATCTAATGAAACCATTACAGCACAAGTTTTGTTTTCACATGTCATTTTGATAGAATTTAGAATTTGTAGGCCCCTCCTCTTTCCAATTGTAGTATTCAATACTAAGCCCTCTCATCCTCAACTCCTTGCACAATAGGCGCAGCTTGCTTAAACCACGGTCACGCTCCTGAAATTAAACTAACGTACTGCTTAGGTAATACGACTTCTATCTAAAGAAAAGTCCACTAAAAATATACGATTGTTTACCTCCAGCAAACTGGTAAAATTTGCCATTCTTCCCTTTTGCCTCCATTTCAAATCATATAGCCCACCTTTCCTGAGACTCTCAATATCGCGTAGTCGCTGGAATTCTCTCGCTTTTATTCACTTAATTCCATTTGTACCGCTAACAATTTCTTGTTTATATCGTGTTTACTGGAAACATTATTTCCAAATAGATTGGTGCAAAATAAAGAGAAAAAGGAGTGGGACGCACCTCGACGCATGACTCATGAATATGTTAGACGTGACAAATGTCAACAAATTTAAAGAAGTTAATATCGATGTGTTACAAAAATGAGTACTGTAGGAAAACACTACAATTTGTTAGAAAAACCATGAATTTTGGAAAGCACAAGAGATCTAGGAAGGGTAGCAAAAAAAGCAACTCCAGTAAACTAGTTGGGTAGACGAGGATGAGGAAGACGTGCAAGAGATCTGTGGCCAGCCAGTAGTGCAAAAAGAAACATAAAAAAGGTAGTTCAATGAAGGGAGCTGTTAAATTGCTTTTTTTAAAAGCAATAAATACATACATATATACGTAAACATGTATGCGTATAATGTATAACCAATATATAACAATAATAGATATTATATAAACAATAAAAATATAAATGTAGGTAAACATTTATTTATTCATATCACTCGTAGGTGCGCTCAAATCGAACGAAGCGGAACCTGTAACACTAATAGAATCTACCACTATATAATTGAGTTAGCTCCCTGCCTGTAGGTGATGAGGCGTATCTCACTCAGGTTGGAAACCTGGCTGAGATACGCCTCGTGGAGCCACGCGCATTCTCATGGAACCCTTTGCGACGCCTCTGCGTACCTCGCGCGGGCAACGTTTGCCGTTCAACATGGGATGTTGTTGCAGCAGAGGACGCGTAGCCTCCTCCTGCTTGACACAACGGCATCTGCGCGCGTTTCTGAGTGCCTGAATCCAGAAGACGGGTTCCCTTCGTTGCACCACAACCTTCTGGAGTCAGAAGAGGAGACGCCGTCGTCCTAGACGAGGGATCGCATTCAGAATTGAGCATGAGATGCTGCTGCAGCAGAGGAAGCGCAGCCTCCTCCTGCTTGATATACAATGGCGTCTGCGCGCGTTTCTGAGTCCCTGAATCCAGAAGACGGGTTCCCTTCGTCACACCACAACCTTCTGGTGTGAGAAGATCAAAAAGAAAGGAAGCAGAGGTCACATCATCGTCGTACGACGACCGGTCGCATGCAGAACTCAGCATTATCCCATGTTGAACGGAAAAGTTTACCCGCGCCAGGTACGCCTCTGCGTACCTCGCGCGGGCAACGTTTGCCGTTCAACATGGGATATTGTTGAAGCAGAGGAAGCGCACCCTCCACTGCTTGACACAACGTCGTCTGCGCGCGTTTCTGAGTGCCTGAATCCAGAAGACGGGTTCCCTTCGTTGCACCACAACCTTCTGGAGTCAGAAGATCAAAAAGAAAGGAAGCAGAGGTCACATCGTCGTCGTACGACGACCGGTCGCATGCAGAACTCAGCATTATCCCATGTTGAACGGAAAAGTTTACCCGCGCCAGGTACGCCTCTGCGTACCTCGCGCGGGCAACGTTTGCCGTTCAACATGGGATATTGTTGAAGCAGAGGAAGCGCACCCTCCTCCTGCTTGACACAACGTCGTCTGCGCGCGTTTCTGAGTGCCTGAATCCAGAAGACGGGTTCCCTTCGTTGCACCACAACCTTCTGGAGTCAGAAGATCAAAAAGAAAGGAAGCAGAGGTCACATCGTCGTCGTACGACGACCGGTCGCATGCAGAACTCAGCATTATCCCATGTTGAACGGAAAAGTTTACCCGCGCCAGGTACGCCTCTGCGTACCTCGCGCGGGCAACGTTTGCCGTTCAACATGGGATATTGTTGAAGCAGAGGAAGCGCACCCTCCTCCTGCTTGACACAACGTCGTCTGCGCGCGTTTCTGAGTGCCTGAATCCAGAAGACGGGTTCCCTTCGTTGCACTACAACCTTCTGGAGTCAGAAGAGGAGACGCGTCGTCCTAGACGAGGGATCGCATTCAGAATTGAGCATGAGATGCTGCTGCAGCAGAGGAAGCGCAGCCTCCTCCTGCTTGATATACAATGGCGTCTGCGTGCGTTTCTGAGTCCCTGAATCCAGAAGACGGGTTCCCTTCGTCACACCACAACCTTCTGGAGTCAGAAGATCGAAAAGAAAGGAAGCAGAGGTCACATCATCGTCGTACGACGACCGGTCGCATGCAGAACTCAGCATTATCCCATGTTGAACGGAAAAGTTTACCCGAGCCAGGTACGCTTCTGCGTACCTTGCGCGGGCAACGTTTGCCGTTCAACATAGGATGTGGTTGCAACAGAGGAGATGATTTAGTAAATGTTGCCTTTTTGGTGTTCTATGAATAAAATGGTTTTGAAGAGCACACGTACTTTTTGTGTGAACAAAGTTTAAGCCTATGACCCCGCGAAGCGGGCAAGTGCGAGACACGCCGTTAGGCGTGTCGTAGCACTTGTCACAATATAATGCTTATTGATCCTATTCGCCGAAGTTAGTTAATAAATATCAGATGTGTTACAAAATGAGTACTGTAGGAAAACACTACAATTTGTTAGAAAAACTAGTTTTGTTCATTTGAATGAAGGCAAAAAATCGTAGCAGGTCAAAGACATCACTAATGCGGAGAGAAGTAGAGTGAGTAAAGCAAGGTGAATGATGAGAATTATTTCGGTGCATATATGATTGATGTATACCTATGTGACGATGATTTGAATGACTGATGTATTTTTCTTGTCTTTTTGTTTTTTTATTTTTTTATTTTGTTTTTTTTTCTGTGCCGATGTTCGGAAGCGATGATTTAACAAACGGCAGACAAAGGAAGGGATGGGGTGAAAGAAGATAGAAGGCGAGACGTTGTAAGATGACAGCAGAGAAGCCTCGAGGTCGTTTAATTTAAAAACGGCGCTGCAGGATGACAGCAGAGAGGACGCCTTTTTCTACGTGATGGAGAGGAGGAGGCAGCCGAGAACACAAACTGAGAAAGCCCACAAGCACTGTATAATTTATAATTGGACTAAAAGTCCTTCTAAGTTGGAAATTCCCATGAACAGGCTGAATCGACCTCTGCTCGATCGTGCGCCGACGTCATTGAAACGACTTCACAAAAGGCCATAACTCGGTAAGTTTTTCGAATTAAAAAAAACCGATAATTTTTTAAAAACTTGATAATAAGCGCCTTTTCACCAGATAAAAATCTGATTTTAAAAAGTAGGTCTTCATACGGGGCGGGTGCCTTCGATATTCGAGTGAAAAATTGAAGTGATTTTGTATAAATAATCGTAACTCGGTAAGCTTTTAAAACTAAAAAAAAGTTTTTAGAAAATTAAAGAATAAGCGCTTTCGAACCATATAGGAATTAGTTTTCAATAGGTAGGTCGTTATACGGGGCGGTAGGGGTTTGATTTCTGGACTATTGTTGCAGAAATACGTGCCAAAAATCGAACCCCCCGCGCCGTATGAAGACCTCTTCTTTAAAAACTGGTTTCTATATGATTAGAAAGCACTTTTGCTTTATTTTTCAAAAAGCCATAGGAATTTTTGAATTTTAAAAAAATGAACCTAGTTATGATCAACTTTGTGAAGAACTTTTCGTAGACACTGATCGGTTGTGCACCATCGACATTGGAGTGATTTCACAAAATTGATCATAACTCGGTTCGTTTTTTGAATTTTAAAAAAGCCAATAGCTTTTTGAAAACTTAATAATAAACACTCTTCAATGGTTGTAATTAGTTTTCAATAGAGAGGTCTTCATAGGGGCGTGGGGGTGGTCTTCCTAGGGGCGTGGGGGATTTTTGGTCGATGCGCTTTCTATTAGGCAACTGGCAACTAATTTCGTGGACTCTCAAGCGCCTTCCACAAAAGTGTTCATAAACAAATAACAAATGAAAGTTTTCAACCAAAGTAAGATCTGTTGGAACGCAGGACTGCTTCCCATTTATCAGCTAGCTGGCCCATCCCACAGCTGTAGAATTCTTGTGCTTTTGAAGCTAAGAATCCATGGAGGTGCATTTCGACATGGTCCACATTAATAAATCGTCCTCCAACCAAGAAGTGCTGCAGCGAGCTATGAAGGTGCTAGTCATTTGGCGCACAGCCTGTGCTGTAACGTGGGTGAGTTAGACACTCCCAGCCAAGGTCTTCGATTTTTTGAAGCTCCCGATTCGTGACGTGTGCTCTGGCGTTGTTTTGCTGATAGATAATTCCGCTCCTGAAAATTTGTCTGAACCGATTCCAGCGGAGTTCAGCCTGCGCGCGGCCAGGTTGAGAAGAGTTGATTACAGCATTAATGCTGGAACCGTTCTTGACGAGCTCTCAGAAGTCAATACCTTCTTTACACCACCAAACGGAGGGAACGTAGCGAACCGGACGCCTCAAAAATAGAAGACCTTGACTGGGAGCGTCAAACTCATCCACCTTACAGCCCAGACCTTGCGCCGAGTGACTACCACATTTTTAGTTCGGTGCAGTACTTCTTGGTTGGAAGACGATTTAATAATGTGGACCGGGTCAAAATGCACCTACAAGGATTCTTGGCCTTAAAAGCACAATAAATCTATGGCCGTGGGATAGACCAGCTACCTGATATATGGGAAGCACTTCTGTGTTCCGAGGGATCTTATTTTGATTAAAGATTGTCATTAGTTATTTGTTAATAAATACTTTTGCTAAAGATTCTTGAGAGTCCACGAAATTAGTTGCCAACCTAATATATATACATAGAATTTAATTTAAGTTGCTTGTTTAAAAATAATTTATTTCTATTTGCAGATTCTAGACGAGGTTTTCATGGTCACAGTGTGGTGGTCGGCGGCTGGTGTGATCCATTACAACTTTTTGGCACCAGGCCAAACGATCGCAGCAGAGCCCTACTGTAAGGAAATCGACGAAATGCACCGAAAATTGCATCAACTTCAGCTAGCATTGGTTAACAGAGGAGGCCCGATTCTTTTGCACGATAGCGCCCGCCCACACGTTTCACAAATTGCTACTTGAAGATTGAACGAATTAAGGGTTGAAGTCCTGCCTCACCCGCCATATTCTCCAAACTGACTACAAATTTTCAAACACTTTCAGAACCTTGCTGTAAAACCTTCACCAATCAGGACCAACCAAGTCAAATGGCTTTCGTGGATTTTATAGAATCTCGACCACCTCATTTCTTCGCTGATGGAATAAGTCAACTGGCGTCGGATTTATCAACGAATTACATAACTTTAACGGAGAATTGTAAGCGAAAAATTCAGATAACGCGGCTTATCAAACGATATGATGAGCGATAAGCCGCGTTATCTGAATTTTCGCCTACAATTCTCCGTTAAAATTACGAAGGCCGTTGGTGAATCCGGTCCCTGGTGGCCCGTTGGTAAAATTGTGTTGAATCGAACTGTGCTTATTTCATCTAAATCCGATAAGATTTGAGAAGTTATGGTAATTCGAAGTGGAGTACTCAAAACGCTGAGAACTGCGAAATCACAGCTGAGGGCAAGGGTTCTTGTTAACAGAACTGTTTCCGCCTTCAAATCTATTTCCAAAACCAATCTTCTCACCTTCCTTTCTAACGTAGTTTATTGCATTAATAATCAATTATTTGCCAAATTTGCTTCTCGTTGCAGCAGGCATACGTACTTCTATATTGGACTGCTAAACGCACAACGCAGTCGCACTTTTTCTCATCTCCGATGACATCAAAGAAGAGATCTGTCATTCATAGTCAATCGTTCTAGGAGAACAGGCTGGACATGACTTGGTGTTGTTTATTACAACCGACGTCCGTTCGCTGGTCATCCACCTAATTTCTTCAATGATCAGTTATCGACTTGCTGCCCCTACCTGTTGCTCGTTTCATTCACTGATTCAAAACACTCCCATATTGTCACTTTTCGATGATTTAGAAAGCATCGCTATCCGGGATGACTAACCGACTTCATCTTTTCATCGCGGCACTTTCACTGGCCGTCCTCATGATATCCTTCTGTGAGGGTAAGGTACCACTTTCACGTCAAATTCAGCACTTTTCACGAGAAATCGGTCACTTTCCACTTCAAATTAGACAACCTTCTACACCAACTTGACGCTTCAAAGTGAATATCTTTCGCATCAAAACAGATTTCTTGCATTTTAAGATTGAAACTCCCTCTGGACGACCAGAATAGTTTTCTGAAAGAAAATCTGGTATAACTAACTTTCTCTAAAAAGTTTTTAATTCACCTGCCCAAGGGTCCAACTTGATGAGCGGTATTTCCAAGATTATTCCTAATAGTTTACTGAATTGTTAAACTTGCTGGTTTTTGCATTGAGGTGTTGAATCATTTACCATACCTTTAGCAGGTTAGTAACGATTTTTATCCCTTATTACCTGAGTGGCTATCCACGTGCAAAGAAATAAAATGGTGTACGGCATTTAACGGCTGTTTTAATGGTCAGGTTATAGGGCGGTACAAGTATGTTTTATTGCAATCAAAACTTTAGCACAAGTTTGAGCTCGCCCCTGCTTTGGTTCTGGGTTAGCTTGCCTTGCAGTCTTTCTCAACTGGCCACGCGGTTGAATACCCCAAAAATAGGAAACTATATATTTATTTCCTAAAATCTGCCTGAAATGAAGGTTGGTTAACCCTACTGACTTCTTCTGCTTAGATCCGATCCTAAAATGTCGAACGGAAATTGAAGGTCCTTCGTCCAAAATTTGTTAGGAGATCCGTAAAATCTCCCCATATTCAACTACAAATAAGTATTGAGGGACTAGTGAGATCTATAGGAATAGGAATGAAATATCTTTAGACATTATGGAGTTTCGTGTCCTCTTGAGATCCTCTTAATGCCGTCGGTCGAAGGCTAGCTACTAGTAATGAGGTCGAAGGGACGTTGAGCTATTGAATCCAGGTAGACTGCCATCTCGGCTTCTCGAAGTGCTTTTATTCGATCTGGCATCGAGGCTAAGATAAGAATTGTCAGCATAATCTCTCTGTATATTTTTTGCGTTTCGCGGCAGGTCATAAGGTGTTACGAGTATGTTTTATTGCGACTAAAACTCTAGCCGAAGGTGGAACTCGAACCCGCGCTTCCTGCTGACCGGGAACGCCGCTAACCACCACCACCGGCGCTGATTGATCGATCGCAACACCGACGAGTTCGACCTGGTTTTAGTTTCGGTCGCGCAAAGGTCAGCCAAATTTCAACACCTCCGGTCTAGGATGTTTTTCTAGCATAGTTATTGGTGCAGGAGAAATCATGCTCATCTAATCCATGACCACCAAACAACCATTTCATCATTATCTCGAAAAGCACACAGCGTCCTGAAAAAAGACCCACTTACGACGTCCTTTGCCCTTTTTATTTGCCACTATCGGTGAGCGGTTCAACTGCCCGACGTTATCTATTGATTTGAAATTTTGAATACTTAGAAGGATGTCTAACTCTGTATTATAAACTGTTGTTCTCTGTTTGACTACTATCAAAGCTGCCAGAAGGATAATATACGGCAATACAATCCCTTTCTGAAAGATGGAATGCATGGTTGGCCTGAGCAAAAAATCCGACCCAAAAACTTGTAATCTGGAGAAGCTGAAAGCCGGCGCCTCTTTCGACTGCGCTACCATGCATCTATGTATAACGCTGTAAGCTATAACAAAGCTACCAATTCCCATTTATAAGGAGTGCATTTAAACTAGAGAGGACCAAATAATAGTAATCCATTAGGAATAGAGGAAATATGATAGCGTTAATTAACCCAAGGAATGGGCCGCGCACTCTACCTCTATATGATAACGTGGAGGCAACCTAAGGACCTCTTTGACCTATACTATCCCCTACTGCGGCCAGCAGATAGAGAAGTCGATGTTTCAACCTCCTCGGCACGTCAACAATCAGCGGACGCAGAAGAAGTGAAAGACTTGGTTGTCCTGCGCGGGAATCCGAACCAACAACATTGAATCAGAGTGCGCGCAACAGCCAGCGCCCCTCCAACTGCTCTACCCCGCACCCATTTATGGACTGTCTGTACATTAATAATGATTCAAACCAGGTTCTCCTCACCAGGGAAGGGTCTCAGGCGTAGGTCTGAACGGGAGAAATGGATAGCACTGCGAGAATCTCAACCCTTCATGAAGTAGAAAAACATGTTTCGTTTTTTGGTGAGTCCTTAAATCTAAAAAGCTACGGCTCCTCGAAGTGGGGCGGGGGCGGTACGGTGGCGCAGCGTGAGCACGTGCCCACGTGTATGCGTGCGCGCGCTGTTGTATGGGACGCGGCGAAATGCTCTGCGGCAAGCGAGTCGGTGGCTCAGCAGAGTGTGGGGCTACTTTGCAAGTGCTAGGTTAGATGTTCGACTCCCGTGCTATCCAGCATTTTGCAGTTTTTCATGATGGTAGCCTTCTTTACCAGTTTGCTTCCTGCACATTTCCTACATATTTATTTCACTCTAAATTGTCAAATAAGGACCAGATTCGTACTCATCGCGAGGTTTGGGCAAAAACGGTGACTATGACCTTACCATTAATCACCTTACTACTCCAGGGTACTACGGAAAACGGATGTCAGATTCGTGATCACCATCCCAAATAACCCCCTGGGAGAACTTTGGGCGAAATCGGTGATTATGACTTCGACGGCCCTAGTCACCCGTACCTACCGTAACCTACCGTAAGGTGCGGATTATACTTCGCCGCGGCGCGACGCGATGGCCGCGCAATGAGGCCAAATTGATCGATCGCGTCGCACAATCAATATGGCCACTATAAGTGGCGTCGCGTCGCGCCGCGACGAAGTATAAATGGGGCCTAATAAGAGTTGAAAAACGGATGTCAGATTCGTGATCAGCACCCCAAATAACTCCTCTGGGAGAAGTCTGGGCGAAGTCGGTGATTATGCCCTCGGCAGCCCTATTCACCCGTACCTGCTATAACCCGTACCTGTTGGAAGGTAATTGTTTAACATTCGCTGAGAAACACAAAACATTGCATAATGTGTAGGAAGTAAGCTGATTTAGACTGCCATAAGGCTCGACTTTCACGACACTACCTTGACGACTTTTCGCCCAACCCTCGCCCAGGAGGACTATTTGGGGTGCTGATTACGAATCTGGCATCTGTTTTTCAAATTTCGGTTGATTACTGTAAGTTATGGTGGGTACGGGTGACGGTGCAATACTGTTCCTCCAATTTCGAAGGCCCGTAGCTCCTTGGGTTCAAGGACTCAGCAAAAACGAAACATGTTTTTCTACTACATGAAGGGTAGAGATTCTCGCAGTACTATCCATTTGCTCCATTCAGACCTACGCCTGAGACCCTTCGCTGGTCAGTATATTAAAATATAACGTTTAGGCAAGAAATCCTGGGAGAGCACGCGTTTTTCCAGTGCTGGCAGTGCAGAAAACCACCACGGTAGGTTGAAAGTGTTGAAAGCGTTATTTGGATCTTGGCTTAACTATTTCAGAATGTTCAATAATGTTAGGCATTTTCAGTAAACAAGGAATCACGCGGATCACTGTCTTCAGATTTCAGGTTCCACGAGGGTGGTGAGTTACATTCCTGGCAGGGTCTCTGTTTTTGCTTTCTTAAACGTAATTTTTTAAAAGTCAAGCAATGGTTTTGAGCTACGACGACAAAAATATAGGCATAAAGCGGTATTGATAAATTTTATGATATTTTTCCTGTACAATTTTTAAGTAATTGTGTCCCTGCATATTCTTCTGAAAGAAAGGAAGAAAAAATCAACCTTTTCATCGTATTACTGCCGCAAGGGATTGCGTAGGTTAGGAATCATTCTCTTTCTCTCATTTACGTTTACGTTTACATTCTCTTCCTGGTAAAAAATAGGATATCATACACCATTTTCACGTCAAATTTGACACCTTCCAAATCAAGTTGAACACTCTTCTAAGCCAGCGTTAAGACTTTAGAAATCAAAGCGAACGTTCCAAAACCCAAATGACCCTTAGGACGAATGAACTACATACTAAAAAAGATGGTTGGAGCAATTTTTTGTTCAAGGAAATTCTGGTATAACATCCTTTGAATTTTTTTTACTTTGCCTGCCTTACCCATACGTGTGATTTTGTAAAAAAAAATTTCTTTTGAGGAAAAAATGGTAAATTAAAATTTGCTCGTAGTCATGGCAAATATGCAAGCATATAGTGCATTAAAAGATAAGACCGCGCTATACATTCAAAAAGTTCGTTGCAACTTTTATTTGATTGACAGTGTAAATACATTGTACCACTTTCATGAACCATCAAGGTGAGGATATGTGTGTTCTTTATGGTTGTTTTTGTTGTAACGTTAACAAGTGTCAAACTCCATGCAAACAAAAATTTGATCTGTCCTAGTCGGGGGGGGGGCACATAACTAAAAGTATGTAACAAAATGAATTGAGACTTACCGAGCTGTCCCTATAGAACGAGATGGAACCTAAAAGAGATCAAAAACAAACGAACAAACAAAAAATAAAATAAAAAGTCGCCCCGGTTTTACAACGGTCTCGGCGGGTAAAGAGCGACGGAAGGCATGTCGCGTGCTCACCGCCGGCCGACATGTTATAATCAGCATCTAGCATGGCACTATCTTCGTCTGCTTACAACCGCTTATATACAAGACAAATGTAATTTTTTATTTTTTCTTTGTGAATTTTTTTGTTTAGGTCCTATTTTGTTATGTAAGAGCCGCTCGGTAAGTCTCAAGTAGATCATTTGTTACGTACTTTTTAGTTACGTGCCTCCCCCCATTTAGGATAGGTTCCTATTTTTTGCACTAAAAATAGCTGCCCTACTACTCTTTATAAAAGCTTTAAACCATTAGTTTTCCGCGAAAAATCAAAATTTTACAAAAATTTAAACTACGTGTGCACTTATTGGTTATTGGTTAGATGAATTAAAACAGCGAAAAAACTATTTCCAAAATTTTTCTTAAAGAAAAATTTTTATGACCTTTCGGAAAAGTCTGTAGTTTAACGTAGAAAACACTCACTTGGATTTCTCGTCTACTCCATCCAAGGCTTCCGTGGGTCTTGGGAAAGTGGATTCGTATCCAACTTAATGGGAAATACAGAACACTGACTTAATCCATGAGTCGTTATGCTGGTCAAGTACGCGTTCAAATTGTTTCTTTGACATCTCGGTGAAGCGGAATGAGTGGTCATCCCACAAAGGGGTTGAATAACGTAGTCCTTCATCCATTATCTTAGTCATTCTTCTGCTGTAGAGTGGAGAAGAACATATTAGAAATGGGGGGGGGGGGCAAAAGTAATGAGACAAATTGAAAAAAATCTTTATCTCTTTATAACTCATTTACAACTCAACGATGCCAAGGAATGTATTTGCCATTAAGACCTTACTGCCATCGCTCAGTCGACTTCCTCATCCCATCCTTCCAGAACTGCTTGGGCCTGGTGTTGATCAACAGCTCGACATGGTTGTCAAGGACTGCTTGGATTCTTGTGTCCCTTCTGACCAGGAAGTCCTGTAGGCTCAAGGAGTAGTGGTAGTCGCATGGAGAGATGTCCAGCGAATACAGTGGGTGAGGCATGTGAACGTAGCCCAGCTGCCCAAGCTTATCCGTGGTTACTTGTTCCCGATGGGGTGCGGCGTTGTCGAAGAGGAGAGCCTTCTTGAAGCGCTGCGAATGAATAAGAGCGAGTCGCCGGCCCATCTCTTCTATTTCGTTCACCATGGCCTTGGAGTTCATCGTAGTGCTCTTGGGAAACAGCTTCCGGTAAACCGATGCATGGGCGCAGACCCAAAAACTCCAAAGGTGCCTCTCGCCGTGAACATCTCGCAGAACGAAGCTCGGTAACAGGTCACCAGGCCTCACCCAGACTAGCTGCTTGGCAGGGTTAAGGTAGAAGACGTACTTATCATCTTGCGTGAATATTGAGCCCAGGCTGCTCGGGGTTGGGAATTGGGCGAGATTTGCGCGACACAGGTCGGCTCGTCAGACTGGGGTTTCGGCATGAGACAGGCTGGGGTTTTGGCATGCTTCTGGAAAGGGCGGAAGTGGTAATTTCTCAGATGGGCTTCAGTAAGTAGCATACAAACATACAAATACGATAAGCACGAAACCAGACTCCAGCCACGAGATATATGGACACGGCATGGGGTGTCTCATTACTTTTGCCCCCCCCCCTAATAAATACTGGAGTATAGTGTGCTGTGAAGCAGTCCACTCTTCTTTAGTTTTTTAGGTTAACATAAAACCATGTTCCATGTACGGAATGTTATACTCCAGTATTTATGTTTTGCTCCACTCTACTGCAGGAAGCTCGAATAAGTGTGTGAGCAAATACTAACGAAATATTATTTAGGCGGTCGTCAAGCAGGTAGGAGCGCATCACCAAGGAATCCTTTCGCCAGGACGCCATCTCGCGCACAAGTTCTTCCTCGAAACTTCGGAAATCGCTCACCTCATTGATGCCGATAATTACAGAATTCTTCAAAATATCGTCAGTATTATATCTATCACTAAATTATATGTACTCGTTGTGTGTTGATTTATGCGATTAAAGCTTCGAAAGATAAAACTGTTTTCAGTGAAAAAGCGTCCAATTAACCGTGATTTGACCGTGATAAATAGAGTTAGGACGTCACCACGTTTTCCGCAGGTGAATCCTCCGGTTTGGTTTCCCAGCGTCGAGATATTGAGGTGCTGGCTAAGTGACCCAAATCTTATTCAGTTTCTTCCGGATTATATTCCTTTTGACTGTAGAAAACGTTCTTCGCTACATCCCATTGGAAAGCATATTCAATCGTAGTCACAACAGAGCGGGAATTTCTGAGGGATGGAAAGATAACATGCGTTTCTGACCCAATTTCCAAAAAGGCTGCACTAGTCGATTCTAGGAACTATCGAAACTATCAGTCTGTTCACCTGTCAGCTCTATTTTCGGTAGGGCATTTGAAAAGATCCTTAAAAAACATGTATTAATCCATCATGAATGTGGCACTCTGTTCGTCTCCATTCTGTGCCAGAGTGACACTGACCGCCATCTTCGAGTATGTTGAAGACTACTGCATCTGGAGCTAGACTGAAGAAAAGTGCCTGTCAGCTCTATTTTCGGTAGGGCATTTGAAAAGATCCTTAAAAAACATGTATTAATCCATCATGAATGTGGCACTCTGTTCGTCTCCATTCTGTGCCAGAGTGACACTGACCGCCATCTTCGAGTATGTTGAAGACTACTGCATCTGGAGCTAGACTGAAGAAAAGTGCCATCCAGGGCAATGCTTGTCTCTCGCTGACATTCTGTACAAAGCTAATAATTGCTGCTCCCATTCAGCGGTGGCAGTCAGCACTGAGCTCAGAATCGGAACTGGAATGGCTTCGGTAGTTAAGGATCTGCGCTTTAACGAGAGTGGTATTACCCCATGCCAACGTAGTGAGTGCAGTTTCTAACGGATGCTTGGCGATGAACCCAAATTGATGTCCTTGGCACCTTCAAAGTTCAATATGACCCTTTTGACTTACATTCCTGCGAAAGGAATTTCCGATTCGGAATATGTAGAAACAGGCAGCTGTTTCCAACAGATCGCCTTTTTAGGCCATGTTGCGCAAACCATTTTGTAGGTTGCCCTCTCCTCTTTCGAACCGTGTTTGGCATTTTCGCCAATCTTCATTCTTTTGAAGATAAAGTACATGATTCTGGCGCATGAATATACCTCTCAGCTTACACAAATACTCGGTAATGCATGTTGGTAACTCAGAACCTGTTGATTTCCCTATCGGTGGGTTTCCCCTCTCTAATTGCAATTCAACTAGGGACGTCGGAGTAGTTTTTGACTCAGAACTCAGATTTTCAAAACATATTGATTACTTGGTGAAAAAGGCATATAGTGCGTTATTCGTGATTTTTCGCAGCATTAAATGCTCAGATGCGGCAACACTATTACTGCTTTACAAGGCTTATGTTTTGCCCAATCTGGAGTACTGCACACATGTTTGGAACCCTTATCTCAAAAAGGTGGTAAAAGTTGAAAGGTTCAACAACTATTTACCCGACTGCTGTGGTACAGAGTAGCAGGCGGTTATGATCCACTAGTTTACCTGGCTATAAAGATCGATTAAATATATTTTCCTTAAGCTGCCTGGTTTGTAGGAGATTAACCGCTGATTTCTAAAGCGTGAAATAAATTTACCAGTTAGCAGATATTGGATTTTTAGACCAGTCAGCTCGAGAATAGGTACTATAAACACACAGTACAGTAGGATAAAAGAAAGCATTTTTCAAGCGTTTTCAATTTCTTTTTTTGCTCGCTGAGCAAGGTGGATAAGCAAGTTATTTGCGGAACTTTTCAACGCTACGACGTCGAAAAGCTTTAAAAACAAAATATCAAGGTTAGGTCTTTTACATTTACTTATGATTGATCATCACTATCGATTCACATCTTGCTTGTAGATCCAGCCGCCCTGAAAGATCTGCAGAAATAATTTCGCTAATCCAAATGCAGTTCATAGTTTTGTCCAAAACGCTCACAATAGTTTGTTGATGTTAGTTGTTTTGAAGCCCATTACTGTTATTTTGATTGTCTCTCTTTTTGTGTTTTTTTTTTCAGTGGCGCACTTTGGGTGCAGTAATGAATGAATGAATGAGGTCAAACATTTCTCCTAGAAAAGCGTTGGAAGCATTTTGATTTCCGCAAGGAATCCAGAACTAAATGATCGAAATGAGTGTTTCTCGATCACTAGTGTTTTCTTATTTATTTGTTTGTTTAATTATTTATTTATTACAAGGCACACATCGGAATTATGCGGTGAGACTGTAACAATTAAATGCAAGTAAGTATAAAAAGCAGGTGACGGAGCAACAAAAGAAACAAAACAAAATAAGCCTAACGAAACCTTAGTGCAGTAGTGCTCAAAAGAAGATGCTTACATGTTAACAACGTTGTCATTCTTAGAAAGCGAGATGTTGAGCTTCCTGATGTTACTGTAAATGAGGAACCTTGATCTTATTTTTGACCTTGGAAATGGCAAGTAAAATCTGAGATGCCCTCCATAGACCTAATTTCAACGGGACTAAATGGATGAAGAATTTCAAAAATGCCGACTATGGTAAAATAAGAGATCACTTAGTTAACATTGACTGGGATGGAACACTGTGCGCGTTACAATCTGTCGATGAAATGTATGAAACTCTGATTACAATTCTTTATCACGTCATTAATCTTTACATTCCCACCAGAAAAGCAGGTTCTGACCTAATGATATACCCAGACTAAGGATAAAGGATAAAGGACGGCGTTAGTCAATCCCTTCTGGGATGCGCCAGCGCATTCTACTTCTACGGGATGTCGTGGAGGCGACATGAATGCGTATTTGGCCATACAATGACTTGCGGTGGCCAGCCGATGAACAAGTCAGCGCTTTATCCTTCCCAGACGCGTCTGGTACCAATTCACCGACCCCGGAGGGATGGAAGGCTTGGTTGGCCTGGGCGGGAAATCCGAACCAGGAACCTGGTATCGGGTGCACGCGACAGTCGCGCCTCCTCCGACTGCGCCACACGCGCCCTATACCCAGAATATACCTCATCAGATACCCAGACTATCTGACAAAAATGAAAACACGACAGATCAGTTTATGGAACAGAGCATATTCATCCGGCAACACCGAATATTGGGCTAATTATCACACCTCCAACAAAAAACTGGACAGAGCCCTTACCCGTTACAACCTTTACCTAGAAAAGAAAAGTATTTTTTCAAGAGATAAATCCGCTTTCTATAGATACATCAGAGCCCGCTCTAAAAATAATAGTTACATTCCAAGCTTAAGAAACGAGAATGATTTATGCCTTTCATCAACAAATGATAAAGCAAATCTTCTTGCAAGAGAATTTTACAAGGTTTTTAATAACTCTTCGAACTCTATCGCTGACCTATCATTTTCTGAGGAGAACACCTTACCTTGTTTCCCACAAATGAGTCCTACTCTTTGGTTTAGTAAAGAAGAAATCTTTGATCTACTTCTCCGAACTTCATGCCATTACTATTTATAAAAAATGTAGCAGATTGTATTGCCTATCCTTTGAAACTGATTTTTCTAAGTTACATGAGAGCAGAGGTGCCTCATAGATGGAAGCATGCATTTATCACTCCGATTCCGAAAAAGGCCCGTTTCTCTAACCCAAAAAAAATTATCTGCCAATAAGTATAACGTCAATCTTCGCTAGAGCGTTTGAAAAGATTGTTAAGAAGCACATTCTAACCCATATTGAAGACCATAATATCGTTTCAAAAGACCAATTTGGTTTCATGAAACGGCGTTCGGTAGAAACCTCAGTTCTTAGCTCTCTAAACCACTGGTCAACAGCTATGGTTAAGAAAAAGCAAACGGATGTAATCTTTTTTGACTTTTCCAAAGGGTTCGACAAAGTTCCGATTAATAAGTTGCTATACAAGATGGAAAGAATTGGTATCCAATGATAGTGTCCTGGACTAAATGTTTTCTTTCCGGAAGAAATTACCAAGTTAGGTTAGAGACAGTGTTCTCCGGGGTTTTTTCTTCTCCCAGTGGTGTTCCACAGGGGAGTGTCTTGTCACCTTTACTATTTCTCCTGTATACCTACGAACTTCCTGAAGCTATCACCAGCCTAGGGGTCAACTGCAAAATGTGGAAGTTTAAACTGAAGTGGACCGAGAAGAGCCTTCTCATGAAATCCAAGCCGCAATTAATTTTATCAAGAAATAGACTACAACTTGGGAACTCCCTTTGGCCGCAGAAAATTCGCATTGTCTTGTCATTCAGTCAAAGCATCAGCGCAATTCACCAACTTATAAGCTCAAGGACACAGATTTAAGGCACCCGCTAGAAAACACCCGTGATTTGGGTTTCCATATATCTAGTGATCTAAGCTTCGACTTCCATTATAAGGCAATTGTTAAAAAGGCAAATTATCGTATTTACAACTTGTTCAAACAGCTCAAAGCCAATGATTCTCCTGCACTTCTTTGTGCATATAAGACGTATATTAGGCCTGTTTTAGAGAGCGGTACTTCATTGTTCAATCCATTCAAAAAGAAGACATTGCTTTTCTGGAAAGCGTCCAGTTAAACTTTGCCCGAAAATTATTCTTAAGATGTTTTGGAACTAACTATGACAACATACTTAGAGGTCCAGACAGGGCCGAACAGCTTAAGTTACCTTGCCTCCGCAATCGAAGGAAGATGATTGACATAACCATGATGTTTAAGATTCTTACAAATAAAATTTCAATAGATCCCACGATATTTTTTGGTGCACCTCTGACTACGAATAGGAGAGGGAACCTAAGGCTTTATCTTTCTGTTCCAAAATCGCAGGCGAGATCAAACTTCCTCACTTACAGAAATCTTAAGGACTTAAACTCGTTAATAGGTTGTTTGGTTTTATTTTTTTAGGTTGGGAGAGAATATCATAAGCATGTCTGTGAGTTTGTTTAAGTTCTTAATGCTACGTAAAAAGTTATGTTAAACGTGCTGTGTTTAATTTTATGTTTGTTGTAGTTGTGTGACCTAGTATTTGCTTTTTCTGTCATTACTTATGTAATGCATGGCTATGTTCATGTCTGATAAATAAATAAATAAATAAATAAATAAATAAATCAATAAATAAATAAATAATAGTTACTTCACTGCGCTTCAACGGTAAATAAACGGGTGGGTTTATTTTTCGTTTTGGTTCTTAAAATTAACAATAAATTCAAATATGGAAGGGTGAGGAGGCGTTTCATCTGATGGAGGACAAATCTAAAGTCTTCGTCCACTACTTGGCCTCTGATGACGGCGAACAGGAGAAAACATTATACTTCTAAATAAAATGGTTCACTCTACAACCTCGTTCAACACTCTGTCATTGGTCTTGATCTGGGCCAATGACAGAGTGTTGAACGAGGTTGGCCGAAACATTGACACTCTGTCATTGGCCTTGATCTGCGCGAAGTTGTTCTTCTTGAAGGGTTCAAGATCACTACTCAGTTTCTGCGAAGAACTGCTGCAGACTACTTTTTTTTGCCGCGTTCTTTGTTTCCGTTCCGATTTTTCGACGACGACTATTCAAGCACAGTGGAGAAGCTGCAGACGTTGTGAGTTCAAGGGCAGTTCACTTCACCAGTTCCGCGTAGGAGTTCGGCGCCACCTTCATGTGACCTGTCGTCTCGATTAAAAATTTCTCTCAGAGCGTTCTGTATCAGCGACGCTCTTTTGCTTAAAGTCAGAGAGGAAGGTGCAACTGTTGGAAGTATTCCTACGGCCGCGGCTGTGCCACCCACCCGGTCATGCGTCAAGTGTTCGTCCTTCTACTCTTGTGCTTTTCTCTGGGTGAGTTTCTGTAAGCCTTCCTTAACCAGCTAAAGGCGAACGAAATGTTCGACTATAATGTAACGCTCTTGGACGTTCCCACCAAACGTGACCTAACACAAGATCTAGGAGACGTTATAGCCCAG
Source organism: Heligmosomoides polygyrus polygyrus (assembly GCA_947396885.1). NCBI lineage: Eukaryota > Metazoa > Nematoda > Chromadorea > Rhabditida > Heligmosomidae > Heligmosomoides > Heligmosomoides polygyrus. Next base: position 93,573,153 of record OX377202.1, read on the forward strand.
TAGGTTCTCGAACAGATTTTAAAGTGGATCTACAGTTGTGTGCGTTAGACCAAAATATGATGAGGAAAGACTTAAAGAATTTTGGAATTCTGATCTTCTGGAGAAAATGTTGCAGGGTCGTTTTCCATTTTTCTTAGTTTTTGAACGGTCAGGGTATAAGATAGTACTGTTAGTTGTGATCAAAACTTTTGCACAATGTTGGACTCGAACTTCTCTTTACTTATCGGACAGGCGACTGCTAGAGGATTTTATCCCATCACTGTACGATCAAACTGAAAATTCGCCATATCCAGAGTGCTAGGAGTCAAGTCCCAACTAGCGCTAAAGCTTCGATCGCAGCTAAACAGCTAACTGCTAGCAATGCGCAGAAGCTTTTCAAATATGGTGGTTGAATTTTTAAGTGAAGTTGGGCATTGATAAGCTTTAGAATAGGATATAAAATGACATCAAGACGCTACTTTCTTATAAAATTAGTTTTGATTTCAATTCATCAACGAAACGTTCGTTATGAAACTACTTGAAGAATTGTTGACATCTGCTCATATAACAATTGAACATCATCCTATATGGGTTCACATAGGTGTTAGACACTTCCCCTTACTCGACCGTACATAGCACAGTGAGACTTGAATGAATAAGGGAAAGAGTATGCGATTATGGAAAACATGAAGAAATGCAGTCACCTTCACCGCTTGGTGCTAAACTGAGGTGTCCTGGCCCCGAATTCGTCAAGGATTGAAGTATGTAGTCTGATGTATACGGAATAGAAGTTGGAAACATAGTAACAATGTGGCCCTCATTGTTAATTAGAAACTAGATCCGGCGCCGATTCGGATGATTCGGGTCATTTCTTTCAAACCCTGGTCAAACGGATTTTGCGATCGATGGAATTTTTGAAAAGAACGGGCTTTAGAGAGATTGAAGTAGAGGTCATTTTCACCGAATCGGATTTTCGGATAATTCACATATCTAATTTTGACCACAAATCTAATCTCCTGTCCGGTTCGGATATCTGAAGAACTGAGATTCGAAGATAAATCAGTTTGATTATCCGTTTTTCTTGAAGCCACTCATCTCCGAATTATTCCAGGTTCCGGGGCCCTTAAAAAATGAGATTATTCGCATAATCGTTTTAACCGAATTTGAAGGAATTAATGGATTCGAGTTATCCAAATCGGCGTTGCATCCGATGTGTATTGTTCGTTATATCCACTCTTTCGCGGGTATGCTGCCAGTTAAGGGATACTCGACGATGCTCGTGCCCGATGATTATCGCATACCCATAGGGATTTCTTCCCTTTTAATCTGAGACTGATGAATTCTCTGAAGTCTTCAACCCTAACCACCTGAAGTTATTGAAACATTATCACATTGTCCTTGAAGAAAGGCCTCAGCTTTTCTTAGGTTTGACAGGGGTTTCACCGATAGCGAAAAATTCTGTACTTCAGGATTCATAGTGGTCCTGCAACGTTTCTCAGATTTCGAGATTTTTTTTACATTTTGAAATGTCACATGATAGAACCGAGTGAGGTTACGATACCGTATGTTTCGAAGCGTAGAAAAATTTTGGAGTTGTGGATAAGGGATAAAGGACGGCGCCAGCCAATCCTTTTTGTGATGCGACGCACAATCTATTACTACGGGATGTCGTGGAGGCGATCTGAATGCCTATTTGGCCATAAAATGAGTAGGGATAGAGGGATTGGTTAGGGGTTTGGTGGGAAATCCGAACCAGGAACCTGGTATCAGGTGCACACGACAGACGGGACATCCCCCGACTGCTCTACGCGACTTTGCGAAAACGCTCCTGTCCATACCTTGTGCTCTCCTGGAAGAACTATTGCTGAGCTTAATGGCTTACAAGTGCCCAACGAGTTCAAGGATTTTGGTCCACCTCACGCTCGGTTTACGTCTTTCAGTGAATCCACTTCGGTGCTCATACTCTACATCGGTCGGTTATGCACCCTCCCTACGAGTGACCAGTGTTTTCGCGCACAGTTTACCGACTCACTCAAGAGCCGACACTTCCTTTCAGTTCGACTTTCGGGTAACAATTTTCAACCAAACAATGTCCTGAACGTCGACGAAGCCCATTTTTCTTCTGTCTCGAGTAAAAGTGATGAATAGAGATGGTATTTCTGTTTACTTCAGCACATTGTCGTCTACCGTGACACGGCTGATAACGAACTACCTGTCCCACTGAAGAAGATGAGAGAGTTACAAACGCCTCCGGAACCGACCGTTTTTTCATAGGAGTATCATTTGAAAGAGACCACTCATTTCACAAACGGCATGCGAATAAGGACTGTGCTGCGGCAATGGCATTGTTTTTGCTGAGATTGCAGCCACTGCATAAACTCTCTCACGGCCCTCTTATTCACTGCTGTAAAAGCGTCGAATTAGCGACTTTATGAAAAATAATTTCGATGCTTGAAGGAAGTTTTAAATCAAGAGCATTACTATGAGGTTCATGGTATCACTCCACGCCCGACTCTCGAGGAATGTTCTCATCTTTGGCGTTGTAGTAGAGGAGTAGGACATTGTTACTGGATTTCTACCATTTTCTTGTTTACTTGGACACTTGTCACGTCAAATTGGACGCAGTTCTAAGCAGGCCTAAGTCTCAAATCAAACTTTTCTACATTTGGAATAATTGTTTTTTACATAAATCTAGATACTCTCCAAAAAGGTTAGAATCATTTTTTGTTCAAGGGGATTTAGTAAACTTTGATTTCAGACTGAAATTTCATTTTAAAAAAATTGGAGAAAAGTAATGGTTTATTGATTATTTTAAGGAGCAGGAAGGCGCGGCTAATTTTAGTTTCAAAAAGCAGATTGCGCCGTGCCCTCTTTCAGAGCGCCTCGATTTTTATTCGATTGATAGGAGAATTTGTTTGCATGCAATTTGACACATGTTAGCGTTGCAACAAAAACCACCGTATAGTAAACACAAATCCTCAATTTGATGATTCAAGTAAGTTACACTTACATTATCAATGAAATAAAAAAGACGGCGGGCCTTTCGAGCACATGGCGACCTGATCTTTTAGTGCACTATATCATTGCTTTCTATTGGGGGGGGGGGGGGGTAAAAGTAATGAGACACCCCGTGCCGTGTCCACATATCTCGTGGCTGGAGTCTGGTTTCGTGCTTGTCGTATTTGTATGTTTGTATGCTACTTAACGAAGCCCATCTGAGAAGTTACCACTTCCGCCCTTTCCAGAAGCATACCAAAACCCCAGCCTGTCTCATGCCGAAACCCCAGTCTGACGAGTCGACCTGTGTCGCACAAATCTCCCCCAATTCCCAACCCCGAGCAGCCTGGGCTCAATATTCACGCAAGATGAGAAGTACGTCTTCTACCTTAACCCTGCCAAGCAGTCAGTCTGGGTGAGGCCTGTTGACCCGTTACCGACCTTCGTTCGGCGAGATGCCCACGGCGAGAAGCACCTTTGGAACTTTTGGGTCTGCGCCCGTGGATCGGTTTACCGGAAGCTGTTCCCAAGAACACTACGATAAACTCCAAGGTCATGGTGAACGAAATAGAGGAGATGGGCCGGCGACTCGCTCTTATTCATTCGCAGCGCTTCAAGAAGGTTCTCCTCATCGACAACGCCTCACCCCATCGGGAACAAGTGACCACGGATAAGCTTGGCCAGCTGGGCTACGTTCACATGCCTCACCCACCGTATTCGCTGGACATCTCTCCATGCGACTACCACTACTACTTGAGCCTACAGGACTTCCTAGTCGGAAGGGACACAAGAACCCAAGCAGTCCTTGACAACCATGTCGAGCAGTTGATCAACACCAGGCCCAAGCAGTTCTGGAAGGAAGGGATCAGGAAGTTGGCTGCGCGACGGCAGCAAGGTCATTGCCCTTAATGGCAAATACATTCCTCAGCATCGTTGAGTTGTAATTGAGTTATATAGAGAAAGATTTTTTTTTCTCATTTTGTCTCATTACTTTTGGCCCACCTAATACAAAGCTTTAAGGCAAATTTTAATGTATTACTTTCTCAAAAAATAAAGATAATTATTATACTTATGGGAACAGGAACAACTAAGAAATTTCAAAGAAAGTGATTTCAAATTTTCTTCGAACAAAAAAGTATTTTAGCCACCTTATTGAGTTCAGTTTGCTTTACCCTGCCTGAAGGTCGATTAGTAAAAGTTTCTTTTCATTTCAAAAGTCTTAGATCTAGCTTAAAAGAGTGTCCAATTTGATTGGAAAGGTGTTCAAAATGATTTGAAGTCCAATTTACATGAAATGTTATAATTATCCAAGTTTAAGATTCCGAAGGCGTAATAAAGACTTGTACCAGTCTTGGCTACCCTAATGAAACAATTCTTCTAGTATACGGTATCGTTCTCCTCCAGCAGCCGTAAGAGCGTGAGAGCTTTAATCCTTGCAATACTTCACTTTCCCTAATAGAAGTAGATTTAATCTGTTGAGTAGAGGTCAAAAAGTATGAAGATAGGCTGCAGCTGAAGAGCTTGAAACAGCAGGTGTTAAGCTGCCAGCTATAGAACGCTTTCAGGTCTGAGTATCAAAGTTCGGTGTCTGTACAAAATCGAAAAAGGCAATTGTGACGGCCAACACATGCGGTAATTTCATTGCTCCGCTACTTTAGTGCATTAGTCGTCTTCTGAAATGGAGTAATCTCCTTCCTCTCTCAGGTATGCGTTCGACAGAAACACGAAGACATGCGTGACGTTCACGTTCAGTGGCTGTGGTGGGAACGCGAACCGATACCCGACTATTCAGCGTTGTCGGAGGACATGCCTGAAGGGGAGCCTAGACATTTTATAGCTAAGATATGAAAGAAGGATGATAAAGGATCTCTACTTCGCAGCATACCTATGACAATCGTGTCACTTCTCTTTCTTCATTCTTTGTTACATGAACTTGCCATATGAACCAGAGTAGAGTGAAAAGGTGAAGAAACTAACTAAACAAAAGTTCAGAAATACTTCAAAAGATTTCAACGAGGAACAATAACACGAAAAGAACACAAGGGTCCAAGTAGCTGTCCAACAACATTTGGAGTCACAAGAAATACACGTTTTATTGCTCATCTTGACAAAGTAGGACCCGCATGACGCGCAAAAAATGGTGCCGAAATCTATTGTAGTTCTGGCTTCCCGAAACACTAATTTGCGGGACTAATTTAGTTTCTTCTTGTTTGGTTAAGGACAGCTATATTAAGCAATGGTCTAACATAGGTCTTATTGTTAGAAGCACAAACCATGATACAGGAATCCTTCGTTGACAAGGCTTTGAAGAGATTCGAGACCAACCTTAAGGATCTTTTTGCACTCAGTTACGGTGACAAAGGCAGTTTTGAGTTGCAACTCGGCGACAATGACGACGACATGGTTCACTTCATGGCGTGCATCGCTGGAACTTATTTTAATTTATTTATTTACCAGCCGTCCGTGCGGCCTCTCGGCCGCACCGACGGCTTTTTGACGGCTCGCCGTGGCAATAACTTCTCATCACTAGTTGTAGCTGACACCTTTGTCATGGTTTCTTCAGGAAGAACATCTTAACTACGTCGATTAGGGCAAGTTAGAAAAAAAGCGAAAAAGTGGACGACATCCACAAAAACGCTTATTTGCCCAATATCGATTGATGGTGATCGACAGTTCAAAACCGAACTTCAGATTCGTGTTCAGCGACCTCGATTATCCCTAGGGGAAAAGTTTCGTGCCGCTTGAACGACATCCACAGAAAATCGATAATATCGATCGATATCGATTGCCTCCAAAACCCCTCCCGTCGATGATCATCTAAATGCCCAGGCACGGTTGTCGACGTGTTCGCCACATCTACGGCCCGCCATGCATGGTTGCCGAGGCTTTCGGCACATCTACGGCTCGCCATGCACGGTTGTCGAGGTGTTCGGCACGTCTACGGCTCGCCATGCAGGGTTGCCTACGTGTTCGGCACGTCTCCGGCTCGCTATGCACGGTTGCCAACGTGTTCGGCACGTCTCCGGCTCGCCATGCACGGTTGCCAACGTGTTCGGTACGCCTACGGCTCGCCATGCACGGTTGCCGAGGTGTTCGGCACGTCTACTGCTCGCCATGCACGGTTGCCAACGTGTGCGGCACATCTACGGCTCGCCATGCACGGTTGCCTACGCCGACGTGTTCGGCCACTGTGCTGTGCCACTACGCAGTTCCCGCACTCCAGTTGTGACGGACAGAAACACACACGCACGCACGCACACACACACACACACACACACACACACACACACACACACACACACACACACACACACACACACACACACACACACACACACACACACACACACACACACACACACACACACACACACACACACACACACACACACACACACACACACACACACACGCTTGCTCCTTTATGTATAGTAGGATAGGATATCTATTGATCCGTGCCGGCGCAAACATACGATAATTTGTACCTGGTTTTCTTGAAAGGAAAGTGCACTGATTGGTCCACCGCCTCGCCTCCACAAGTCAACACCTAAGCTAAACCCGCATTCGAATTGCATCCACCTGTCTTTTTACTTTAAAAGCTATTTTGCAGAAAACAAGGAGCAACACAATCGCTGCAAACTTTAGCTAACATTCATCAAATGCAGCTCAAAAGTATCATGCACGAATCGGCTAGACAAGAATTGTTCCATATTTATTCGGAAAGCAATAATAAGCAAACACCCATTGATGTACATTTTAACAACTTTTCGAGAAGTGCGAGCCGCCTCAAGGTGACCACAGCCACACCATCCCCTCTCTGACAGTAGAATTGGGTCCTAGATTGCTCCGTTCCACCCGGCTCGTCATCAGAATTTAATTGCATTCGGCACCTCTGGCACCGACTTATGGCCAACGCTTCTGAACGCGAAAAACCGTCTGCTCGGAGTGTTCACGTGCGTTGGAATCGAGTGAGACGTCGCAACGAATCCTTTCTGCCGAAGCCGGAAGAAGCGGCTTCGTATTGGCCTGCAATGAGGTTGGTGTCTGTGTATACCATTTTCGCGTCAAACTGGACACTTTTCACGTCAAACTGGACATTCTTGCTAACAAATCTTATGCTTCTCAAATCAAAGTAAACGTCTTCCAAACCAGTACAAACATTTCTTGGATTAAGATACAGACTCTCTAAAATGGTTTAAAAAATTTTATTCACGGGAAATTTTGTATAACTTTCGTTGAAATGTTGTAGTTGAGCTGCGCGAAAATGTAGTAAAAATGCAATAATTTTATAACATTTTTATTATTTGAGAAAAAATAACAAACTAAATTTTTTTAAAGCGCGAAAAAGTAGCAATCATCTAGCGCGTTGAAATACGAGATCGCGCCATGCACTCGAAGAGCTCGTCGCCATTTTTATTTAGATTGATAGAGCAAATGCTGCCAACATGAAGTTGATATGTTCGCACTTCACAGTTGTTCTCGTTGTATCGTTTGCCGGTGAAACTCCATGCAATAATAAATTTTTCTATTAACTGAATAAAAATCGCGACGCTCTGAACGAGGGCATGGCGAAATCTTTTCTAAAAAATGGCCGCCTTTCTGCACTTTAAAAAATAGAAGGATGAAGGGCTGCGTTACTCAATCTCTATTGGAAGGCGCCACCCATTCTACTTCCAAGTTAAATCGTGGAGACGATTTGAATGCGTATTTGGCCTGCACAATGACTTTCGTTGGCCAGCCAAAGGGCATGTCAGCGCTTTATCTGGGGAATCAGAACCAAGAACCTGGTATCGGGTGCGCGCGATAGGCAGGACATCCTCCGACTGCGCTAAAGGCGCTCGAGCTGCTCTGTAAAACAAGCCTTAAACCATTATTTTTCTTCAAAAAATGAGAATTTTGTACAATTTTAAACGTTTCTCAATTTTTGTGTTTACTTATTAGGTAGCTGAGCAAAAAAAGCCATACTAAAATTTTCATCGAACAAATTATTTTAAGCTTTTTGGGAGGTCTAGTTTAATACGGATAGAGCTTGTTTTGATCTGGAGAATATCTAGTTTCATCTCAGAAGCATCAATAATGTTCAGAATAGTGTCTAGATTGACGTGAAAATGGTACGAATAGAAGACAAACCCAGCAGGGCGTAAAAGCAGTTGTTCTTGCTCAACACTAGACGCCCACCTGTTTATCAGAAGTGCGGCCAGCGGTGGCATTCCGAATCGGATGACGATGATCGTTTGCAGCAACTGCCGATATATGGCGCTGTTTGACGCGGGACGATGCCACAGATAGAGGGAAATACCAGTCACTCCGAAGATGCACAGAAAATTCATTAATAGTGGAAATTCGTGGTGACTTGTGGAAACAAGTCGTCGCTGTAAGATAACCTAGGTGAACACCGTACAGTAGTACATAGATTTCAATTGTTGAAGCACGTTAAAAAATCTGAAGCTTTCTGACAAGTGTGAGACGAATAGCAAACTCTTCAAACTTTGTTTTACCTTCCGAAATAAAAACACGAATATGGCGACATAGCTTGCAGCACTGCTGACGAGTACGACTTCGGCGAAATAGAAATCGACGAAATTGAGCACATTCGCTAATGACGAGTGACCTGAAAGCAAGTCATTGGCCTATGTTGCCGTTCCTTCTCCTTCTGTTCACCAATTAAACGAACTGGCGTAACTATTTATTAGGCTGTCGCAAAATTAATCTCCGTTTCGAGGTGTCTACAAATAAATAAGTTTATTTATTTTAAATCATTCCGTCTCAGGAAAAACCCCACACACCGTTCGGTAGTGTTTTTCCTCCTCTTTGAAAAATCATATGTGGATGTTGCTCTTATGTTTCTAGCCGGCCTTTTCCACGGCTCCGTAAAATCATGAGGCGACGCGACTATCTAGTCATCATGCTTCGCGAATTTGAATTGGGACATTCTGCAGCAGAGGCTTATAGTAACTTTGGCAGCGCTTTCAGGATGGATTGTCCTTGATAACGAGCGGGAGGCTCTGCTTCGAAAAATTCGCTTCTGGCGATTTTGATCTCGAAGGGAAACCGTGTCGCAGGCGCAGGTCGTCACTTCACAATGAAGTTTTGAGGAAGCCGTCGAAACGTACGTTAGCAGGAGACCTTCTCGAACATTATAGTGCTGTAGCAAGAAATTTGGCTAGAATGGGCAAGGTGAAGAAGGCGTCGAAGTGGTTGAGCTGACCGATGAGCATCGTCTGGCATGCTTCGATACTTGCTTCAACCTGCTAGTTTGCTTCAAAAATGAAACTTTTTTACCATAACTGTGTATGAAAAATTGGCCCTTTACGATACTAGAAAGCAAGGATTTGTCTGGGTAGATAAGGATGCTCCAACATCCGTTCCTAAACTCGACCTTCACCCTAAAAAGTTAGCTTACGTTGTGGTGGGCTTGTAAAGGTGTAGCCTTTTGCAACCTGGTCAGGCAGTCACACTGCTGTAATTTGGACCAAATGTATAAGATGTTGCAAAAATTGTGACCGTTTTGTGAATGGAGAAGGGCCGCTTCCGTTGCAGGACAACGCAAAGGCAACACACATCACAAATCACTCGGCGAAAATTGACCCATTTTGGTATCGAAGTTCTCCCTTATCCACCACATTTTCCCGACCTTCTCCCACTGGCTATCACTTCTTCCGAGCGTTTAATTCTCATTTGCCTCAGAAACAAATCACTAATTTGCCCGATCTTGAATGTGTCCTCCTTGATTTCGTTAATTCCTGTGATCTCAGTTTTAACTGTAAAGTATTAGTTTCATCGCCTCTTCGCTGGCAAAAATGAATAAATTCTGGTGGCTTTTAAGCCGATTAACAGAGTTTGAGGTGAGGTATAGCAGTTTGAAATAAGCGGCCCGTTTCAGCAATTAATTTTGCGACAGGCTAATATTTCGTTGGTCGTTAACCTTTATCACGAAGATCTTAAAAATTCGTTGGAGAAAAAGAAGGGAAGAAAAAGTGGTACGATTTAGATTTCATTACTTCGTTTCTCCAATTTCGTTGTAACGCTAGTTTAGCCGAAACTTTGTTTTGTTTGCTCTTAGTTTTTTGATTCTACGAAACTGATGTGTCTGAGCTGAGGCTGTTTCTTCTGTTAACACGTAGATTCTATCTGCGTGCGAAAATAAATCAATAAAATGTCCGTTTTAGAATAAAATGTTCGTTTTAGTTGTGTGTCCATACAGTTTTAGAACTGTCCCAATTTTGTTTGGTGCAAAGGCGGCAAAATTGAGTTTTGTTGTGGGAGTTTAAAAAAGAGATGGCCGAACTTTGAGTGTTGAAACCAACCGTAGAATCCGAACGACGGAAGTGAGGCGTCCCATAAGCAGTGCACTTGAGTTGACAAGCACGCAACAAAGTTAAAAGCGCCGAATATCCAGCAGAGCGCAATGTACAACTGAAATGACCAACTCCATACCCGTTTTCAAAGCCCTTAGAAATATTCAGTGGATTTCTTTCCAGCTACTCATCTTCAAGCGGTTTTCTAGTACCTTACCAAGCTGCTTCTGGCATCGAAAAACTTTTCGACGTGAAACGGTGCCACAACAGAGAGCAACCGATCAACGGCGATGACTAGGATCATTGGATAGTCGGCAGCCCAGGAGCCTTGAAACAACGCGCCATTGATCTGAAACAAACGAGTCATCGAATTCGGACGGTGAACACATGTCTCCTCTCTCCTGGAAGCCCCACATTAGTGCCGTGGAAATCAGCAAGAATGAAACTAAACGAAAAAAAAAACCCAACACACTATGAGCTGTGCGAAAAAGCTAAAAGCTCAAACGTGAGCACAGAGGAGCCATCGGCAAAGGTCATTTTTCTTCTTTAGACTTTCTACTTCGAGGACTTTTTCACAATTTTTTTGTCTTCAATTTTTTTGAACTTAACAAAGCCGCAAAGGGAGAATGGGAACCATACATGCAGGAAGAGCAAATCATTACCTTTTGAATGATTCACAGCAATATGCAAAAACTCTCAGCGAAATTCAGAATAAAATGTTAAAAAACGGTACACAAGAGTTGGACATAGCGTACCGCATTGATGTCGATGTTCATCTCCGGTGAGTTCATGGTTGTAGCTTGAGCAATCACCTGCGTGATGCTGTTGATAATGTCGACGATACAAATATGAACCATAAAGCGGTACCCGATCATGCTTCGTAACGACGATGTCTGCAGAATCACCTGTAATTGAGTTGTGCAATTAAACGAAGAATTACATGCTGGTTCGCCCTACTTTTTTCTAAAGTCGCCTAAAAGTTTTCCTGCGCCCTATCCAGACTCTACAGCTTAGAATTACGTTCGGATCTCCTTTGGTTTGGGGGATGGCACTTCATCGAACCTGTTTGACAACGACGTTAAAATTATCGAAAGTTTGCTATTTTACAAAGAAGATACCCAAAGCTAGCTTACGAGGGTCCTAGCGCTGCTCCCTCCGATTAGGATAGATTCGAACTTTCATCAATCATGTTAAAGAATGCACCATAGCAGTGAAGAGCAAAGAGAAGAATGGTAGGACTCACGGAAATCATTTGACAGTGTAGAACAATAAAAGTTAAGCCGAGAAAGATGTTGAGAGAGAACATCGCTCGTCGACCGGGCCACGAGTAGCCTTGGTCATCCTCGATGACCAGTGTCATTGTCGGAAAGCTTCACTATGACACTTGTGATTCTGAAAGCGCATGTCAGCTTTAAAACAAGGGTACTCAACAGATGCCTTCACAATTACGCGACGAGAAAGGAGGTTGGAGAATGTAGGACTGAATGTAGGACATCAAGTTGTTCACAAGATTCATAGAATTTAACACTGTCTTTTATTGAGAAGAGCTACCCTGTAGCACAGCATCACTGCATTAGTTACGATGGACGGTTAGCCGGTCCGGGTCTTACAGAACCTTTTTATTCTGTCTCCTGACAGTACTTTAATACTTGCTCTAGCTTGGAGTGCCTGTAGCGCAACCGGAAGAGCTGCCGTTTGTCGCGGCGCATCCGGAATCAGGTCCCTGGTTCGGATTTTCTGCCATTGCTCGGGGGTGAATCGGTACCTGACTTGTCTGAAAAGTTCATCGGCTGGCCACTGCTGTTCTTCTCAATGAAAAACAGTGCAAAATTCTAAGAATGTTGCATGGTTGGAGTTCAAGATTAAAGATACTTCTTTGGTGCACAAATAAATAAGTAAATAAATAAATTCATTGTAACGTGTTGCCAAATATGCATTCAAACCGCCTCCACGACATTCCGTAGAAGTAGAATGCGTAGCGTATCCCAAAAAGAATTGAGTAACGCCGTCCCTTATCCTTTATCGCTTGCTCTATGTAGCTTGACATCCAGCAGTGTTTCGACACAGCAAAATTTGTTATGTGAAAGACTATGAGTATAGAAGAAACGATATTCCTCTCCAAAGCTTTAAGAACTGAAATTGAAATAACTTCCATAGTAATAAGGTTTTATATTGTTAATTTTTTGTAATGCACACTATTGTGCAGCTGTCGATAAGGAAATAAAATAAATAAATAAATAATAAAGGTGATAACTCCGAGATAGACAAAGTTCAGCGATATCGTACTGTCATAGACAGCACGGTAACAGTCGTTTTTCGCCTAAATGGGGAGAGGAAACGCGTCCAACCAATTAGGTCTCCCATAGAGGCATTTGTGATCAGAGATCACTGTCCTGATTTGCTGCCACTTTTTATCCGATACTATGATTGGCTGCGATTGACCGACGCGTTCCCGCCTTTGCGTGTAGGCCACATTAATGACTAATATCGAGCACAATTACAGGTAGACAATTATGAAGGACAAAAAGGATAGAGGAAGAATAGAGGATCTCTTTTAGGATGCAACACGCATTCCACTTCTATATGGGATGTCGTAATGCGTAAAATGCGTATTTGGCCATAGAATGACATGCGGTGGCCAGCCGATAAAAAGTCAGCGCTTTAACCTTCCCAGTTCCGGTACGAGTTCATCGACCTAAGGGAATGGAAGGGTTGGTTGACCAGGACGGAAAATCCAAACCAGGAGACTGGTGCACGCGACAGCCGGCACCTCCACCGATTGCGCTACGGTATTCGCAGACGACTTTATCAATATTCCTTCCTCTAAGGCTGCGACACATAAAATAGAACCAGCGTTACTGAACAGGGAATCAGAATGTATACGGCAACACGAGCATCCAAGTACTAGAGTGTGTGCTTGTACAACGAGCTTCAAAAGATTCGAGTTAGCTTGCAACAACGAATGGATGTAAGAATCCACGAGAAATCGTTTAGACGCGGTGTGGCTAATTTCAAAAAGTTTGAATCTCTACAATCAGGAAGTTTGGAATTTCCGGATTCAATATTGCTATAAGATGTGGACCGAATTTTGGTGCCGGTGTTGTGATTTTTGATGCTAGCTTTATGCGTATATGGATAAATATATTAAATACATGAAAATAAATTGGTAATACATAAGCTCTCATAACAACGTCAGGCGGTGTTCGAACCCGAACCGCCTGCTAGCAGGGCAGAAATGCTCTACGCCATTACACCACCGGCGCTGTTTGACCGAACGCGCCACCCATACATGGTGGGACCCATCAGCACTTTTCCTAGATCAGGACGTAATGGCGTAGAGAAGTCAGCAGAAGGTTACGGGATGTCGTGGAGGCTACTTGAATGCGTATTTAGTCCAGGGAATGGTTTGCGGCGGGCAGCCGATAGACAAGCTGATGTTTTATCCTACCGGCAGAGGTCTGGTACCAATTCACCGACCCCGAGGGGATGGAAAGAATTGTTAGCCTGGGCGGGAAATACGAACCAGGAACCTGGTATCGGGTGCACGCGACAGCCGGCATCTCCTCCATCTGAGGTCCCGTTCGCCACAGTAATTGATGGTATCTATCAGTACTGTTTACTTCTTATGAAGTCTGTCATGTCAAATGCTCTTGTGATAGAAAAACAGTAGAATTAGTCTACAAAAGCTGGCAATCCATGCCGTCTGCTTTTCTAATGCGGTATATACTAGACAGTCCGGAAAGTATTGTGCTACTATTTTTCATTCGTCTGTGATTAAGTAAAAATTCAATTTGCATTGCGCACTAATGCTATTTTCTGTACAGATCTCTTCGCTCTATCTGACTGAATAATTTCTGTTCCAATTTATATTTTTGTTTTTCAAGCGCTTATGGAAGTATGTCGAAAAAACAATTCCGAAAGGTATTTTAATTTGACTTCAATCCGCAGCCGAGACGGTTCGAGAAATCAATCAAGTGTGGGGGCGTAATAGCGCTGTGCTCCAGTGGTTTGTAAATTTCGGACCGGAGATTTCAGCCTCGAAGATGACCCCCGTAGCGGTCGACCTAAAGCAGTCCTGGAAGACGAGTTGAAGGAACTGGTGGAAGCCGAACCACCCCAAACAGTTTGCGGCATCGCGAAAGAGACGTGAGTAAAGCTGCTTTAAACTGCCTTTCGAAGGTGAAAAAGCTCGAAAAGTAGTTCCCCACGAGTTGTGTGAGCGGCAAAACCTGTCTCGTTTCGAGATTTGTTCTTTTCTACTTTTCCGCAACAAACCTGACCCGTTTTGGATCGAGCCATCACGTGTGATGAAAAGTGGATTCTCTATGACACCACGAAACAGTGGTTGACCGCCAAGGAGCTCCCAAGGCATTTTCCAAAGGAGAACTTCCACCAAAACAGGCAATGGTCACTGCGTGGTGGACTGCGGGTGGTGTAATCCACTACAACTTTTTGGCACCAGGACAAACGATCCCAGCAGAGCCTTACTGTAAGGAAATCGGTGAAATGCACCGAAAACTGCGTCAACTTCAGCCAGCATTGGTCAACAGAGGAGGCCCGATTCTTTTGCACGATAACGCCCGCCCACACGTTTCACAAATCACTATTAGAACATTGAACGCATAAAGGATTGAAGTTCTCTCATCCGCCGTATTCTCCAAACCTCTCATCAACCGACTACCGCCTTTTCATACACCTTCGGAACATTCTCGCTGGTGAAACCTTCACCAGTCAGGACCAAGCCAAAACAGCTTTCGTGGATTTTGTCGAATATCGACCACCTAATTTTTTTTTCGTTGATTGAATGTGTCCCGTTGACAGAAGCGTGCTGATTCGAACGGTACTTACTTCGACTAAATTCGATAAGATTTGGGAAAGTTATGGTAGTACAAAGTGAAGCACTCAAAATGCTGAAAACCTTCCAGACAACCTAATATTTACATGATTCCAGGTAAAAAATTTAAGGTAAGAGTCCTCAAAGCGCTTTTCGAAGCGTTTCTTCATTGGTTTCTTTTGGATTCGACTTTTTAAAATCATTGGGTTGATATTTCTTTTGTAAGGATTTATACATTCGTTCAACTGTTCGCAAAAACAGAAATCTGTCTATTCGTCCTCGACTGTTCGTTATTTCGATTGCTCTTTACGTTCGCTTTGAGGTGGTGGTTCGTGTGAATGTTAAAAGCTGAGATGGTCGCCACTTTTCATCCGCCGCTACGTTACTGAGTTAAACAGGTCACGGCTATGCGTCGCATGGCATAAGACAATTTTTTGTTTGTAAGTTAGATAAGGGCATACATTAACTAGTTGAACGAGGGAGAGCTAGGAGTAAACAAGCATTTGCAAGCTTTTTTTTCTCGGCTCCATTCGACAATTAACGATATGCTGTTTATGCTATTTTATTTGCTATTAGCAGGTCAGACAAGCCTTTCAAACAATTTGACATCTGTACTAGTTCTCAACATCGATGAAAATAACATCGAGTAACATTTTAGTGCTCCACGACCATTGTCTCATAATGGAGCGGGTACCAGTCCGCTTAGTACCAAAAGCCGTAACTGTACTGGGAGAACCCAGATCTCTACGGTAAAAATTCAAGGATAAAACGTCCAAACAACACTTAGCCTTAAAGGTATTAATTATTTAACCAAAGATTTCGGGAAATATATATTTCAGTAAATGAAAGCACTAACATAAAAAGAACCTAGCTAAACTTTGCTATATCCGCATTGAATACGCACATACACACGAGTGGTCCAATCATAGCATCAGTAGGCGTTTCTTATACCCAACAACTAACGAAAATATTAAAAAATCCCGACACTTGGACACGGCTTGAAAATTAGCTTCAGTAAGTGCCTGCTTTAATTAATGAATGACGTTAATTGAAAGGTTGAACTCCTCATATGCTAAACACTGCTGCTCAAAAATGACCTCACTAAGCATCACATATACCAAGGCATCAACGAAGTCCCCCTCTTGCCCCTCCTCTGCTGTTCTTATGTGGAGACATAGTTCGAAAGCATCGTCTTGACAGCAGCATGTCTGCTCCAATCAGCAACGTCTCTGCTCCAGTCCGAATTCCCCCTACCTCCGAGTAGGGGGACACAATTTCCCGCTAGAGCCCCGAAGTACTGTATTCCTAACTTGGCGTGCATCGCGGAAGTGCGGTATTTCCTCCCCATTTTCCAGCGGGGCGCGTCGGGGCGATGTATGCATACGGCCCCTGATCCCCTTTCTTGGAAATCGTCGATTTTGTCCTGAATTATAAAAAATCGTTACAAAACTATGAAGAGGCTGCAGCGGCGCTGCACGTAATTCCCGTTTTTAGATTCCCGCGCACCGAATGCGTGCACGCCGACTCATGTGGAACACGTAGAGGGAAGTCTTCGGGCAGCACGCATCACCCGACGGCCTATTTATTTTTTTGCTTGTGGTCCGCATCGGTCGCTCTTCATCGTTAGTTTTGTAACGAAATTTTTTTATTCTAGGTTAGGATCGACTATTTCCAAGGGAGGAGGATCAGGTCGCACCGATAGGATCAGTCGGGGTTGATTCCCAAATAGGGTTGAACCGTCTCTTTCCAAATAGTGTCAAGATGACAAAAAATGCAGCAGTGAAAGCAGTCTGAAAAGAAGGTAAACCAATTTATTATTAAGTACGCCACGCCCTCCTCAAGGATTGTACTCGATCGGCAGATTCTTCCTGCGGACCATACCGTCTCCCTGGAACCACTCGCGTCGGAACTGCTTGGCGGCTCCATCGGCACTCGACGGTGATACGGTCGTTGTTGGTGTCCTCACGACCGTAGTCGAACACATCGCAGGAGACAGCCATGAGGGTGACCTCCTTCGGGTCGAGCACACCGCAGGCCGGGTCGAGCCGAGCCTCTTCATGTTGGTGGTCTTGATCGCCCATCCGATGCGTCGTCCCGAGGTGTTTATGGTCTTCATGTGGTAGGTGTGCTTGTCGTTGGATGGCGCGTTTAAGACAATCTTTGAGTTCGGCTGAGTGATGATGTCACCAGGTGGAACTGAGGCCACTTTAAACCATGATTCTGTTGAGGTCCAGCAGAATTGAGCGTTGACTGGACGTGTTCGCTAATAGTTGAGCTTTATCTAGGTCGTTTCTGAAAATGCTACCATCTTCTGCGACTAAAACTCCAATATTTTTCCTTTCTTGCAGTCTTGATCTCATGCCTTTGTAGAAAGCTAATTTGTCTTTTGCTTCAACAATTTTCTTCTCTTGACAGCGATTGTATTTTGCAAGTTTCTTAGAAAATTTGAGATTTGTACGCTTATATTCACAGAGCTATCAGAGACTATGCCTTTAAGAGAATTTCCACCCATTTGTACCTCCACAAATGAAGAAAAGATCCATATGAACTTCTAAAGCCCTCTGCCCTTTTCATCACCCATATCAAAAAAACGAATGAGGTCTCGTTTCTGCCTTCATCCCCGAGCGTACGTCTGAAGAAAACGTCAAAAATCTCAGCACTTTTGTGCCATTACATTCACCCAAGGAAAATTCAGGCATAGTATCTATAATAAGAAGAATAACACAATGGGAACGCAATCAAAGAATCTAACGAGCTTTCAGGTCTGAGTTCGGGAGCCTAATGTCATCGAGCAAGTTCGGCGAGAGAATATCGAAAAGGCATCAACCAATTTACGACTCACGCGATACCTTTTTTGACGGTTAATTTCCTTAGCACAGGTTACACGCATGACATGTCGTTAACAAAAGTACGATCAAGCTTTGAGGGCAGCAGTATCCTGCGCACTTCCTGATCACCTTAATTGTTCGGCGAACGATGAAGAAAAAAAGCATTGAGAAGCAATTGTCGTGATAACTGGGACGAAAGCGTAGGCTTGCTTATTGTCAGAATACAACACACTAAATGGAGTCCAGAAGGCAAGTCAAGTTGTCCTTACAAGGGGGCTGCACTCTAAATTCAAATGAGGGTTTGTAGTTGCTTGTAGGCAGTTGGAAACTACAAAGAGGCTAAGATGATGGCGCGTAGAGGTTATTAATTGCGGAGTGGTCAGAGAGGTCAGAGAGGGTGCGTAAAAAGTATTGACGCAGTAAATGACGGTTGTGGAAATAGTAATGCGCAGCAAGTTTCAAAATATTCACTTGAGAAATATGGAAAATGATCTTGCAAATACGATAGAATAACTCGTAGTTGACATTGGCTCCTTTACTGAGAATACAGGAGCGAAAACGACGGAAAAATTCATGAGTCCGCGCTGCAAGTACTCGCTTGGATTTCGTCCCGTGCTTTTACCAGGGTAGCCTTCTGCGACTGGTCGCTTCTGTTGAAAGTAGCACAGACCTCATTCTTCAAAATCACCTAGAAAGAGTAATCCAGCGGATTCACGTTTAAGCTGTGCTCGCCTGAGAAGCTGTTCACACCTGCGCGCGTTATCTGTTTGCCGTTATGGGACAGAGGTTGACAATTTTTGATTTGAACGTTATCGTGCTTGAACATCTTGTAATCATCATCTGTTATGACAGAGCCGCGGCTGACGTTTGGGTTGCTGACCTCTTTTCTCATCCACCATTTCAAACACAGCTTAATTCTCTTGTTAAGGAACCACTAAGCTCTTTGGGAAACAGACAAAAAAGGGCCACCGTAACGATGACGATCATGTTTCTTCAGTTTTTTCCTGAGTGTTTTTTGAGCACAATACATACAACAAAAATAACACACAAAAACCTAGAGGGGTACAAAGAGAAGCTGGAGCTGAATCAAAAAGTAGGTGCGTGAATACTTTTTACGCACCCTGTAGAACTGTAGACAATTTTCAGGTTTTCGACCAAAGCTCTTCCACTCAGTTTTCTTTTTCAACTACCTGAACTGAAGGGCATGTCTATCTTTAGGCCTACAATAGTCACCGAACTAGATTCTATGTATTGCAACAAGACCACTCATCAAAATCTACTCTCAAACTCTAGTGTAAGTTTTTTCCGAGCGAATTAGGATTGCAAGAACATTTCAATGGTGATGAAAGAACAAGAACAGAAGGCACACCGTGTCTGACTTTTTGCTCTACGCTCGAAAAGCGCTGAAGGTGGTGCACTCTTTAGTGTCAGCTTTGTGCGAGCAGAGAAATCTTTTAGATGAAATAGAGATTCAACGTGGAGAAATCTCAAAGATGGCTAGCGTAATTTCCTCGGATTATTGATTTTCTTCTTCTTCTTTTCGATACAATTATCTCAAATATTTTTTCTTGATTTATTCACTTTCCCATCTATTTATACCACTTCTACGTAAAGCTAAACACTTGTTGAGTCAAACTGGACAATTTCTATGTAAGACGATACACCCTTCGAAGAAAACATATTTATTTATTTTGTACATTATAATAAGTGCGCCATAAAGCACCCAAATGCAAAGAAATATATGGAAGGAAAAGGGAAAATAATATTAATGAACGAAAAACTATGCGTCACAAACGAGAATGCTAAAAAACACCTTTTAAATTATAACAACATGAGTTGCTTCCAGATTGAAGCCGACTTTTTGAAAATAATTCTAAAAATAACTTTTCAGAGGCAAATGTAGTAGTGCTTTCCTATGTATCATCCACCTAAACCAAATAGTGTACACAATGTTTGAATCTTAATGAAATTTTTTTCTCTAAAAAATTTTAAAATAAAATTGATTAAAAAGCATAAGAAATCAGCAATTGTTGAGCACATTAAGTTATGAGATCGCTTCATGCACTCGATCGGCTCGTCGCGACGTCGCGAAAGTGCTAGCTAATTGAAAATGTATGGCGAGTATGGGTCCGTTTTCTACAGTTGACTTTCCATTACCTCTATTTTGTAGAGCTCCAGAGCAGAATTTGCGAGCAAATTTTCACTATTAATCGAACGCCATCTTGACGTGCTGTACAAATCCATACTGCGACCTCATCTTTTAAAATTCTCAAAATTGCTGCTTTCCCGCACTTCACAACGAATTCCAATCATTTTTTCTTTAAAAAATGTAAAGTTTATCGTAATCCAAATAATGTGTTCATGATTCTGGAAACGGTGAATATTTTCTATGAAAATAATCCTAAATTTTTCTAGGGTGAATATTTATTTTAACTTTTTTAAGTAGAGTTCGGTTTAAACTAAAAGGCGCTGCTGTATTTTGGCAGACCACAAATTTTTTCGAAAAAGTTTCGAAAAAGTTTGCGCTCTCGCTTATAAAAAAAACCAAAAATACAAAAAATATTAGACGACTTTTGCGGTTCAAAGAAAAATTTGAATCTAACAAATTTGAAATTTGTGAGTGGAGTATAGGTTTCCACTACGTATAATATGATAAAAAAATAAAGATTGCGTTAATGAAGTCGATTTAGGATGCGCAACGCATGGTATTCCTACGTTGAGGCAATCTAAATGTGTCTCGACTTACATATACAATGATTTCCATCAGATGGAAACAGCCTGGTACCAACTCACTTGGTTGGCTGGGTTGGAAAATCCAAACCAAGAACCTGAAATCGGAGGCACGCGGCAGCCGGCGCCTCTTTCGAGTGCACTACCTGGCGCATTTAAATATGATAGAGGAGAAAAGGATAAAGTACGGCGCAACTCAATCCTTTTTGGATGCGCCACTCCTTCTAGTTCTACGGGATGTCGTGGAGGCGATTTGAATTCGAATTTACCATACAGTGACTTGCTGTGGCCAGCCGATGAACAAGTCAGCGCTTTATCCTTCCCAGGCAGGTTTGGTACCAATTCACCGACCCCAGAGGGATGGAAGATTTGGTTGACCCGGGCGGAACTCCGAAGGAAGAACCTGGAATCGGGTGCACGCGACGACCAGCACCTTTTCCGAGTGCCCTAACAAGCACATTTAGGTATGAACTGCAATTAAATAAGAACTCTGTTGAGTAACATATTCTTGACGTTATTGTTGGGCAGGTTCTGCCCAGATTTTAAAGATCAAATTTCCTTGTGCTTGTGAAGATAGGTATCACAATGAGAAATAAACACAAGAGAAGAAAACACGGGCACAGAGGAGTAAATATAGGTGGATTCCATAATAAGCTCTAAGCAAAGAAGGACGACACACCATCACTGAGTAAACATTTCTTTTGCAGCTAAGAATGCCTTTTCTATCAACTGAGAAAGCTGGTTGAGACAATAGGCCATCTGGAAACTAAATCTTCAAGGAGTTATGGATCCATAATATGGCAAGGAAAATGTTGCCTTCTTATCAGGACAGGTTTCAGTTGCGTAACGTAATGCTGGCAGTACAAACGCAGTCGACCCATCGCGCTTCGAAAAGATGTCTTCTGAAGACGAACCTACGTCAACAATGGCTGCTCGGTTCACGAAAATCAGATCTAAAGGAAAAGCCCCGTTTGATGGACCCGTAGTAGTACATGAAGAAAAAACGTAGCACAAGAAGTCGAAACGTCGCTGGGCTGGTCTCTTACTTCGATGAAAAGGCGAGAGATGCAGTCTACGAGTTACTGAATGGCCTCCAAGAAGCAGGAAGAGGCCGCTGGGAAGAACTCTCACAAGATGGGCCACTCATTCTCGAGATCGTTTAGGAAACGCGGTCTGCTACACTGTATGCAAGTCGCCAGAATTCGAATGGAACGGAAGTGTTGTTGTCCCGCTAGGAGAACACCAGCTGATGGACCATCAAAGTAAAGTCAGTAAGTATTATGGTTAAGTGAGATATTGCGATGGAGAAGGAAGTACTACCATTCTAGGGGCGCCAGCAAATTCAGCCTTTCGGCATCTTTCCACAGCATTTCCTTTAGCGCTAGGCTTCAATGATGCAACGTACCTAACGCTCTTTAAGCAGCGTTTAGCGCTGCTTAAAGAGCGTTAGGTACGTTGCATCATTGCGAATGTGATACTAGAATTTGAGTCAGAAATTGGTTGTGACCATAGAAAACGACTTCAGCGCACGTTTGGACGCGGAAAACTTGGAAACTGAAACGGCTTTCTAATGCTGTGCGCTTGGAACGCTTGGCCGAAAATAGTTATTCAACTGAATACCAGCGCTGAATGCAAGCGAAGAATAATTGGAGAAGGTTTGACTATTCTGCTTGCAGACGTCTGACATTCTCCGCTTTTTCTGTATAGTTTACTAGGATCAAGCGGAATTACATCTAATGGAATGGGCCACGCAGAAAAGAAAGCGAACCTAGCCTGAAAAAGGCGTGGTCCATTAACTCGTTATTTTAGCAGGCATAGGCTGCACGCATTTGAATGATGGTAATCACTACAGTAGTGCACGTAATGTGCACAATTCTGGACACTGAGGAAGAAATATATGAAGAAATGAGCAAGGACGACATAAAGGGCGTTACGAACACTCACGAGGAATTTAGCAGTGAACAATCAAAACGGGAGCCCAAGTGAATTTTCGCTTTATCTCACACATCGCAAGATCAGAGCAACCGGTCGAAGAATGCTTCTTTATACGGCGACCGCATCGACAACGCTCAAAGATCGCAGTGGGAGCGTCAAGTCGTCGTAGATTAGGTGGGCCGACTGTATGTTATGTGTTCCCCGCTGGACGAGATACGTCACCGACTCCATACCGATGTCAAGAGAGCAAGAGAACGCCCACCATGACAAACAGCGTAGAGTTCAATACACATGACTCAGAGAAACAACCTACTGAAGTTTCTATCGTAGATTTACCGGCTATTCAATCCAACACGTGTCGTTATTCAGAATAAAAGGTAATATAGAAAATAAATCAAGATGTGCAAAACATCAGGTACTAATGGGAACCGAGCCAACGAGGTCAGGCCTCGTAACCCGGAGCACTATCCCTGCGGTACCAACGCAGCTGGGGAACAACTCTTTCGGAGCCTATACATTGGATCCGATCGAAAATTTTCGGATAATTGGATGATTCGGATAACGGCAATTTTGTCGACCCTGGATTTTTGGATGATTCGGATAACGGCAATTTCGGGGACCCCGGATTTTTGGATGATTCGGATAACGGCAATTTCGCGGACCCCGGATTTTTGGATGATTCGGATCGCAATATCCGAATCGGATATCGGAAAATGATTCATTCGGATCCAATGTATATCGGAGCCCCAATGACTCGTCGCTCTCGCACCGGTTCTTTCGCGCGGCCAGCCTGCGCTCCAGCCACCCACATTCAACAGGTCACAACCCGTTCAGGGTTTAATTTTGCAAATTTGACAACCATATTAGCAATCAGCATTCCGAGCTCTGTCTAACGATCCAGGAATCAATTTGAGTGGGAGGCCCAAACTCTTCCCTAGTCAGTGTCAGTGAGGCTGCGCGGCGGCTAGAGGAAATGTAGGACAACCAACCCACGAGCGACATGTCCCATAGAATGTTTCATATTAACCTGGCCATGGTTCGTTTGAAGTTAAACTGCACCAAAATACTTGGAGGAATCTGTAATACTGCTACTTAGTGCCAGGGAAGATGACTATCACATGTCAGTTGTTCCTTTGTACGGCAGAATATCTGCCCGATAAAAACATACTGACAAGATGTCAGAACTGCTAGATAACTGGTAGAGCACCCTGAGGCACTGGAAAAGATGCAGCAACGAATAGGTAAGGTCAAAAAAGTTCTAGTGCTCCAACCTGCAACTGTAGAGCCACAGCAAGATGTCTGATTCATGGCCTTCCTAGTGCAGACTGATAATGGCGGCACGTTTCCAATGAGCTTTAACTATAGCTTAGAATGCAAAGGACATACGCAAAACTTTTCATGTGGCATAGTATAGACAAAGGAGTTGAATTTTCAGAAAAAATGTAGCTCGTGGTTTAAATCCGCACATTTTCGCCAAGACCCATAATTAATGCGCACCTGTATTTTACATACATGCTTTAACGTATGGGTGTTCCAGATTTGCGAACCGTATTCCAGAATTGGTATGACATGAGTTTTGTTTGCAAAGTGTCCAATTCAACGTGAAAATAGTATATAGCACCCTTTAATAAGCATGAAAACTCTCAAAAGTTATGAGAATTATAACTTTGGAGTGCGCCACGTGTGAATTGGGAAAACCACACAGTGACAATCGAGCACCGGTTAAGCAAAGATGTCTAATGTTACACACCATATTCCTCAGACATTGTGGGTAAGCGCATTTAGTGGATAACTATTGAACCGGAAGTAAGAATACAGTACCGCCGCTAAACATTCAACCAAATGACGTTTGCGACGCAAAAACGCGTTTTTTGCGTCGCTTCATGATAACTTTTTTCAAAGTGAAGATTTCCTCATAAAAATTTGCAGCGGCTTTTACAATTATCCATTCTATCATATGGCATGCGATGGTCACTTCCGATTAGGAGGAAACCTGAAATCCAGTATTAAACTTAGGCAGCCGTTTAATTACCTTGACCCGACCCATAATCGCCGTCGAGTCTCGCTTAATTATGTCCTTGGGCAGAAGTAGCTTTTGCCAGTTGAATTTTGAAAGCTTCAAAACTAAACTAAAACATATGTGACTATGCTCACTGGTTTTGCCACGTTCTAGCGACCTATATGACACCAAATTTGCCTATGAAATATTCACTCCACGTCTCAGCTCAGAATGGGTTGGTAGAATCTTCCATTTTGTAGGAGATATTTCCGCAGTACTGTTGCTACACAGACTCTAGTGATCGTGCGCTCTACCATCCTTGATGCGCACTTTGCTATTCGACGAATACAGCTTGTCATGCCTAAAGAAACTCTAATTGTCACTACCCAAACTCATGATTTATCGAACTCCACGTCGCAGTGACGCGAGCAGCAAAATTAGAAGTGACGATCTATGTCACGAGTTCATGCATCACTGCGAATATGGAGTTGGTGAGTCCAGCACTGGGTGAAGTCTCTCTGCAATAAGTACTGCAACGCTAGCGGTTCGTGCTTGGTAGAACTAACGCGTTAAAAGTGCGACTTTCTCCAAATACGTGGTGGACATTTTGCATTATTTTTTGCCCAAATTTCGCAAATCAATTTCTTGTGTACAATAGAGGGTATCTTTGTTGTTTTTAAGAAAATTTTTCCAACTTGCCTAATAGGGCTGTTTAATGATCGACTCAGAATCGGAGCTGATGCGGCATCCAAGGACGTTAACGGTTCTGACCTCGCATCTGCCCCAAGGAGACTTGTCACTTGCCAAACCTACCCCTAGGCGAAGAAGTAGTGAGCGCTCGACTGCACAAAACAATCTATTCAGTTATAATAGTTAGTCTTTGCGGAGGCTTATTTGGGGTGCCGAACACGATGCCGAAGTCCATTTGGCCGACTACGACAGGAGACCACCCATATCAATAACTGAGGGTGATCGGTGATCCTGACCCGACCATCCTCAAAAGAGGAGTAACCTACCAAGATCGGCGGAATTTTCAAAACCCTATGTCGGATTCGTCCAAATATTCAGCGCCCAGATAACCCCATGATGATTTTGGACGAGAAAATTTGGTTTGTTCTTCGAAAATATTGATTTTCGATGAAGCTATCATCCGCGAATGCTCGACCAGAGCGCCCCCGCCCTCGATGGGAAATTGTGAAAAAATCGATTTTTCTGAAATAGGTCGAGATTGCTAAAAGTCCGCCGCCCTAGAATGGCAGCGGGTGCTAAGGCAGTTTAATCAGCTAGGAAGTTGTGAGGACGTCATCGTAAAGAAACTTAAGCGTTCTGCTCGCCTGTGCATTGGTACGCCGTTAGCTTTCTGCGTCTTCCAGCAGGGGTCGACTGAAATTGGAAAAAATCGTGTCACACAAGGCTAACCTGCATTTTCGCACCGCTGTAACTTTGTGCTACCATAAGCTACATCGCTGTAGTTTACCGATCTGTTAGATCTCCTTACTAGCTACAAAACCCACAAGCTGCAGCGGGAAGGGTTCATCACAACAATTTATCGAGCTGATATCTCGCCTTTCTCACTTCCGTTTGTTTGCTCTAATATATTCACCTATGCAGGCCATGGGATAGCCCGCCACACACCTAAACAAGCAATAATGTCCTGTGAAGAAGGGATAAGGCTGGTGATTTTTGTCTAAACGATCATCTTTGCATTTTTTCTGGCACGCTTCAATGGCATCCTCGCATGTTTTCTTGCTAGGGTTTTCCGATTCCGAAGCTTCCAAGCAGACCACAATCAAAGCGAGCAGCGCAAGGCAGAAAAATTTCATTGGGCGTATCCCTCCTTATCTTTTGTGGACCAGAATGTTCACAAAGTTATCGCGCTCAGAACACGCACGCGCGTGCAATTTAGCAGAACAACGGTCGATGTTCTCCTTGCTCTTACTCGACCAGATTACAGTTTTCCCTACTCTCAATAAAACCATTCAATTCAGCATGAAAAGCTCTATCGAATGGTATCAAGCATGGCCAATTCGGAGATATCGACTTTTCGATGAAAAGTCATCGTCCTTCCTCCGCGGACTCGATTCGAAACTGTCAAAAAGCCGATTTCACCAAAATTGATCGAAATTAATACCATTCGATAGCGCTTTTCATGCTGAATAAACCGGTACTCAAATCTGGGGAAATAAGAGCGCAAAAAACTCTAACCGCTACCTTCCGCCGCTTTAAAATGACAGCTGAGGCTAAAGCAGTTAAGTAGCTGAGGAGTAATGAGCTCGTCATCGTAAAGTGCCGTTAGTGTTCTGCTCTTCCACGCGTTTGGATGCAGCTAGTCCGCCGCGTCTTCTTGCAGGGTCGACTAAAATCGGAAAAAATGCGCCACACAACCCTCACCTGCGTTTTCGCACCCTGTAACATTGTCTCTTCCTAAGCTACATCACTCTATTTTAGTGTGCCATTAGAACGTTTTACTGAATACAACACCCACGCGTTGCAGCCGAAAATATTCGAACATGACGGAGTTATTGCGCTCCGAACACGCCCGCGCGTGCAGATTGCGATCGGTCGCCCCACTCAATTGATAGGTTCGATTCTGTGTGCAATGTGCACAGCACAGTTTCGCAGCATTCCTGGTAACAGCGCACTGACAACGTACACCATGCTTGAGATACTCCGAGGGCATTCATGTCCTGGGAAATAAGCTGCTCTAATCGCAATAGCATGCTCCAGTCAATTTTTGGACCACTCACGGCGAAAATATGGGTGTTCAAAGTTGTACATGCTTATGT